>CM037795.1:37278494-37328494 GCA_021229015.1 Solen grandis | reverse complement strand
AAGAAAGTAATTTTTACTCAGTGATTTTTCCTTGTATTTTAAACAGTTTGCAAAATTCAGTGACCTGCATGTAGACAGACATACAGTTACAGGGAGAAATAGTTGAAATCAGATTAGCATCCGACACGTGCCCTGATTCATCTTTTATCCGGCACGTGTACGTATGACCGCGGACGAAATGGACATGCGGTAACTGACTCATCAAACTAACATTTTCAAAAAGAAAAATCAAACATCAAATAATTTTAGACATCATAAAATTATACCAAAGACAAATAGACAGACTGTCAGACAGACATACAAAACCTTGTTTTACCTTGTAATATTATGTGAATAAAGTAGTCTGTCTGTCTGTCTGTCTCTTACAGACACGTGCACAGATTCGACTTCATTCTCTTTAATCCGCTTCTTATCATCCGGCACGTGCCCCGTCTATTGTTTATTTGGAATGACACAGTGGTTTTATCGCCGGGGGGGGGGGGGGCAATCACTATGGCAGTCACGTCAGGTTGGGACCCTGATTACATTTACACCTTTTACGTTACCGCTGTTGTGGCTAAGTCATACAAATTCAAATTTTCAATTATTTATTTTTTCTTTTGATTTGTATGTGTGTGTGAATGTATATAGAATAATTATAAACCTATACAAGACTAATTTGATGCAAAGCATTATAAACGTAGAGCACGTTTTTTAAGCACGACTTAAATAAAGGAAAGTCATACAGAAAAGGTCCAAAATCAACAAAAAAAACATTATCAAATTATTCAGAAATATAGAACAAAAGAGTACAGAACATTCTTAAATCATAGTAAACACAGTATTTGATGATGATTTGAGATGCCATAAATTAACTAATGTAAAGTCATATATTTTGTTGTCATAAATTTTCGTGGAACATGTGATTTAATCATTTTCGATGGTACACATATTAATGAAGACTAATGAAAATTAGTCCTCCACGAAAATTAATGATTCTACAGTAATTTATAGATCAGTGAAGATGGATTTTACAACAGGTAATTCCTTTTTATATAATTATTGGAATAGTTAGGGTCCGTAAGATGCATGAAATTTCCAGACAGTAAGCTACAAAGGCGGTATTAATGTCAATGTAAAAATAGTAATAATAATAATAAACATTATCAGCAAAAGCAGCAGCAACAACAAGGACTATGATAAAGAAACAATTCAGCACAGATAAGTTTTTATTTGGTAAGGGTTGCCTTGCAAGGTTCGTTAACCAAGTCGTAAAATCCGTCGCATACGAGTTTAAGGAGAAGTCAACAGATACACATTATATGTGTCCAGTTTCTTTATGATAACGATAGAAGACTTGCATATTTTGATATTTTTTTCATCAGTTAATGCAAGTAATTGATTCATAAAGTGTGTGTGTGTCTTTTTTAACACATATTACATGTTTTGATTTTACGATAATAACAGTAGTTGCTCCTTGTTTTGATTATGCAGCTCCATTGACAAAAAAAAAAAAAAAAAAAAAAAAAAAAAACCTATTCCATACTGACGCCGAATCAATCATCAATATAAACCTTTAAAGGGAAAGCTTACGTTAAATGTTTGTGTTACACTTGCGAAATAGGTATTTCATCATTTTCATCACATAATATCATATTTGTCGAATTTTCTTTATTAAAATATTGATTCAATTTTAATGTGACAGAAATAAGTATATTAAATAAAAAGTCCATTTCTTAATCCTCATTCCAATTTCTTAACATCGTGCAATGCGATGTTGACTTCATGTCATGGATAGAGAGTATCATCTAATTCAATAAATATCATTAATGTAAAATTTTCTCCATCTTAAATATAATTATTGATAATTTCACACATTTATAATAAAAAAAAACACCAATAATTAGTCGTAATGTAAAATTCAAAAGTAAATTTCGCTATTCTCGGTCCATTTCGTATACTCTGTGAACTGCGCAATGTACTTGATTTTTTGGATATACTATCATTCTAAGTCGACAAATATCACAACTGTTAAACATTCTCTATCTTAACGTTTAAGTACTGATATGTATAATGAAAAAAAAAAAACAATAAAAAAATGTCATTGTGTAAAAGTCAAAAGTCCAATCCGTCATTCTCGGTCCATTTCGCCCGAGTGGACTAGACTCATCAACACCATTTTACCGTTTAAATATTACATAATATCACCAATAATAGTTTTTCATGAACAATAGTATCATTTACATTACAAAAATGAATAAAAGTAGTGAAACATACCCAATTATGATATTATTTACTCCATTTGGTAGCTTTATCGATTACGTGTGTATTGCGAAATAGACTTGGTTTCGTTGGAAAAGGTAATATAATGATATAATATATCTGATATATAATTATATTGTTTTCTCTTAACTTCAATAAATTGATATATTTTAACAATTTATTAGCTAAATTACTAAATATTTTGCAATAAAATGCCGTAATATTAAAATAAAAACTCCATTTCGCTATTCTCGGTCCATTTCGTGAAATGGAGTCCATTTCGCTATTCATACCTACCGTGGATCTAGACATTTATTAAATATATGATGTATAAAAAAAATATAAGAAGGATATTATCCAGTGTAAGAGCGTTTTATATTTTTGTCATAAATGAGAAATTAATTCAGTTCAATATTAAAAACATCATACTAATATGTTCTCTTTTATGTTAAATATGTGTATTGCCAAAAAAACACAGCTAGTGACGTCACAGTCTCATTTTATAGATTGCAAAGTTTCTGTATTTATAACGCTTTTTAATTCAAGGGACGTAATTTACGATTATTTATCTTTCAGTAATCCTCAATATTTCATTGATAAAATAAATGATTGTGATTTCTCTAGAACAATTTCTTCTTGATAAAAATATTGACAATGTAAACACTATGTCACAGTACCGTTAACTCACAATAGGGGAGAATCATGTGTAAGTGGCCGGGTAGCTCAGTCGGTAGAGCATTCGCCCTGTAAGCGAAAGGCCCCGGGTTCGAGTCCCGGTCAGGCTGCATATTTTTCTCACCCTGTGACATTTGGCGCCCAACTTGGGACTGTGGCATCAGTGCTAGGTATGTCTAAGACACCTGCACGTGGTTATATTTACCCTGTAACTCCTGGAATTCAGGGACGAATTCTAAAATGGAGGGGGATAATGTCACAGTACCGTTAACTCACAATAGGGCAGAATCATGTGTAAGTGGCCGGGTAGCTCAGTCGGTAGAGCATTCGCCCTGTAAGCGAAAGGCCCCGGGTTCGAGTCCCGGTCAGGCTGCATATTTTTCTCACCCTGTGACAACTACATAGTACATATTTCAGCACTTTCTTGGTAGGGTATTACCAATGCATATATAAACTTCATCCCTAGTATTTTTTAGATCAAATATCATCATAATAAATATTCTATGGTGTTCATTGTGCTGTCCTGCAACTTTTAGAATGATTTTTATTGTATATCTATTTTTTTTAATTATTGTTTCGAAATAGGTCAGGTAGAAAATATGTTAAATTTTCATAGAATTTTAGTTGTTAAAAGGGCATTTTAGAAGAAATGCAAAATCTCACTTGGAAATAGCTAATAACTAAGGTTTTAAGTTTTGACAGATAGCACGTAGTATGTGTTTACTTTTAGTATACAAATGATATTGAGACAAATTTCACGAGACCTATATTCCTGTTATTTCTGAATACCCCGGTAATATACGACCACCGGTAATACCCTACCCTAGTATATATTCTCATATACCACACAGTATTGTAGATCATCATTTTATTTTATCATTATTATACCACAGGAACCTGATATTCAGTCAAAAACAAAAACCTTTATAAAAAAAATCTACCCCTCTCTACATAAATAAACTCCAGGAATGCAATGCCTCCCATACACCACCCACCTCTCCGATACAGAAATAGTTGTTGGGACAGCTTTAAACAGGATTTTTCTGGTCTGGACAATTAAAGGGGTTAATTATCTCTCAAATTATATCCATACCATTAATGTTTTGTGTTTAATACCACTGAAAAACACATCTCAATCGCTAATTTCTTATGTCGTAGCAGCCATGACGTGACGTCACAGTTTTATACCCAGCAGTGAAGGTAGAATTAAATATTATTATTTTTAGCTCACCTGAGCATAGCTCAGGGTGAGCTTTTGGGATACTTGATTGTCCGTCGTCCGTCAACAATTTTGATGTTTACACACTAGAGGCCACAATTTTGATCCAATCTTCCTCAAACTTGGTCAGAATGTTTGTCTTGATAATATCTTGAACCCTTTCGAAAATGGGTCAGGTTGGATCAAAAAGTAGGTCAGTAGGTCAAATCATAGAAAAATCTTGTTTACACACAAGAGGCCAAAATTTTGATCCAATCTTCCTCAAACCTGGTCAGAATGTTTGTCTTGATAATATCTTGAAATCTTTCGAAAATGGGTCAGGTTGGATCAAAAAGTAGGTCAGTAGGTCAAATTTTAGAAAAATCTTGTTTACACACTAGAGGCCACAATTTTGATCCAATCTTCTTCAAACTTAGTCAGATTGTTTGTCATGATGTTATCTCGAACCAGTTTGAAAATGGGTGGGGCTGGACAGAAAAGTAGGTCAGTAGGTCAAATCTTAGAAAAATATTGTTTATACTCTTAGGGCAACATTATTGGTCCAATCATCCTCAAACTTTGGCAGAATGTTTGTCATGATGATATCTTTTGTGGATGGGGTCAGAAAATTCCTGAACATTGTTTCACCTCATCATCTTTATTCTTAAGCAATCTGTTTTGTACAGGCAATGAATGATACTTTTCTCAGGTGAGCGATCTAGGGCCATCTTGGCCCTCTTGTATAAAATGGTTTAATGTGTGCAGTGTTCTCTATTTATTTTTCCAAATTGAAATTTAGAAGATCTATCTGATTTTATATGAATGCTGATTTTAAAATTACAAAAACAGAGGGGGAAAACCCAACAAGCGAGGTAACTCTTTCAAACTGTCCGTAAACAAGTAAACTTACCATTACTGTGGGTGTAAAACTGTGACGTCACGTCATGGCTACTACGACATGAGAAATTAGCTGTAGAGTTGTGTTTTTCAGTGGTATAAAACATGAAATCTTAATGGTAAGGATATATTTTGAGAGATAATTAACCCCTTTAATTGTCCAGACTAAAAAAATCCTTTGTACTGCTGTCCCAACAATTATTCCTGTATTGGAGAGGTGGGTGGGGTATGGAAGGCATGCATTCCTGGTGTTTATTTATATATACATGGAGAGGACGATTTTTAGCTCATCAGAGCACGAAGTTCTCAGGTTGAGCTATTGGGATCACCCTTCGTCCGTCGTCTGTCGTCCGTTGTCCGTCGTCAACAATTTACTTTAAAAGACATCTCCTCTGAAACCGCTGAAAACAAATTTTAATGCAAATATTAATAATATAATATACACTGATTAAAAAAAGCAAAACTGCATAAATATAAAAATCAATCCAAATTTTTTAAGCATTAGGTTGTTCATTTTTTTTATTTTTCAATGATTTGACATTATTTTTTGTTTTAAATAAAGTATTATCTGCACTTCCGGTTTAAATCCAAATTATAAACAATGACGGTCATTTTGTTTTGCGTGTAAAGTAGAAAAACGCAAGTAATGTGAAAGGTAATGAATTGACGAGAAACTGCAGAACATGGAAAAAATAGCATTACATAGCCTTTAAAGGTCTGTTATAAAAAGTACTTGATATTTTCATCGAAATGTTCAATGTTGTTCACATATTTTGAGTTTGATTTTGGTGTCATTTCATGATTTGTTAAAAAGCATCAAAATCCAAATGCACATGCGCGAAAAATTAACGTTAGGGTCACGAAAGTAGGACAAACCATGCTGCTTATGTAAAAATAACTGGTCACTTCCAATTTTGATGAAAGGGAAAGAATCACAATCCAGTCAAATATGATGTCTCCCTTTTCAAATTAAGGATTATGTAAATGCTATACTAAAGAAAGATTTTGAATTTTGCAGACACTAGAACTTAAATGCAATGGGGAGAAGTGTTGTGTTTCTATGGTGATGATAGGAGATATTTGTTTTTAGGAATTACATATAAATGTCATCACTTTTTTAGACATAAAACAAAAATATTATGTAATTATTCTGTTTGTTAACAAGTTAATATCCGTTATTTTGAAGAAAAAAAAATAGAAAAAAAAATAGAATAAACTTTCATTAATAATATCAGAAATAATATGAAACAATAGCCCTAGGGTGATGACATTGTGTAACGGAGTCATGGAGAACAACAAATCCTGGGTTCTGTTTCATACGATTATTCGAGTATAAATCATACTGCATATCGTTAAAGGGCCTGAAGACAGATTATAAAGCAATAATAAATACAAATGAATTGGATTCAAGCAATTCAAGAAAGTAGACACTTTGAAATAAAAATACGTCTCAAAATATACCATAGTATGTCAGGATATAAATTATAACACTTACCAGCACTAACTAATTAGAACAACACTACGCCTCTAGTCTGGGAAACTACAATATAGTGGATAGTACGTTGATCCTGACTTTGGGAAAGTCTGATTCCGAAATGACAGAACAGAAGGGAAATTCATATTTATATGGTCAGGGACAAAGGATTAAAATCTCGCTCACTCAACAATCACCCAAACCATGCACACTGTACAAACATAATCAGTTCACATGCCATATATACAAACTCACAACTGACAGGACAAAACAATACAAGACAGAATAAACAAGCATAGCTATTTAACAAAGGACCCTTTACATTTTAATTAATTCATATCAAGTATTTAAGATAGTTTTATCGTTTTATGAGTCAGAACATATTTCATATGCATATTATCTGTTTAGAATAAACGGTGTTTTTGATTGAGATATACTCATAAAAAAAAACATGTTTAATCAGTATAGAAGTTAAGAATACTTGAAAATTTCTTTAAATTCTGCAGAGATGGATTTTGGAGACCATGATAGATAAAGAAGGATATTGGATTTTGCAGAGTGTAACAAGGTAGGGTGTTGTGCTTTTCAGGTGTTTTAAAAAAGTGTTTTTGATGCAAGTCTAAAATAACATTTAGCTCAACTGAGCAAAGCTCACGGTTAGCTATTGTGATCCCGTGAGTGTCCGTCGTCGGTGTGCGTCATGCGTCATCAACAATTTAGTGTTTACACTCTATCACCTTCATTTCTTAAGCAATCATCTTCAAACTTTAAGACAATGTTTATGACCATAATGTCTCGATTGAGTTCGAATATCATGGCTGTGATCAGTCAATTAGGACAGTTGTTAAGCCCCTTTTTAGCTCACATGAGCACAACGTGCTCAAGGTGAGCTTTTCTGATCGCCTTTTGTCCGTCGTCCGTGCGTCCATGCGTGCGTGCGTGCGTGCGTCCGGCGTCAATAATTGCTTCAAACAACATCTCCTCCTAAACGGCTTGGCCAATTTAAAAAATATTTTGCAGGAATGATCCTTTGATGAAGCTCTACTAAAGTTGTATAAATGGTTCTGGTCCATTGCATAATTAGGTCACAGGAGCTAAAAATAGATTTTAAAAATGCAAACTTTGAAAATCTTCTTCTGCAAAACTGCAAGGCCTAGAGCTTAGATATTTGGTATGTAGCATCATCTTATGGGCCACTACCAAGATTGTACAAATCATAGCCCTATGATGATAAATGACCCCGCACCAGGGGTCACTTGTTTTACATAGAGTTATATAGAAAAATCTTAAAAAATCTTCTTCTATGAATCCATAAGGCCTAGAGCTAAGATATTTGGTATGTAGCATCATCTTATGGGTCACTACCAAGATTGTACAAATCATAGCCCGATGGTGATAAATGACCCCGCACCAGGGGTCACTTGTTTTACATAGAGTTATATAGGAAATCTTAAAAATCTTCTTCCATGAATCATAAGGCCTAGAGCTAAGATATTTAGTATGTAGCATCATCTTATGGGCCACTACCAAGATTGTACAAATCATAGCCCTATGGTGATAAATGACCCCGCACCAGGGGTCACTTGTTTTACATAGAGTTATATAGGAAAATCTTAAAAAATCTTCTTCCATGAATGCATAAGGCCTAGAGCTAAGATATTTGGTATGTAGCATCATCTTATGGGTCACTACCAAGATTGTACAAATCATAGTCCTATAGTGATAAATGACCCCGCACCAGGGGTCACTTGTTTTACACAGAGTTATATAGGAAAATCTTAAAAAATCTTCTTCTATGAATCCATAGGGCCTAGAGGTTAGATATTTGGTATGTAGCATCATCTAATGGGCCACTACCAAGATTGTACAAATCATAGCCCAATGGTGATAAATGACCCCACACCAGGGGTCACTTGTTTTACATAGAGTTAAATAGGAAAATCTTAAAAAATCTTCTTCTATGAATCAATAAGGCCTAGAGCTAAGATTTTTGGTATGTAGTAGCATCTAATGGTTCATTTCAAAGATTTTCAAAGTCTTGGCCCTATGGTGATAAATGACCCTGGGCCCAAGTCTTCTCTGAAACCATATGGCCCATTACTTAGATATTTGGTGTATAGTATTGTCAGGGGTAAAATGTTTTAGATTAAGTTATATCAGAATCCTTGTCTGTTTAAAAACCTTGACATCAGTTGAAGCAATGGTACTCAGGTGAGCGATTCAGGGCCATCATGGCCCTCTTGTAATATAAAAAGGCCAGATTTCACCTTGTTTACACTGTAGCATCTTCGTCTTTTGAGCAATCATCTTCAAACTTTATGACAATGTTTATGACCATAATGTCTTGATTGAGTTGGATTTAAGCTGAGATCGGTTAATTAGGTCAGGAGTTATGTTGCTTTTAATATCAAAATATTCCAGATTTCACTTTGTTTACACACTAGCATCTTCATTTTTTAGCAATCATCTTCAAACTTTATGACATTGTTTATGACAATACTGTCTTAATTGGGATTAATTGTGCCTGAACTGGGCCAAATAGGTCAGGGGTTATGTCCCTTTTAATATAAAAAATTCAAGATTTCATTTTGTTTACTCTCTACCATCTTCATTTAATCAAACAATTATTTTTAGCTCACCTGAGCACAAAGTGCTCAAGATGAGCTTTTGTGATCGCCCTTCGTCCGGCGTCCGTCGTTGTCGTCCGTCGTCAACAATTTGCTTTAAACGACATCTCCTCTGAAACCACTGGACATAATTTAATGAAACTTGGCAGGAATGTTCCTTGGGTGAGGCTCTACAAAAGTTGATAAAATAAACTTGATCCATGTAGAACTCTGGTTGCCATGGCAACAAAAAGAAAAAAAAATGAAAACTTTAAAAATCATCTTCTTCAAAACTACTGGCCAGATTTTAAGATAAATTGGTACAGATGTTCCTTGGGTCAACCTATTTATCTCAGGTGAGCGATTTAGGGCCATCATGGGCCTCTTGTTAAACTTTAAGACAATGTTTTTGACCATAATCTCTCGATCAAATTTGTTTATGGTTGAGATTGACCAGTTGGATCAGAAGTTATGTCCCTTTTATTATAAAAAAGGCCAGATTTCACATTGTTTACACCTTAGCATCTTCATTTTTTTTTAGCAATCATCTTCAAACTTAAGACAATGTTTATGATCATAAGTTTGCAATTGGGTTCAATTATAACTGATATTGGCTAGCTAATTTAGGAGTTATGCCCCTTTTACTATAAAAAAGCTAGATTTCACTTTTTACACTCTAGCATCCTTTTAGCTCACCTGAGCATGCTCAGGGTGAGCTTTTAGGATACTTGATTGTCCGTCTGTCGTCGTCCGTCAACAATTTGATGTTTACACACTAGAGGCCACAATTTTGGTCCAATCTTCCGCAAACTTGGTCAGAATGTTTGTCTTGATGATATCTTGAACCCTTTCGAAAATGGGTCAGGTTGGATCAAAAAGTAGGTCAGTAGGTCAAATCTTAGAAAAATCTTGTTTACACACTAGAGGCCACAATTTTGATCCAATCTTCCTCAAACTTTCTCAAAATGTTTGTCTTGATGATATCTTGAAACCTTTCGAAAATGGGTCAGATTGGATCAAAAAGTAGGTCAGTAGGTAAAATCTTAGAAAAATCTTGTCGTCCGTCAACAATTTTGATGTTTACACACTAGAGGCCACAATTTTGATCCAATCTTCCTCAAACTTGGTCAGAATGTTTAAAAGTAGGTCAGTAGGTCAAATCTTAGAAAAATCTTGTTTACACACTAGAGGCTACAATTTTAATCCAATCTTTCTCAAACTTGGTCAGAATGTTTGTCTTGATGATATCTTGAACCCTTTCGAAAATGGGCAGGGCCGGAACGAAAAGTAGGTCAATAGGTCAAATCTTAGAAAAATCTTGTTTACACACTAAAGGCCACAGTTTTGATGCAATCTTTCTCAAACTTGGTCAGATTGTTTGTCATGATGATATCTTGAACCAGTTTGAAAATTGGTGGGGCTGGATAGAAATGTAGGTCAGTAGGTCATATCTTAGAAAAATATTGTTTATACTCTGAGGGCAACATTTTTGGTCCAATCATCCTCAAACTTTGGCAGAATGTTTGTCATGATGATATCTTTTGTGGATGGGGTCAGAAAATTCCTGAACATTGTTTCACCTCATTATCTTAATTCTAAAGCAATCTGTTTTGTACAGGCAATGAACGATACTTTACTCGGGTGAGCGATCTAGGGCCATCTTGGCCCTCTTGTTTTCTTAAGCAAAAGTGAGCGATTAAGGGCCATCTTGGTCCTCTTGTTTAATCTAGTATACATTAAACTTTCATTCATGCCGCAACATTTTGTACACCATTTTGGTAGATTATACACAAGGTATGCAGTATTTCATGACTGCAAATTTAATGACGTGATTTCATTTACACCAATGTATATGTCATGTTATTCTGTATTTTTTATTGTCTGTGAAATTTAAGGACTTCAGACATCTCACATTTATCCTTCACCACATGGGTTAATGATTTAATTAGGAGGTACTAGTTTCAATCCTAAAGTTGTGACATACTAGGATAGTTTAATTTGTATATTTCCCTCACTTGACGCTCAGCATATTTAACGGTCAATCCAGGTCCAGTGTAAAAATAATGGGATTGGTTTGGTGTCATGTCACTTGTGACTTAATTAAGTCTCCCAAACGAAGTTTGGAGACTTGTTGTTTTTACTCCGTTTCTTCCTCTTCTTATTATTCTTCTTTCTTCCGTCACCAACTTTGTACAGGCCATATCTCAGAGGCCACTTGACCTATTTTTACAAAACTTCACACGCTTATTGTCCTCAACGAGTAGTGGTGCCCCTCCCCCCCCCCCCCCCCCCCCCCCCCCCTGATTTTAGCTCACCTGAGCACAACGTGCTCAAGGTGAGCTTTTGTGATCGCCCTTCGTCCGTCGTCGTGCGTCGTCAACAATTTGCTTTAAACGACATCTCCTCTGAAACCGCTGGACAGAATTTGATTAAACTTGGCAGGGATGATCCTTGGGTGAGGCTCTACCAAAGTTGCTAAAATAAAGTTGATCCATGAAGAACTGGTTGCCATGGCAACAAAAAGAAAAATAATTTGAAAACTTTAAAAATCATCTCCTTCAAAACTACTGGCCAGATTTCAAAATAATTTGGTACAGATGTTCCTTGGGTCAACCTCTACCAAAGTTGCTAAAATTATTCCGATCCGTAAAAAAACATGGCCGCCAGGGGCGGGGCTTATTTGCCTTATATGTATATAGAGAAACATTTAAACAACATCTCCTCTGAAACCACTGGACAGAATTTGATTAAACTTGGCAGGGATGATCCTTGGGTGAGGCTCTACAAAAGTTGCTAAAATAAAGTTGATCCATGAAGAACTGGTTGCCATGGCAACAAAAAGAAAAATAATTTGAAAACTTTAAAAATCATCTCCTTCAAAACTACTGGCCAGATTTCAAAATAATTTGGTACAGATGTTCCTTGGGTCAACCTCTACCAAAGTTGCTAAAATTTTTCTGATCTGTAATAAACATGGCCGCCAGGTAGCTTAATAAAATGCAAAAAAGTTTTAAATTACAAGGCCACTTATTAAAGAGAGAGAAGTCTAACAGAGAGCGAGAGAAAACCAGCTAGAAACAAAAAAATAAATTGTACCCTTAGATGAGATAGTCCACTAGTCTGATAGGTCATTTGGGTGATTCCACTACATATGCAGAGGTGGAGAAGATAACATTACCACAAATACCATTCCTATAGCTTAGTCTGACCTTCTGGCAGAGGTCACATTTTCTGGACTGTGTTGCCCCACTGAGTTAGTGTAAAACTACATTACCTGCTACTATGTGTATGAGATACTAGGCTAGTTTTACACAAAGCCACCTGATAGAGATATAAGGGTTATTCATATTATATTCATACTATTCATACTATCCTAAATCAGCAGCAGCATCAACATCATCATTAAAGTGATTGTGGGGGGGGGGGGGGTGAATATGCAGATTGTCTGCCTTTACTTTGGTTCATGTCAGTGTTCCAGTACACAGGGATTACCAAACACCTCTTAAAAACCACAAACGAATGATTAAAAACACTTTGTAATAAATTGCAACTTATTTCATAATAATTAACCCTTTTCCTCATAGAGATCTATAAAATACCTATGTGAGTAGCATAAAACCTAATCAGCCTGCAAGTCCAACTGTTACTCGCAGGCTGATCAGGTTTTATGCTGTTTGCTGCTTCTTAGTGGTCTGGGGATGAGGATTTTACAATTAAATTTGGAAAGGTTTAAATGGGGCTTTCTGCAGATCAGGATTTATGTGGTACCTATAAAGGGCGTCAAAATGAGTTTTAATGAGGGAAAAGGTTAAGGACCATCTCTCTTTTTGTCCATTTTCAATCAGCAGTACAACACTGAAATCTCATGATCACTGTTTTTTTCCATACTATTGCTAAAATGGGTAAGAAAAACTGTCAAGTTCCTGAGAAACATGTATATCAGTATGATACATGTATACTAGGTTGCATATAGAGCAGTGATACTCAGGTGAGCGATTTGAGGCCCTATGGGCCTCTTGTTTGTAAATGTGGGGTCCCTGGGGGTCAGGCCCCACCCCCTAAAGATGGATTTTTGCATAAAATTGTATTTTGGTTAAATATTTCCAATTTCCAACCCTGAATCATATATTTTTGGTTCCCCATAATGAGAAGAACAGAACTACTTTGGTGTCCCACGAGGTCACTAAGGGGTCAAGCCCCACAGCCTCAATTTTACTTATTACCTTATATCTCCAAAAAATGTTTAGATCCCTACCCCTAAACCATGTATATTCTTGTTCTTTGTAATGAGACGGATTCAATGCTACTATTTTTGTGTCCCCCGAGGTCACTCAGGGGTCAGGCTCCACTCCGACACTTTTACTTATGACCTTATATCTCAAGAACTGTTCAGATCCTCACCCATAATGCTACTTCTATAGTGGGGGCCGCCGTGGCCGAGCGGTTATAGTCGTGGACTACAAATCTCTCAGCCCCTCACCGCTGTGGGTTTGAATCCCGATAGGGACTTCGGATTTTTCATGTGAGGAAGCCTTCCAGCTGGCTTGAGGTAGGTCGGTGGTTCTACCCGGGTACCTCTGTGTACTCGGGGTCTTCCTCCACCTGTAATTAGCTGGACGTCGCTATATGATTGAAATACTATCGCAGCGACGGTAAACCCCAATACAACAACAACTTCTATAGTGTCCCTGGGGGATCACAAAGGGGTCTGGCCCCATCCCGTCAGTTTTACTTCTGACATTTATTTCAATAATTAAGACTGCCACCCATAACCAATATATATTTTTGTTCCTCATGATGGATTGAATGGTACTTGGGTCACCAAGGGGTCAGACCCCACCCCCTCAATTTTACTTATGACCTTATTTCTTAAACTTCGTTTGGGATACTCAGTAACAGTTTACTGTTACAATTAATACTTGCTGTCTATGATATCTCACATAAGCAATGGTACCAAGTAGCCATGTTCTAAACTGAAATCTTGTCACATTTAAAATACACACGTCCTTTTGCATTTTAATGTACAAATATTTTTAATTGAAAACAATAGCCATGCATATCTTATGGCATTTTCTTTCTTTCCTTTAAATAAAATAACAAGCTGAAATTTAATGCAATGTGCATTTTTTTATTTTTCATCTTTTTCATCTTTCTTTCAGACCTATAACCAGCGAATGAATGATGGACACAAATGGGGCTTCAGGTATAAACAGTTTCAAAGATAGTACAAATGACCTTGGTCTATGTGTGTAATTTGCATAAAAGATACAAAAATCCAAAGTTGCTTGACTGTTTTGTGAGTCATGCATACTGACACATTTACAAAATCTACAAAAAGACAGATTGCTGAAAAATGGCATAGAGTTCCCAAATTGTAGAAGGTTGACACCGACTGACAAACAAGATTCCAGGCTAGACGAATGGGTTATGTCTTTCCCGGAAATTGAAGAACTCATATCGGCAATGCATTCCTACCACAGTGGATCTGAAAATGTTCCGGGTACTGGAATAATGTGTCAACCATGTGAACATACGGGACAATCCTGCGAGGCTATATTCTACTGCTCCGACTGCAATGAGTACCAATGCATGGATTGTTCTGGAAGCCATCAGCGACTCAGAGTCCTAAGAAGCCATAAGCCTGTCAGAATAAAGGAATCAAAATCAGCAGAGACATATTCCAGAAGGGTTCGAGAGTATGAGATATGCAAGGTCCACTCCGAGCCTGTCAAGTTCATATGCGTCAAACACAATGACCTATGTTGTAGCACTTGTTCCATCATCACACATCGTGAATGTACAGAATTTAAAGAAATTAAAGATTTAAATATTCAAGAAAATAAAAGCAAATGAGTAATTAAAAACTGCTACATTCAAAGTTAAAACAAAAGAAGTCATTGCAAATTTTGTAGAATCAAGAAACAATGGCCAAATCAAGAGATAATATAATTCTTGATATCGAGAGAATGAAACAGAAAATGTAAATTTGTTTGAAAGCTAATTAGAGCAAAAGAGCAGGCTCAGTTTGAGAAAAAAGAGAAATGAAGATTTACAAGCAAGATCAAATATGCACAACATGGAAACAACCCTTGATGAAACATTGCTTAACCAAGAAGCAGTTTTAAACCATGGCTCGTCGACGCAAATCTTCATTACAGCACACAAATTAACACAAAACCTTGAAGACCATGAGCGAGAACTGAAAAAGACACTAGCTGAAATTGATATCACAGATTTAAGTCTTTCCTCGTCTGATCTGATTCAGAAGATGTTTGACCTTGATGAGGACCTCATGAAGCTGATTGAAGCGAAAACAGTGATGGGTGTTGAGAAGATCCCTGATTACAGGTGTGTCCAGCTGGAGCTTCTGGAGACGACAGAAATTGTTAAATCTGAGAGTGATGAAAAGTTTCCATTGATTACAGGAATGACTTACCTGTCTGATGGAAGACTGATTGCTGTTGATAATGGTTTGATACACTACCTAGTACTAAATGATAAGAATACTGTATAGAGTAACAATCTATAGCTGTATAGCATCACTGCTGACAACACACTACAGAGAATATCGACTGTTAGCACAACTGTACCATGCTACTCAATTTCTCTTGCAGGTAAAGATAAATATGCTGTTGGAACATATAATGGAAAGAAACCGGTCTATTTGGTATCAGAGACTGGAGAAGTGGTTGATGTTAATGCTAAATTTCCCGACAGACAGTATGGTGTAGGTGACACTATGTGTGTATATATACCAGACAGTGGTAAGCTGGTCCTGACAGTGAGGAATGATGACACTGTACGTGTCTATGACACCCGTGATGGAACCGAGGTGGTTGTCAGGGATGACAGGATAAAGGACCCACGGGATGTAGCTGTCAGTGGTAGTGGTTGTATATTTGTATGTAGTCTAGATACAAACAGTATTGTGCAGATATCACAGGCAGGGGAGGTGGTAGATTCACATACACTGGAGTCAATGAAATATCCTTACTGTATCTGTATCTCGAGAGATGGCAGAAAACTGGCCGTGGCTAATAACATTGCTAACAAGAATGTAACACTTCAAACATACAATATACTTTGAATATCAGAAGAATAGTAAGATAGTCATTTGTAGATCAATCATGTATAGTATCACACGCTATTTTTTAAATGATATACACTATTCATTTCAAACCAATGTATGCATATTAAATGAAACAGATTTTTGACATGTCATTAACAAACAAGTGGTAAGAGCTTCCAGCACGTAACTTTTTAGCTCATCTGAGCACAACGTGCTCAAGGTGAGCTTTTCTGATCACCTTTTGTCCGGCGTCCGTGCGTCCGGCGTCAACAATTGTTTCAAACAACATCTCCTCCTAAACGGCTTGGCCAATTTGAAAAATATTTTGCAGCAGGAATGTTCCTTGGATAAAGCTCTACTAAAGTTGTATAAATGGTTCTGGTCCATTGCATAATTAGGTCACAGGAGCTAAAAATATATTTTAAAAATGCAAACTTTGAAAATCTTCTTCTGCAAAACTGCAAGGCCTAGAGCTTAGATATTTGGTATGTAGCATCATCTTATAGTTCATTACCAAGATTGTACAAATCATAGCCCTATGGTGATAAATGCCCCCGCACCAGGAGTCACTTGTTTTACATAGATTTATATTGGAAAATCTTTAAAAATCTTCTTCTATGAATCCATTAGGCTTAGAGCTTAGATATTTGGTATGTAGCATCATCTAATGGTTCATTACCAAGATTGTTCAAATCATAGCCCTACGGTGATAAATGCCCCCGCACCAGGGGTCACTTGTTTTACATAGAGTTATATAGGAAAATCTTTAAAAATCTTCTTCTATGAATCCATAAGGCCTAGAGATTAGATATTTGGTATGTAGCATCATCTAATGGTTCATTACCAAGATTGTTCAAATCATGACCCTATGGTGATAAATGCCCCCGCACCAGGGGTCACTTGTTTAACATAGAGTTATATAGGAAAATCTTTAAAAATCTTCTTCTATGAATCCATAAGGCCTAGAGATTACATATTTGGTATGTAGCATCATCTTATAGTTCATTACCAAGATTGTACAAATCATGACCTTATGGTGATAAATGCCCCCGCACCAGGGGTCACTTGTTTTACATAGAGTTATATAGGAAAATCTTTAAAAAAAATCTTCTACTATAAATCCATAAGGCCTATAGCTTAGATTTTTGGTATGTAGCATCATCTAATGGTTCATTATCAAGATTTTCAAAATGGTGGCCCTTTGGAGATAATGACCCTGCACTAAGTCTTCTCTTCTGAAACCATAAGGCCCAGTGCTTATATATTTGGTGTGTAGTATTGTCAGGGCTAAAATGTTTGAGATTGAGTTATATCAGAATTCTTGTCTGTTCAAAAACCTTGTAATCAGTTGTAGCAATGGTACTCAGGTGAGCGTTTCAGGGCCATCATGGCCCTCTTGTTTTCTAATCTTATAAACACACATTAGAGCATAATTATATTGTCATGAAGATTGAATTTATCAATCTAAAACCTTGTGATATGTATAAATATTATAAGTTTTAAACAAATATTTTTTTTTCCTTAAAATTGATAATAGATTGTGAAAATCAAGACAATGCTGTAAGTATACATAGATAGAATAAAATTATTATGCTACCTAACGGGTATTTTTTTTTTCAATTGATAATTTAATAATAATTGTATTATAACAAGTATAATACAATATTATCCATACAGTTCTTAACTTCTAAACTTTTAAGTTCTAAATTCGGTTGCTAATTTAGAGAGAAAAAAATAAATAAAGAAAAAAAAAATAAAAAATATTTTAAATCAAATGTACATAAATAGTGTAAAACTATAATGGTATATAATCAACATTCAATGAAACACAGAAACATATAACTAAAAACTGAAATTGTGATTCTAATTTTATAGTTATATACTTACATTGTGTTAGTTTTGAAACACAAATCTTAAAAATCATAATTATGCAAATAAATTATTTCAGTTTTAACATGTACATTAGGTATATTCACATTTGAGTTATTCATTGTTTGATGAGGTAAATAAAAGGGGCCCATAATTTTCGATGCTTACTGTGATTTAATTCCATATTTTTAATTGAGTTGAGTTTATCTATATTATATTATTTGATACTCTTATGTTTAAAAGATGACAGATTTGGTTTATGTTTTATATGATTAAGTTTAACTTCAAGTAAATGTCTAAACAATTATGTTCTAACATGCCCAATCCTCATGAAACATGGTCAGTATGTTTGTTTCCATAAAAACTTGGACAAGTTCAAATTTGGGTCATGTGGGGTCAAAAGTAGGTCACGAGGTCAAATCTTAAAAAAACCTTGTTAACAATCTAAAGGCCACATTTTTGGCCATATTTTCTTGAAACTTGGTCAGAATGTTTTTTGTGGTTTTTTTTTAAAATCTTGGACATGTTTGAAGTTGGGTCATGTGGGGTCAAAAAGTAGGTCACAATGTCAACTCTTAGGAAAACCTTGTTAACACTCTAGAGGCCACATTTTTGGCTATATCTTCATGAATCTTGGTCAGAATGTCTGTTTCCATAAAATCTTGGACAAGTTAAAAGCTGAGTCATATGGGATCAAAAAGTAGATCAATATGAAAAAGGCAACATATGTTGCTCATTTATAGTCAGATGAGCAATTCAGGGCCATCATGGCCCTTTTGTTTACAGTATTTTCAGTTACTAAATCTTTATTATTCGTGTTATGTCACTGGTCGTCCGTCCGTTAGCGGTTTTGTGTCCGCTCTGTATCTAAGAACCACTGGAAGGAAATTGAAACTATTTGACAAAAATGTTAAGCATACAGAGAGGATGTGCAGTGCGTAGGTTTCGGTTGTCTTGGGTCAAGGTCAAACTTGCAGGTCAGATGTCATACTATTATAATGTTAGAATAGTTTGTGTCAGCTCGGTGTCTTAAGAACCAATGGAAGGAAATTGAAATAATTTGACAGAAATTTCAACCATACTTAAAGGATGCGCAGAGCATAGGTTTCGGGTGTCTTGGTTCCAGGTCAAGGTCACACTTGAAGGTCACATGTCATACTATTATAATGTTAGAATAGTTTGTGTCAGCTCGGTGTCTTAAGAACCAATGGAAGGAAATTGAAATTATTTGACAGAAATTTCAACCATACTAAAAGGATGCGCAGAGCATAGGTTTCGGATGTCTTGCTTTAATGTCAAGGTCAAATTTGAATGTCACAGGTCATATTGTTACAATGTTAAAATATATTGTGTCCGCTTTGTATCTATTGAATCACTTAAGCAGTTTAAACTATTTGCCAGAAATAGCAACCATACTGAGATGAAGTACAGATCAAGTGCAAGTTTCCGCTGTATTGGTTCAAGGTCACAGTATGAAGCAATATGTCATACTGATACAATGCGAAAATATTTCGTGTTTGTTTATTAGTCCCCTACCGGTGTTTACACAAGAGGGGGCCGGTAAGTTTGCCCTCCTTCTTTCCGTCAGATCAAAAATCTGGTGGAGATGGTAATGAATGCCACATCTTATTTAAATGTTGCTGTTGATAAAGTGCTTATCCATTCGTTAAGGGAAGTTAATTTTCAATAACTTTCTTCGGGCGTATATAGCCCCGGCTCTTATAAGAGCTCTTTTTACATATTCAGATGTATAGACTCATATTAGTATGACCAACCTGCCCCCGCTATTTATCCTAATCTTAGAAATATTTCAAATTACCATAACGAGTCCATTGTGAGAGAGTAGCCCCCTCCATTACCTTTCCCTCTCAAAAAATATTTATTGTCACATAACAATTGAGACGTTTCTGTCTATTGTGAAATAGACAACAAGTTTAGAGACAGATCAGTCAGCACTGTCCCATCACCACTATTCATTTTTATAATCACCTTAAATATCAGAAAAGAAGTTACTGAAACAAGGATGATTTCTTTAAAAATTAGGCTTCCATTAGGCGACCAAGTTTAACCGTTTACCTTATAAATATTCATGTTTAAGTTTATATCGTATCAGAAAAAAGAAGCGTCAAAACTTAGGTGAGTGATTTAGAGTCAAAATGAAATGGCAAGACGCAGATAAGTGTGATTACCCAGCCGATATGATAATCATAATCAATGTCTTCTGAAAGTTTGTGTTTTGATGATTTTACTTTTTTTTTTTTTTCTTTTTTTTTTCATTTTCTTAGAAATATGTTAAATGATGATAATGATAGATGTGTTAATATATGTACATACCAATATTGTTGTTCCCTTATATAACCTGGAATGTTTTTATCTTAGTGTATCGTATGCATATGTTAATAATTATTTCATCTTTTCATAAATTCTGTCTCCGGATGATGCAGTGATGCTGCTTCGTTACACTTTATCCTGACTAGTAGGATTGTAAAGCAAGGACTGACAATGAAACATCATCTTTGTCTTTTTCTAGAGGAAAAAGAGAATACCTTCATGTTCAGTCCTTAAAACATGATCAGTAGTCAAATAAGTAGAAATGTTGTTGTATACACATATTTTGCTTTATAATTTTATCTATTTAACTATTAATGCATTGTTGTTGAAACTGTTGTTGATGGATGTTTAATTGGATTGGCGTAGGTTTTGATATTGTTGATTTGTTCTTTTGCTTTTTAGGGATTTTTGTTGTTGTTTTAGGTTGTTGTATTGCTCACCCATGTACATTATGCTTTAAGAAATCTTCTTTCTGAAACCAATAGACAGGATTGTATTTCATGTGGCACATTTCATAGCCCTATGTCATAAATGCTAAAACAGAGTTAATCCCATGAAAATTGAAACCCCCGGAGGAATTATTATTTTCTTAATTCTATATTTCCACATTCTGTGTATGATTTTCAGAAAGTCAGATATTATTGATCACAGAGACCTGTTTTATGTTTGTTTTAGAACTACAAATACAATGATTTTGCTACTCAAATATTGATTGATTTGTTCATTTTTCATTGTTGATGTAAGAACAGAGTTTCATTTCCTGTTGATTTCTCATATGTATAATACATGTATACAATATATTATCCAGCCATAAAATATTATTAATCAGAAATGTTGCTGTGTATTTGTTAAACCGTTTTTCAGAAATATAGACATTTTTAAAACATTATTGATTTATTGTTCAATGATACATGTTTTATACACATGCAGACATATTGAAATGTGTATATAGAATTTTACGTATGTCACATGACCCTTCTTTGTGAGTACACATCATGAGTCAATCTGTACTGTTACGGTGTAATATTTATTGATGTCACCTGGTTAAAAATAGCCCAGCCAGTACGTGTTGCGGGAAAAAAAATCTGACCCCTCAGATTGTCTTTAAGACTATATATCCATATAAAAAACACATGTCAGATACTTTCCTACATAATCAAGGATAAAATTCACAATAATTAGGGTGCGATGGTCACGTGATAAAGTACACGACTGTGGATCCAGATGTTGTGGGTTCGAATCCCATTTGTGGGAGCTTTCCTAAGAGCCAAGTACTGGTCCAACCCAGGAATAGCCAAAAGGAATAAGTATAAATTGATAGAACTTGTTTCCAATATCAATTTATTTTCTTGAGTGTATCTAACTTATTCTTTATATATTTGCCGTGAATATTATACATGACGTCACAAATACATCATGTATAGTCTAAGATAGCAATAAATTTACATGTATATTTATATAAGCTTTATTATAATAAAACTTAATATTATTCTTATTCAATGCTTATATTGAGGTATATTATAATAAATTAAAGCTGACAGTGAGGATGAGGGCTATTGCCCTATTTGTTTGTTTTTCTCAGATGATATTGACTGTCACCCTTACCTTCAAGTTATATCATATTTATGAAGTAATTATACATTGTGTTTCAGTGAAAAAACATTTTCTATGGGATTGCTTGAGGGAATTGTGTATGTACTTGGTGTTTGTTGTTTATAGTTTTGCGTGTGGTTGATAATGTTATATACGTAATTAGTCAGAAATGTTTGTATTTAAATGATGTTTAGACATGTAGGTCGGGACCTAGTTATTGCAGTCCTTATATGTTTCTGATGGAGTCCAAAGTTTGAATCTTGCTAGGGATAACATTTTTGTACTATTATTTTACCGTTATTATTAAATATCTTTACTTCTTCATAAAAAAATGAATAAATTTAAAAATAAATAAAAGATGTCAACGGAAATAAAAGAACGAAAGTGATTAACAAGTTATTTTTACCTTGACGCAATGTAGTAATTAAATATTTCATTTATATATTTGGGCTCTATATTAAAATAGCATTCTTACACCATATGTTGAGAAGCATGATTGAAATTCTAGGTTTTATATGCATATATATATATATATATATATATATATTATATATATAATTTCATGTTTTTTCTTTTATATAATATTTGCTTCATTATTTTTCAGTTATAAACTGAAGGAAAAACAGAGAGAGAGAGAGAGAGAGAGAGACCGAAAGGGAGAGAGGGTGGTATGGTTATTGTCAGCCATGCATTATAACGTATTTTCTTTAAATCTTTTCTTGTTAGCTCACCTGAGCACAAAGTGCTCAAGGTGAGCTTTTGTGATCGCCCTTCGTCCGGCGTCCGTCGTCGTGCGTCGTGCGTCGTCCGTCGTGCGTCGTCAGTCGTCCGTCGTCCGTCGTCAACAATTTTCTTTAAACGACATCTCCTCTGAAACTGCTGGACAGAATTTAATGAAACTTGGCAGGAATGTTCCTTGGGTAAGGCTCTACAAAAGTTGCTAAAATAAAGTTGATCCATGAAGAACTCTGGTTGCCATGGCAACAAAAAGAAAAATAATTTGAAAACTTTAAAAATCATCTCCTTCAAAACTACTGGCCAGATTTCAAAATAATTTGGTACAGATGTTCCTTGGGTCAACCTCTACCAAAGTTGCTAAAATTTTTCTGATCCGTAAAAAAACATGGCCGCCAGGGGCGGGGCTTATTTGCCTTATATGTATATAGAGAAACCTTTAAACAACATCTCCTCTGAAACCACTGGACAGAATTTGATTAAACTTAGCAGGGATGATCCTTGGGTCAACCTTCACAAAAGTTGCTAAAATAAACTTGATCCATGTAGAACTCTGGTTGCCATGGCAACAAAAAGGAAAAAAAAATGAAAACTTTAAAAATCATCTTCTTCAAAACTACTGGCCAGATTTTAAAATAAATTGGTACAGATGTTCCTTGGGTCAACCTCTACCAAAGTTGCTAAAATTATTCCGATCCGTAAAAAAACATGGCCGCCAGGGGCGGGGCTTATTTGCCTTATATGTATATAGAGAAACCTTTAAACAATATCTCCTCTGAAACCACTGGACAGAATTTGATTAAACTTGGCAGGGATGATCCTTGAGTCAACCTTCACAAAAGTTGCTAAAATAAACTTGATCCATGTAGAACTCTGGTTGCCGGCAACAGAAAGGAAAAAAAATGAAAACTTTAAAAATCATCTTCTTCATAACTACTGGCCAGATTTTAAAATAAATTGGTACATATGTTCCTTGGGCAAACCTCTACCAAAGTTGGTAAAATTATTCCGATCCATAAAAAAACATGGCCGCCAGGGGCGGGCTTATTTGCCTTATATGTATATAGAGAAACCTTTAAACAACATCTCCTCTGAAACCACTGGACAGATTTAGATTAAACTTGGCAGGGATGATCCTTGGGTCAACCTTCACAAAGGTTGCTAAAATAAACTTGATCCATGTAGAACTCTGGTTGCCATGGCAACAAAAAAAAATAAAAAATGAAAAATTTAAAAATCATCTTCTTCAAAACTACTGGCCAGATTTTAAAATAAATTGGTACAGATGTTTCTTGGGTCAGCCTCTACCAAAGTTGCTAAAATTTTTCCGATCCGTAAAAATCATGGCCGCCAGGGGCGGGGCTTATTTGCCTTATATGTATATAGGGAAAACTTTAATCAACATTTCCTCTGAAACCACTGGACAGAATTTGATTAAATTTGGCAGGAATGATCCTTGGGTCAACCTTCACAAAAGTTGCTAAAATAAACTTGATCCATATAGAACTCTGGTTGGCATGGCAACAAAAAGAAAAAAAATATGAAAACTTTAAAAATCATCTTCTTCAAAACTACTGGCCAGATTTTAAAATAAATTGGTACAGATGTTCCTTGGGTCAACCTATTTATCTCAGGTGAGCGATTTAGGGCCATCATGGGCCTCTTGTTATTTATAAAGGGAGATAAATAGGATATATAATTATATATATGTGTTTACGGATATAATTCTATCAAATATTTACTAGTCGCCTTCCTGTGTTTCGGTTCATAAGATTCATTCGCATATGATAAGGATCGGATACACTAAATAGTTTGATAATTTCAACTTAAAATGGAAGGATTTTTGCATGAATATGGAATATCTCATCGAGAAATTATAAAATTGCAATATTTTCATTTTCATAAGCATGAATTACTCTTAACAAAATCAATATTTTCTTTATAAAGGGCTTTGTCACAAAACAATTTATTTTGGCTTTGTCCAGCGAAATGATATCACTCAACAATTTGCTGTGTTTAGTGTTAATTATATGGTGATTTATTTTAGTTAAATACCATTTTAGATTTTTACATTATTGCAATATAGTTTGCAACATAATCAATTATGTACTGGTCATCAGTTTCTTAACATTACCCTTTTATAGCTTATAGTGTTTTAGTTCTATTCCTGAGGTGTATGCTTTTATATTTTTGCTCACCTTTTCCCAAGGTGAGCTACTCGTATTGTGATCGATGAATGTCCGGCATCCGCCATCCGTCGCTCGTCTTCAACATTTAACTTACATGTAAACGACACCTCCTTCTAAACTATTTGGGCCAATTTTCATGAAAGTTTACTGGAATATTCCGTGGGTGGTCCTCTTCCAAAGTTGTTCAAAGAATTGACTTCCATGCCAAAATCTGGTTGCCAAGGCAACTAAAATGGGAAAAAATGTGAAAATTTCAAAAAATCTCCAAAAGTACTGACTGGATTTTAAAATATTTTTACACAGATGTTCCTTCGGTCACTTTCTATGAAAAGTGTACATGAATCCGTTGAATAACATGGCTACCAGGGGGCAGAGCCTGTTTTCCTTATATACTAATTTTGAAACATCTTCTTTCCCAAATGTACTGACAGGATTTTAAGATCTTTTGCACATTTGTTCATTGGGTCACTCTCTGTCATGATTGTAAAATATGGCCGATAGGGACGGAGCCCGTTTTCCTTACGTGTTTTATAGTTTAAAAAATATTTTGTTCAAAAGTACATATTGGATTTCAAAGTTTTTTTTGCACAGATGTTTCTTTGGTGACTCGCTTCCAAGATGTAAAAAATAATTGGATCCGTTGATAAAAATGGCTGCCAGAGGGCATGTCCAGTTTTCCTTGTGTATATGCATATAAAAGAAATTTGAAAAAAAAAATATTCTTGTCCAAAAGTACTAACTGGTTAGCACGGATGTTCTTTGGGTTACTTTCCATTAAAACTTATTTTGACTTGTCTAAAATTATGGCTGGCAGGGGACACTGCCCCCGGGAAAGAGCACATTTTCCAAAATATCGTAAGATATTTTCTGTTTCTTTTCCTCCCGCAAAAACCTGGTTCTCAGGTGAGCGATTTCAGGGCCTTCATGGCCCTTTTGTTTTAGTTCACCTGAGCACAAAGTGCCCACGCTGAGCTGTTAGGGTCATTGAATGTCTGTTGTCCGGCCGCTTGTCATCAATTGTTTACACTTGCAACTTCATTTCTTCAGCAACCTCCTTAAAACACAGTGACATTATTTATACCCGTTTACTCTCAGTTAATATTGACCTGGCTAGACCAAAGTTATTGCCCTTGAATAATCCAAAATAGCATCTGCACATATAAAACAGTCTTAATGAAACTTATGCATAATCATATTGGCTATGATATCTCGGCCAAGTTCAAATATGGAAGATTTTAGACTTATGTCATGGGTGATATCAGACTCATAAATCTGGAGTTATGGCTCTTAAAACTAAACATGTCATTTTAGTTTACTATCTTTATGTACTGGCCTTCTCATTTCTGAAGCCATTTTTTTTTCAAAAAGAATGCATATTGTCATAATCTCATGGCCAACTTAATGGCTAATACCAACTCAGTAGATCAGAAGTTATTGTCCTTGAAATATAAAGAAAATCCAGTTTACACTTTGTTTACATTCTATCATCTCTATATTAAAATCATCATGTTCAAACTAAGGAAGACCGTCCCCGTTGGCAAAGTGGTTAAGAGCATGTGCCTCGGGAGCAGGAGGTCGTAGGTTCGATTCATAGCCATGACATACCAAAGTTGTAAAAAAAATATGGTACTGACATAGCTACCTTGCTTGGTGATCAGCATTTAAGGGTAGTTCCAGGATTGGATGGCTCGATGTTAGAATAATGTGATTGGGTTTGGTATCATGTCACATTACTGCAGGGTGATACTACAGTATGACAGCATTATATCTCCTCAAGTCTCCAAATGACTGAAATACTATCGGTTGGACGTTTAAGGAAGATAGAGAAACAACATTAATGGCCATACAATCTCTTACACATTTGGTTAAGTTTGATATTGGACTGATTTTTCTTGAGTTATTCCCCTTTAAATATTACAAAATTGAACAATTTTGTCATAATCACTCTCAACAATCTTCATTCTTCAACCTTTATGACAATGTAAGCCAATATTAATTATGACTGATATCAGCTAAGTTTAAGGCCTTGAGTTATCAAAAACACCAGATTTCACATTTCTTTACACTATAGCACCTGTAATTATTGAACAACTCTAAATCAAACTTTGCACATGTAAATGACTTAAGTATCTCCACTGAGTTTGATACTGGCTAATAATGAACCAATATATCAAGAGTAATGGCCCTTGAAATATCACAATTTTGCCATGTGTACACATTTAGCATCTTCATTTCTTAAGCAATCTTCATTATGTCAATTGTCAATGTCTTGGCCAAGTTTGATTATGGCTGATATTGGCCAGGTAGGATTTGAGTGGCCCTTGAATTGTCAAAAAGAACATAAAAACAGTTATTTGCATTTATGAAACAGTCATGATCAAAATAAAGACAGATATCATTGCATCTTTAAGAAAATCAGTGATACTTAGGTGAGCGATATAAGGCAGTCATGACCCTCTTGTTTAAAATTATTAAAATGTACTTTTAAAGAAAATGATAGTATTTTGAATTACAACATGAAAAAAACTTAAATTTATGTTTTGCTATAAACCATTATATTGTCTGGCAATATCAACCTGAGACATCTAAATATTCAATGACCTTTCTTTGGCAGTTGTCGGTTTCTGAAGTAAAACACGTGGATATAAGTAAGATACAACACGTATTATTATTATGTATTACTTACACATATATGTATTACATGCCCTGATGGCCTTAATGATAATTTGCTTGGGTTCAAAGTTGAAGGTTGTGGGTTTGAATCTAGCTCAGGCCAAAAATATTATTCATATTTTTGTTGAATTTTGACCAATATGTTTAAAAATGTACTACGTGCAGATAACACGATTACTTAAATTATTGCTGGTTACTCGAGATGCTTTACTCAACAGGACTTACAGAAGAAGAAAGCAAATAAAAAGACAGCAGCAGTTCAATAAATTATTCATTCATCCATTTAAACTGAAAATGAATAAAAGAAAATTAATAATTGAAAGTTAATATGAATTCAAAAGGAATGTTTGCATCGAGGATTTGAACCTGCAACTTCATGATTATAAGACCGCTGAGCTTACCGCTAGGCCATCTGGGTTTATTTATATTGTGAAGCATAGCAAACCATACTAGCAATTGAAAACAAATGATTGGATCAAAATAATCACGGAAACTAACGAAGAGCATCCCGTAGATTAATCGGTCTTAGATCAATATTGCAAGACAATAAGTATATTCATTTAGTTCAATTCTTTAAATTGCTGTGAAAGAAAACATGACTTGAATAGGCAGTAACATAAATTGCCATTAGTACGTTATCAAGAGTGGTGCCTTAAAAAATGTAATATATTATGTTTTGTAATCAATGTTAAATAAAGTTTAACCGCATAATGAAGAATGTATTTTAGTCTAGTTTTTTGTCTGTACCATCTGCTATATCCAGCATGTCCAGTTCTAGACCAAGATGGTGTCGGAGAGATACGTAGTATTGAAGTGAACGTTTTCTTCAAAAAATATATTTTTCACAAAAGCCCGTCTCTAAAATACGTATGCTTGGGTTTCCTTGAAAATAGGAATATTGCCATTTGTCCTAAACTCAGAAGACGGTTATATCATGACTTAAAGAATAATTTATAATTTATATGTCAACAGAGTAGGTACATGTCTTTTCGTCTAGATTTTCTTAAGGTCTCTGTTTTTGAGTTAGGAAACCTATATCTTTTTATATTCCCAAAGATTGTATTATTTTCAATATATAAATACTCATACTTAATTTGCGTAAATTAATTTCAGAACTCTCTTCTCTTCCCCCACCCTTCCTAAGAATTTAGTAAAACAAGATATTCAATTCTTTCAATTTTTCATGTGAGGAAGTCTTCCAGTTGACTTGCATAAAGTCAGTGGTCTACCAAGGTACTTCTGTGCATTCCTTAGGTTTCTCCCACCTGTTTTTTAAGTCGAATGCCACTTCAATACGGATACAGTGACGAGAAACTCCCAACACAACAGTTAAGTGGACTATAAGTAACCCTTAGCTAGCTGGCAGAACAGTCAGAAGATCACTCCCTCTGTAAGCCAGGGGTCCTGGCTTCAAGTCCTGATCTGGCTGCACATTTTCCTCACTCGGTTACATTGGGGTCATTAGTTCTCCAGTACATACTGCCTTTGGGTTTGTCTGAAACATAGCAATCTGTTCACTGTAATGTTAATTTGAGTACAAAGTCCAAATTGGCAGGAGAGTATGTAACGGCCTAAATATAACCGTTATCGTTGTGAGATTTGTGTAAATGTTCTGGTAGCTCAGTCGGTAAAGCACATGCCCGATTAGTGAGGGGTTCCAGGTACAAGTCCCTATCTGCCTGCAGGTCTCTCTTACCTGGTTACATGGGTATGGAGGAATGTATGAGATAGTATTTAAATTTAAAGATACAGGATACTTTAAAGAGAGTGACACCTTAAAAAAGAGCTGGTCACATGTTTAACAACAAAGTCAGGTGGTAAAATTTTTAACCTGGTTCCTCAGATTATAACCTTTTTGTTACCCTACTTTTTCTCTAGTCAGTGTGTGTTTGTGTAAGTATATTTATAGGAAGAACAAGAACATTGCCATTTATATAAACTAATACCGGTTCCAGTGGCTAAGTGGTTAGAGAATCCACCCCGGTTTTTGGGAAGTCCGCAACAGTCACAAAAAAAAGTACTGATATTTATTGTACCCTTGCTTGGCGCTCAGCATATAAAGATTGTTCCAGGACTGGTTGGCCCGGTGTCCGTTTAATGTGACTGGGTGTTGTATCTTTCAAAATGTCTACTGTGTGATACTGAAGTGTGGCAGCACAAATTTGCAGACATGGTTTCTGACTGACTGAAATACTGTCGGTGGGACATTAACCCCAAAAAGCAAACATATGAATAACACATTATATATGCTGGCATGCATATATTTCACATATCACATTTTTCAAGCATATATGTTTTGAAATATATCCATGATAAGAATAATGAAAAATTTAAATCAACCATCATTACTTTGATTAAAAATGAGAATGTTATATAAGCTTTGTTTTATTTGTATAAGATTGTTTAAATTGTTAAAGCAGCTTGTTCACAGACTAAGAATTCATTCATTGATTAAGAATTGATTTTTTAATATATGTGTGTATTATATCTATCAACACCCATCTACAGATGTATGTTCACACAATGCAACCACTCGTGATTGTAAAAAAATGGGTGGTTTTCCCATCTTAGGCAATGGCCTAACAAACAGTATTGAAACTATATTTAGAATTATTTAACCTATATTTGAAATTTTATTTTCATTTGCCGTCATATGATTACATTCACTCTTGACGCATGCGCTCACTTCACAAACTGAACTCACAGATTCGCTACCCAGAACTGGTGAAGACACCATGTTACTGAACATGTTATGTGCTACAACAAGCAAATGCTTCTGTGATACCGTATTCTATATTTAACGGATTATTCGAAATAGAGTTTACGAAAATAGCATTTTCCTGTACAATGTAATCAACACTTGCAGAGTTTATTTTTCAGGAAACCAAGTAGACATAGTTTCCAAATGACTGAAATACTGTCGGTGGGACATTAAACAAAACAAACAAAGATTTCACCTCCATTTGCAAGGGGGAGAAGAATTTTTATTATTATCATTATTATTTCTACCAATCATCTGTGAAGAAGCAGCTTTAAATAAAGGCACAAACACTCAAGTTCAGTTAAATTCAATCATTCAATTCATTGGCTAGTGATGCAGATGTCCTAACATTGATTGTGATGACAGTATTAACTATTCCAGTGTTAACAGATGTATTAAAATTGACTTACAAGCTAAACTGGGATAATAGGTAGACAATGGATGACCTGGTCTACACAAAAAATTACCCATGATTTTGGGAAGGGCGGGGCTTAATTTTTCACTGCTAAATACTGAAAGGGTGAATTACCAGTACTAAAAACCTTGCAACAATTATTAACATACATTAATTGTTCAGTCCCCCCTGTACTATAATGATAATAAATTTTTTCTTGTTTACATATAACTCAATGAGTATATTTAATACAAATTTTATGCTGTTTTTAGCTGGACTATTCGCAGAATATGAGAGCTATTGCCCCTGCATCGGTGTCGGCGTTGCAGCTTTTGGCTAAAGTTTTGCATGCAAGTTACTTTCAACCTTATATCTCAATAACCATTTATGGTATTGACTTGAAAGTTTATGAATATATTCAAGGGCATCAGTCAACCAAGGTAGATAACTCTTGGATGAATTAAATATAAACTATAGCCCCATTATAACTTAGAAATTTGGTTAAAGTTTGGCATGCAATAGAAAATTTGGTTTAAGTTTTGCATGCAAGCTACTATCCAGCTTGTATCTCAATAAGCATATGTTAAGGGGCATCAGACAACCAAGGTAGATAACTCTTGATAGAATATATTACAAATTATACCCCCTTTTTTAACTTAGAAATTTTGGTTTAAGTTTTGCATGCAAGGTACTTTGATGCTTATATCTCAGTATCCAGGCATGGGATCGATTTGAAACATCTTTAACACGTTTAAGGGTATCAAACTATCAATGTAGATAACTCTTGATGGAATGTATTACAAGTTAAGGCCCCTTTTTAACTCAGAAATTTTGGGTTAAGTTTTGCATGCAAGGAATTTCATGCTTATATTTCAGTAACCAGGCATGGGTTAGATTTGAAATGATTTCAATGGTATCATACTGTAGTGGCAGATAGGTTTTGACTGAATATAATGCAGATTAGGGCCACCTTTTAAAGTTTGGGAGTGTGTTCAGGGGCATCAGAAAACCAAGGAGGATAACTATTGGACTGCATTTTATACAAATTATTGCCCCTTTCTAACTTGGATAATTGATTAAAGTTTCGCTTGGGTAAAGTGTTAATATGCTTATGTCTCAGTAATTAGCCATGTGATTGATTTTAGACTTCATAAAGCTATGGGGTATTAGACTATCAAGATATATCGAGTAGTATGAATAGCGAAATTGACTCCATTTCGCGAAATGGAGTTTTTATTTTACTACTACTGCATTTTATTGCGAAATATTTAGTGATTTAGTTAATATGGGTGAATAAAGTAACCTGTCTGTCTGTTACAGACACGTGCCCAGATTCGACTTCATTATCTTTAATCCGTTACTTATCATTCGGCACGTGCCCCGTCTATTGTTTATTTGGAATGACACAGTGGTATTATGGCCGCGGGGGGGAATCACTATGGCAGTCACGTCAGGTTGGGACCCTGATTACATTTACACCTTTTACGTTACCGCTGTTGTGGGTAAGTCATTCAAATTCATACATACACTGGGATATGTATTTTTTCATTTTTAATTATAAACCTTTACAAGACTAATTTTGATGCAAAGCATCAAAGACGCTGCGCATGTTTTTGAAGCACGACTTAAATAAAGCAAAGCCATACAGAAAAGTTCCAAAATCAACAAAAAACAACAACAAATTATTCAGAAATATAGAAAAAAAAGTAAAGAACATACTTTAATCATAGTAGACATATTATTTGATGATGATCTGAGATGCCATAAATTAACTAATGGAAAGTCATATATTTTTGTTGTCAAAAATTTTCGTGAAATATGTGATTTAATCAATTTCGATGGTACATATATTCGTCGAACTATGTGCTAGAAAACATGAGGTCTATGAAATAAAACAGTTTTCGTGGGGATAAAGTCATCCACGAAATCAATGAAAATTAGTCCTCCACGAAAATTAATGATTCTACAGTAATTTAAAGATCAATGAAGGTGCATTTTACAACAGGTAATTCCTTTCTTATATAATTATTGGAATAGTTGGGGTCTGCAAGATGCATGAAATTTCCAGACAGTAAGCTACTAAGGCGATATCAATGCCAATGTAAAAATAAAAACATCATCATCATTATCAGCAACAGCAGCAGCAACAACAAGGACAATGATGAAGAAACAATTCAGCACAGATATTTTTTAATGGGTAAGGGATTTAGGTACAGGTCCCGGTACTAGTTAACAATCTTCCCAATAGTTATTACTTTCCTTGATAACGTAGCTTGACGTAGGAGTCTGGCATATGTTTGAGTTGATGATATGTGTAAAATTAAATATATGTTTACAAGGCTTTACAACATAAGCTACAGGCCCGGATCCAGAATTTTTCCACTGGGGGGGGGGGGGGGGGGGGGGGGGGGGGGGGGGGGGGGCAAAGTCGGAATGTGATGTGAGTGCTAGGGAGGGGGGGAATCCGGGGGCATGCTTCCCTGGAAAAAAAGGGTTTTTATTGTGATGGAGATGTATTCTGAAGAGTATCTGGGGATACAAGTGAAGGTTTTTATGTGCTTTCCTTTTTTTTTTCTTTTTTTTTTTTAAACTTGAAGACCATGGATCTAATGCCTAGGTCCCACTAGAGAAAAATCATCGGCGTTGTGGAAATACACAAATTTTCTCCCGATGACATCAGATGTTTGAGCCCAAAAGATGGAGCAGTCCTATGAGAAGCTTTGGGATTGGTCCGTTGAAACGTTCACTGATGTTTCGGTTATGGTACAATGGCCTTGTATTAACGGGGATGGCTCCAGATGCTCGTGAAATTTATCCGATGATCGGGGAAGGTGAATCGGAGCTTCATCGAACTTGAAACATCATCGGGGGAGTATCCCCGTAGATTAGGGGATGTATCATTTTATCGAACCATCCTAGGTGCCTCGAGAAGATTATGGAGATTATGAGAATTTGGTGATGGACAAAATTCTGGGTAGACTTTCGGGGGTTTATGAAGATGCCCCCAGCAATGCCCCATGGCCTTTTTGACCGTCTCAGTCTAAAGTTGACCAAAAAAGACCAAAAAAAAAATAGAGTGCGCTTGCCGATTTTCTTGCGAATATTCTGAGATTCTATCACAAGATCTGGAATGTGTCACAGAAAGGTCTCCGTACCTTCGAGACATCACCGAAGCCTGGGGTTCCTAGGAGGAAAAAATATTTCGCGGAATCTCCATGAATGCTTCCAAGGAACTTCCGGGAAGCTATGCTTATGTTTCCCCGGCCTGGTTTCCCCGAAGCCTCCCAATGACTCCACATAGCTCGCAACGCTTTCGAATCTTCCGCGGGACACGCGAACCTGTTCCCGACGCCTCCCGAGGCTCATCAATTTCCACCGGGAGTACATTCCCTAGGCAAAAAATGTCAATTGGGACTGAGCCTTGAGCGATATAATTTTATATTTACCTTCGCAAAGCCATGTTTTTGAATAACTACTGTGTAATAGTATTTGACTACAGTTGTATTAAAAAAATGACGGTAGTAAGGGGAGGGGTGTGTGTGTGGGGGGGGGGGGGTGGAGACTGGCATAAAAAAATAAGTGCTTTTTGGACCCCCCCCCCCCCCCCCCCAAAAAAAAAAAGATAAAGTGACTTGTGTACATTATCAATTAGTGAATGCTTTGAATGCTTTGAATTGTCATCAGTTTTAGACTCAACATTGTATAAGACAGTTTTGTTAAAATCTGAGGAAAAAAAATCACTTTAAACATATTTTGTCAAATATGTTGAAGAGAATACCGGGTATATGCTGTATTAGGTTCGAACCTGGTAATCTTGACAGTCTAATTGTCGATTTGGAAGCAGCCTTCACACACAGACTTCCCAGATAAAAAAAAATCAGGCGCACGTTTTAGGGTCGGGCGGTTGCATGGGCCCCTTCTGCGTGTCGATTTTTGGTACATTTTTTTTTCGGCGTAGCTGTATAAAATCGATTTCGATGTTTATTTTTAGACCAAAACCCCCCCTGCAAATCTGCAGAAGTGGACTCGCCCACTTTAACCTGTTGATCATGTAGTATGCGGAGGAGGTGGAAGTTAACCCATATATTATAATTAACACATAGTTTCCTATCAATTAGGGGGTCTTACTTTATCAATACGGATCTAACCAACAAACATTATGAATCATACATATACAATAACATACCTTTGACCCCTTTTTGTAATAAGTAAACTTAACCATGTCAGTGTGTACAGAATGTATATAAATAGACTGCATGATCACTATTTTAAGAATACATCCGGGTTCCCGGAAATACAGTCTATTATTAGATTGTAGGAGTTCAGTTTGTTTTCCATTTTACGCCGAATATCTTTTTTTAAAGATATTTCTTGTTTCTAAGTGTTAAATCAGTAACAAAACAAACAATATTCAGTAATAAAAGATGTTGATATTTAATATGAACTCTTTAATATCCGTTTTATTTCGCACATAAGTTGTGTTTTCTGTACATTAGTATTTCGTATTCATCGACTTATCACTAACATTGCTAAATGACTGATTACCTGGATTTGATTTGAATTAGTGATCATGCATAATCTACATATACATTGTCCCAAAATATGGATTGTCCCAGAATTTGGCAGATTGAATTTTTCAAATTCTTTCATTTCATATTCATGATTTTATAAATTTAAAATACACCAGGGTCTCTATATTAAGAGACCATGAATACACATACATGTAGATTATTATATTAGTAAATATTCAAAAGTGAACATGATGATGTATCGGCCTGCTGTTTGTATTTATTCCTTTCAGGAAAAAATATTTAGGAGTTTGTTTCATAAAAATAATACTTAAAAAGTTACGTAAAAATAGTAAAGCTGATGACATTTAGAAACACAACCCATTTCTGATTAAGTTTAATTTGCATGGCTAGCGATAGGTATGCATCTAATCTGAGGTTTGCTACAGCAAAAAAAAATCATTACCTTTTTAACTTTTTCAAAAACGAAATTGGCAATTTTTCATACCTGATAGTTCATCAACCTGCCGGCAGCTAATTAGCACGCTTTTCATGCAAGATTTAAAACATTATACATGAAGAGAAACATGAATTGCGTAGATTTCGTCAAAGTAGTTTTATTATTATTATTATTATTAATTCTTTTTGGCTCTAGTGAAATTGTTTCGATGCTAATTACATTTTAATGTCCAGCTTAGTTGTTGTTTTCAGCTTAACTATTATTATGCTATTTCTTAAACTGCATTTGCTTAGAATAGTTTATAGTTGTAACTGATACAAACTTTTGGTAATTGCCGATTTTTCCCAATTATTAGATGCCATGTACATTTCTCTCAATCAGTGAACGTGGCCTCTCTCGCCCCCCCCCCCCCCCCCCCCCCCCCCCCGGGCCTGAGCTATGTAACGTTCATTTAAATTTACCAATTTAAAACACTATACATATTGAGACTTTTTGGCCTGGTGCCGTAAAATAGACATGTCCGCATCACTAAATATTTTGCAATAAAATTTCGTAATATTAAAATAAAAACTCCATTTCGCTATTCTCGGTCCATTTCGTGAAAAGGAGTCTATTTCGCTATTCATACCTACCGTGGATCCATGCATATATATGATACAGTATAAAAAATTAAAATCGTAAGTAGGATATTATCCAGTGTAAGAGCGTTTTTATATTTTTGAAAAAAAAATTCAGTACAATATTTAAAACATCATAGTAATATTATGTTCTCTTTTATATTAAAATATTTTATTACTATAAGTTTCTGTATGGTCCCGTAGAATAAACACTATTAATTCAAGGGACGTAATTTACGATTGTTAGATATACCGCTAGATAATCGACGAGGTTTATTTTAATATTACTACTATTGCTTGCTTCGAATATGATGTTGACAAAGCTTACAAAATAATGCATGGGTGAGTGATGAAAACAGCTCTTGTATTTTCTTCACCGTTTCTTTTCATAAAATAGGTAATAAGGTTTAAGCGGATTGTTTACACAATATTGTTATCAATTTCTGGGAATACCAGTAAGTTGTACTTTCGTTTTCGAATTGTCATTGACATTTATATTTCTCAAAATCAATATCAGACATGAATTTACAACAATATACATAAATACCTTGTATTTGTATCTTTTGGAAATGAATACACGTGGGTTAATAAGATTAGGAATTAGATGGGGATTTTAATCGGCCTAAATTCTCAGTCATGACAAAAGTAAAGGCTGATCGGAAATTCAAAAAAGTAAAAGAAACTGATGCCATTCTTCATTTAAAGTTTCTGTGATAGTCCCATACACCTGATAAAATAATCCTTCACTAAATGCGAAAATTGCTGGTAACTTTGGGTCACTTTCGATTTTGATTAGGATAGAAGGGAAATAGTCACAATTCCATTTAAATGTGTTGTCTCCCTTTTCGTACAGTATTGTAGATCATCATTTTATTTTATCATTATTATATCATACAGTAGTATAGAATCATTTTAGTCCATCATATTTATACAATGCAGTATTCTATAGCATCATTTTATTTCATCATATCAATACCATTACAGTTTCTATTATGGTCCCTTAAACCTGATAAAATCATTACTTATGTTAAAATAACTGGTCACTTTCGATTTTGATGTAAGGGAAAGAATCACAATCCATTCAAATATGATGTCTCCTTTTTCAAATTAAAGATTTTGAAAATGCTATACTAAAGAAGGATTTTGAATTTTGCAGACACTAGAACTTAAATGTAATGGGGAGAAGTGTTGTGTTTCTAAGGTGATTGATAGGGGATATTTGTTTTTAGGAATTACATATAAATGTCATCACTTTTTATACATAAAAAATAAAAATATTGTGTAATTATTCCGTTTGTTAACAAGTTTATATCCGTTATTTTGAAGAAAAAAAATAAATAAAAAAAAAATAGAATAAAGTTTCATCAGTAATATCAGAAATAATATGAAACAATAGATGACATTGTGTAACGGGATCATTGAGAACAACAACTCCTGGGTTCTGTTTCATACATTTATTCGAGTATAAATCATACTGCATATCGTTAGAGGGCCTGAAAACAGATTATAAAACAATAATAAATACAAATGAATTGGATTCAAGCAATTCAAGAAAGTAGACACTTTGAAATAAAAATATGTCTCAAAATATATCATAGTATGTCAGGATATAAATTATAACACTTACCAGCACTAACTAATTAGAACGAAACTACGCCTCTAGTCTGGGAAACTACAATATAGTGGAGAATACGTTGATCCTGACTTTGGGAAAGTCTGATTCCGAAATGACAGAACAGAAGGGAAATTCATATTTATATTGTCAGGGACAAAGGATTAAAATCTCACTCACTCAACAATCACCCAAACCATACATAATCAGTTCACATAACACAGTTTACAATGACAGGACATGGTGCACATGGACAGTTCACATGCTACAGATACAAACTCACAACTGACAGGACAGAACAATACAAGACAAAAATAAACAAGCATAGCAATTTAACAAAGACCCCTTTACATTTTGATTAATTCATATCAAGTATTTAAGATAGTTTTATCGTTTTATGAGTCGAACATATTTCATATGCATATTATCTGTATAGTATATAAGGTGTTTTTGATTGAGATATACTCAAGAATATTTGAAAATTTCTTTAAATTCTGCAGAGATGGATTTTGGAGACCATGATAGATAAAGAAGGATATTGGATTTTGCAGAGTGTAACAAGGTAGGGTGTTGTGATTTTAAGGTGTTTTAAAATAGTGTTTTTGATGTAAGTTTAAAATAACTTTTGAGATCACCTGAGCAAAGATCAGGGTAAGCTATTGTGATCCCCTGAGTGTCCTTTCTCGTAGTGATTCTTGCCTCGTCAACAATTTAGTGTTTACACTCTATCACCTTCATTTCTTAAGCAATCATCTTCAAACTTTAAGACAATCTTTATGACCATAATGTCTCGATTGAGTTGGAATATGGCTGAGATCAGTCAATAAGATCAGGAGTTAAGCCCCTTTTAATATAAAAAAGTCCAGATTTTACTATATTTACACTCTAGCATCTTCGTTTTTTGAGCAATCATCTTCAAAATTTAAGACCATGTTTATGACTATAATATCTTAATTGAGTTGGAATATGGCTGAGATCGGTCAATTAGGTCAGGAGTTATGTCCCTTTTATTATAAAAAATGCAAGATTTCACTTTGTTTACACTCTAGCATCTTCATTTCTTAAGCAATAATTGTTAAACTTTAAGACAAAGTTTATGACCATAATGTCTCGATTGAGTTAGAATATGGCTGAGATCAGTCAATTAGGTCAGGAGTTAAGCCCCTTTTAATATAAAAAAATGCCAGATTTCACATTGTTTACACTCTAGGATATTCGTCTTTTGAGCAATCATCTTCAAACTTTGAGACAATTTTTATGACAATAATATCTTAATTGAGTTGGAATATGGCTGAGATCAGTCAATTAGGTCAGGAGTTATGTCCCTTTTAATATAAAAAAATATAAGATTTCACTTTGTTTACACTCTAGCATCTTCATCTTTTGAGCAATCATCTTCAAACTTTATGACAAAGTTTATGACCACAATATCTTGATTAAGTTTGAATATGGATAAGATCTGTCAATTAGGTCAGGAGTTAAGCCCCTTTTAATATAAAAAATATGCCAGATTTCACATTGTTTACACTCTAGCATCTTCGTCTTTTGAGCATTCATCTTCAAAATTTAAGACAATGTTTATGACTATAATATCTTGAGTTGGAATATGGCTGAGTTCGGTCAATTAGGTCAGGAGTTATGTCCCTTTTAATATAATAAAATACAAGATTTCACTTCGTTTACACTCTAGCATCTTCATCTTTTCAGCAATCATCTTAAAACTTTAAGACAAAGTTTATGTCCACAATATCTTGATTGAGTTTGAATATGGCTGAGATCAGTCAATTAGGTCAGGAGTTAAGCCCCTTTTAATATAAAAAAATTCAGATTTCATATTGTTTACACTCTAGCATCTTCGTCTTTTGAGCATTCATCTTCAAACTTTAAGACAATATGTTTGACTATAATGTCTCAGTTGAGTTTGAATATGGCTGAGATTGGTCAATTATATCAGGAGTTATGCCCCTTTTAATGTTAAAAAAATGCAAGATTTCAATTTCTTTACACTCCAGGATCTTCACCTTTTAAGTAATCATCTTCAAACTTTATGACAATGTTTATGACCATAATATCATGATTGAGTTCAATTACGGCTGAGATCGGTTGATTAGGTAAAGAGTTATGTCCCTTTTAATATCAAAATATTCCCGATTTCGCATTGTTTACACTCTAGCGTCTTCCTTTTTTTAAGCCATCATCATCAAACTTTATGACATTGTTTATGACGATAATGTCTTTATTGAGTTAAATTGTGGCTTGGATGGGCCAATTAGGTCAGGGGTTATGTCCCTTTTAATATTAAAAATGCAAGATTTCATTTTATTTACTCTCTGCCATTTACATTTTTTCAAACAATCATTTTTAAACTTTAAGACAATGTTTATGACCATAATCTCTCGATCAGATTTCACATTGTTTATACCTTAGCATCCTCATTTTTTTTCTAGCAATCATCTTCAATCCTTAAGACAATGTTTATGATCATAAGCTCGCAATTGAGTTCAATTATAACTGATATTGGCTAGCTAATTTAGGAGTTATGCCCCTTTTACTATAAAAAAGCCAGATTTCACCTGTTGTTTTTTTCACTCTAGCATCTTTATTTTAAGCAATCATCTTTCTCGGGTGAGCAATTATGGGACATCTTGGCATTCTTGTTTTATCTAATAAACATTAAACTTTCATTCATGTCGCACCATTGTGTACACCATTTTGGTAGATTATACACAAGGTATGCAGTATTTCATGAAGTCCTGCAAAATTAATGACGTGATTTTATTTACAACAATGTATATGTCATGTTATTCTGTATTTTTTATTGTCTGAAATTCAAGGACTTCAGACATCTCACATTTATCCTTCACCACACGGGTTAATGATTTAACTAGGAGGTCCTAGTTTCAATCATAAAGTTGTGACAAACTAAGATATTTTATTTGGTATATTTCCCTCACTTTCATGTGCAGCATATTTATCGGTCAATCCAGGTCCAGTGTAAAAATAATGGGATTGGTTTGGTGTCATGTCACGTATGACTTTATTAAGTCTCCCAAACGAAGTTTGGAGACTTATAGTTTTTATTCTGTTTCTTCTTCTTCCTCTTCTTATTATTTTTCTTCTTTTTCCGCCGGCAACTTTGTACAGGCCATATCTCAGAGGCCACTCGACCTATTTTTAGCTCACCTGAGCACAATGTGCTCAAGGTGAGCTTTTGTGATCGCCCTTTGCCCGGCGTGCGTCGTTCGTCGTCAACAATTTGACCTTGTTAACACTCTAGAGGTCATATTTTTTGGCCAATCTTCATGAAACTTGGTCAGAATGTTTGTCTCCATGAAATCTTGGACAAGTTGAATTGGGTATGTGGTCAAAAAGTAGGTCAGAGGTCAAATCTTAGAAAACACTGTTAACACTCTAGAGGCCACATTTTTGGTCCAATCTTCATGAAACTCAGTTAGAATGTTTGTCTCCATAAAATCTTGGACAAGTTCGAATTTGGGTTATGTGGGTTCAAAAAGTAGGTCATGAGGTCAAATCTTAGAAAAAACCCTGTTAACACTCTAGAGGCCACATTTTTGGCCCAATCTTTATGAAACTTGTCAGAATGTTTTTTCAAAAATCTTGGAAAGTTGAATTTGGTCATGTGGTTCAAAAAGTAGGTCATGAGGTCAAATCTTAGAAAAACCTTGTTTACACTCTAGAGGCCACATTTTTGGCCCAATCTTTATGAAACTTGCTCAGAATGTTTATTTCAACAAAATCTTGGACAAGTTCGAATTTAGGTCATGTGGCTTCAAAAAGTAGGTCATGAGGTCAAATCTTAGAAAAACATTGTTAACACTCTAAGGCCACATTTTTGCCCAATCTTTTGAAACTTTGAATGTTTGTTTCCATAAAATCTTGGCAAGTGAATGGGTCATTTGGGGTCAGAAAGTAGGTCATGAGGTCAAATCTTAGAAAAAACTTGTTAACACTCTAGAGGCTACATTTTTGGCCCAATCTTTATGAAACTTGGTCGGAATGTCTGTTTCCATAAATCTTGGTCAAGCTCGAAAGTGGGTCATGTGATGTCAAAAAGTAGGTCAATATGAAAAATCCAACAAATGTTGCTCTTTTATAATCAGGTGAGCGATTCAGGGCCATCATGGCCCTCTTGTTACAAAACTACACACGCTTATAGTCTTCAATGAGTAGTGGTGCCCCCCCCCCCCCCCCCAAACGATTTTTGTAAATGTTGGGTCCCTGGGGGTCAGGCCCCATCCCCTCAGATGGATTTTTGCATAAAAATATATTTTGATAAAATATTTCAAATTTCAAACCCTAAATCATATATCTTTTGTTCCTCATAATAAGAAGAATTGAAATTGAAACTGGCTCACCCCGTTAGTTTTAATTCGGACATTTATTTCAAAAATTAAGACTGCCACCCATAACCAATATATTTTTAGCTCACATGAGCACAACGTGCTCAAGGTGAGCTTTTCTGATCGCCTTTTGTCCGTCGTCCGTGCGTCCGTGCGTGCGTGCGTCCGGCGTCAACAATTGCTTCAAACAACATCTCCTCCTAAACGGCTTGGCCAATTTAAAAAAAAAATTGCAGGAATGTTCTTTGGATGAAGCTCTACTAAAGTTGTATAAATAGTTCTGGTCCATTGCATAATTAGGTCACAGGAGCTAAAAATAGATTTTAAAAATGCAAAATTTGAAAATCTTCTTCTGCAACACTGCAAGGCCTAGAGCTTAGATATTTGGTATGAAGCATCATCTTATGGACCACTACCAAGATTGTACAAATCATAGCCCTATGGTGATAAATGACCCCGCACCAGGGGTCACTTGTTTTACATAGAGTTATATAGGAAAATCTTAAAAAATCTTCTATGAATCCATAAGGCCTAGAGCTTAGATATTTGGTATGTAGCATCATCTTATGGGCCACTATCAAGATTGTACAAATCATATCCCTATGGTGATAAATGACCCCGCACCAGGGGTCACTTGTTTTACATAGAGTTAAATAGGAAAATCTTAAAAAATCTTCTTCTATGAATCCATAAGGCCTAGAGCTTAGATATTTGGTATGTAGCATCATCTTATGGGCCACTACCAAGATTGTACAAATCATAGCCCTATGGTGATAAATGACCCCGCACCAGGGGTCACTTGTTTTACATAGAGTTAAATAGGAAAATCTTAAAAAATCTTCTTCTATGAATCCATAAGGCCTAGAGCTTAGATATTTGGTATGTAGCATCATCTTATGGGCCACTACCAAGATTGTACAAATCATAGCCCTATGGTGATAAATGACCCCGCACCAGGGGTCACTTGTTTTACATAGAGTTATATAGGAAAATCTTATAAAATCTTCTTCCATGAATGCATAAGGCCTAGAGCTTAGATATTTGGTATGTAGCATCATCTTATGGGCCACTACCAAGATTGTACAAATCATAGCCCTATGGTGATAAATGACCCCGCACCAGGGGTCACTTGTTTTACATAGAGTTATATAGGAAAATCTTAAAAAATCTTCTTCTATGAATCCATAAGGCCTAGAGCTTAGATATTTGGTATGTAGCATCATCTAATGGGCCACTACCAAGATTGTACAAATCATAGCCCTATGGTGATAAATGACCCCGCACCAGGGGTCACTTTTTTTACATAGAGTTAAATAGGAAAATCTTAAAAAATGTTCTTCCATGATTGCATAAGGCCTAGAGCTTAGATATTTGGTATGAAGCATCATCTTATGGGCCACTACCAAGATTGTACAAATCATAGCCCTATGGTGATAAATGACCCCGCACCAGGGGTCACTTGTTTTACATAGAGTTATATAGGAAAATCTTAAAAAATCTTCTTCTATGAATCCATAAGGCCTAGAGCTTAGATATTTGGTATGTAGCATCATCTTATGGGCCACTACCAAGATTGTACAAATCATAGCCCTATGGTGATAAATGACCCCGCACCAGGGGTCACTTGTTTTACATAGAGTTATATAGGAAAATCTTAAAAAATCTTCTTCTATGAATCCATAAGGCCTAGAGCTTAGATATTTGGTATGAAGCATCATCTTATGGGCCACTACCAAGATTGTACAAATCATAGCCCTATGGTGATAAATGACCCCGCACCAGGGGTCACTTGTTTTACATAGAGTTAAATAGGAAAATCTTAAAAAATCTTCTTCCATGATTGCATAAGGCCTAGAGCTTAGATATTTGGTATGAAGCATCATCTTATGGGCCACTACCAAGATTGTACAAATCATAGCCCTATGGTGATAAATGACCCCGCACCAGGGGTCACTTGTTTTACAAGAGTTAATAGGAAAATCTTAAAAAATCTTCTTCTATGAATCATAAGGCCTAGAGCTTAGATATTTGGTATGTAGCATCATCTTATGGGCCACTACCAAGATTGTACAAATCATAGCCCAATGGTGATAAATGACCCCACACCAGGGGTCACTTGTTTTACATAGAGTTAAATAGGAAAATCTTAAAAAATCTTCTTCTATGAATCAATAAGGCCTAGAGCTAAGATTTTTGGTATGTAGTAGCATCTAATGGTTCATTACAAAGATTTTCAAAGTCTTGGCCCTACGGTGATAAATGACCCTGCGCCCAAGTCTTCTCTGAAACCATATGGCCCATTGCTTAGATATTTGGTGTGTAGTATTGTCAGGGGTAAAATGTTTTAGATTAAGTTATATCAGAATCCTTGTCTGTTTAAAAACCTTGACATCAGTTGAAGCAATGGTACTCAGGTGAGCGATTCAGGGCCATCATGGCCCTCTTGTTTTGTTTCTCATGATCCTATGGATTGAATGGTACTTCTTTGATGTTCACATTGGTCACCAAGTGGTCAGACCCCACCCCTCAATTTTACTTATGACCTTATTCTTAAACTTCGTTTGGGAGACTTAGTAACAGCTCACTGTTACAATTATTAATTGTTGTCTATGGCTTGATATCTCACATAAGCAATGGTACCAAGTAGCCATGCTCTCAACTGAAATCTTGTCAAATTTAAAATGCAAACGTCCTTTGGCATTTTATATTCATCCAAATATGAAAGAAACTAACTCATATTCGTATGAAACATAATATTTGTCATTTACTTCAAACATATATGGACAAACAGGGTACTAAAGTTATTAATCGAAAACAATAGCCATACATAACTTATTGCATTTTTAACTCGACTATTCGAAGAATATGAGAGCTATTGTAGTCGCCCTGGCGTCGGCGTTGGCGTTGCAGCTTTTGGTTAAAGTTTTGCGTGCAAGTTACTATCAACCTTATATCTAAATAACCATTTATGGTATTGACTTTAAAGTTTATGAATATGTTCAGGGGCATCAGACAACCAAGGTAGATAACTCTTGACTGAATTTAATATGAATTATGGCCCCTTTTTAATTAAATTGTAGATAACTCTTGATGGAATATATTACAAATTATGGCCCCCTTTTAACTAGGAAATTTTGGTTAAAGTTTTGCATGCAAGGTACTTTCATGCTATTATCTCAGTATCCAGGCATGCAATTGATTTGAAACATCTTTAATATGTTTAGGGGTATCATACTTTCATGGTAGATAACTCTTGATTTAATATGTTACAAATTATTGCCCCTTTTTAACTTAGAAATTTTGGTTAAAGTTTTGCATGCAAGTTACTTTCATGCTAATATCTCAGTATCCAGCATGCAATTGATTTGAAACATCTTTAATATGTTTAGGAGTATCATATTATCAAGGTAGATAACTTTTGATGAAATATATTACAAGTTATAGCCCCTTATTTACCTTAGAAACTTTAGTTAAAGTTTTGCATGCAAGGTACTTTCATGCTTATGTCTCAGAGTCCAGGCATGGGATTGATTTGAAACATCTTTAATATGTTTAGGGGTATCATACTATAAAGGAAGATAACACTTGATGGAATATATTAAAAATTATGACCCTTTTAACATAGAATTTTGGTTAAATTTTTGCATTCAAGCTACTATCCAGCTTATATCTCAGAAATTGCTTGTGGAATTGACTAGAAAGTTAAGAAGTGTCTTCAAAGGTGACTATTATTATGAACAGGGTATGTGAAGGGCAAGAATTGAAATAGATTTCATTTGATTTACCAACAAGCATTTTGAATAGGCGAGCGTGCTGTCCTCTGACAGCTCTTGTCTTTCTTTTCCTTAAATTAAATAACTAGCTGAAAGTTAATGCAATGTGCATTTTTTTATTTTTCATCATTTTCTTCTTTTTTTCAGATCTAAATTCAGCGAATGAAAGATGGACATAAATGGGGCTTCAGGTAGAAACAGTTCTACAGATAGTACAAATGACCTTGGTCTTACATGCGCAGTTTGCACAAAAACATAAAAAAATCCAAAGTTGCTTGACTGTTCACATACATTTTGTGAGTCATGCATACTGACACATTTACAAAATCTACAAAAAGATGGATTGCTGAAAAATGGCATAGAGTGTCCACTTTGTAGAAAGTTGACACCGACTGACAAACAAGATTCCAGTCTAAACGAATGGGTTATGTCTCTCCCGGCAAATGAAGCACTCATATCGGCTCTGGATACCGTCAACAGTGGTTCCGAGAATGTGCCGAGTACTGGAATAGTGTGTCAATCATGTGAAGATGGGGGACGGTCCAACGAGGCTGAATTCTACTGCTCCGACTGCAATGAGTACCAGTGTATGGATTGTTCTGGCAGCCATCAGCGACTCAGAGTCCTAAGAAGCCATAAGCCTGTCAGAATAAAGGGATCAAAATCAGCGGAGACATATTCCAGAAGGGTTCGACAGTATGAGAAATGCAACGTCCACTCCAAGCCGATCGAGTTCATATGCGTCAAACACAATGACCTATGTTGTAACACTTGTTCCATCATCACACATGTAATGTAAAAATTCAAAGAAATTAAAGGTTTAGATCTTCAAAAAAAAAAAAAAAAATTAAAAGCAAGTGATAGCAGATTTTTGTAGAAAACAAGAAACAAAGCTGGCCAATCAAGAAGATAATATAATTCTTGATATCGAGAGAATGAAACAGAAAATGGTAAATTTGTTTGACAAGCTAAAATTGAGAGCAAAGGAGCAAGCTTCAGCTTTTAGAAAAAAAAGAAATGAAGATTTACAAGTGAAGATCAATATATGCACAAACATGGAAACAACCCTTGACGAAACGTTGCTTACCCAAGAAGCAGTTTTAAACAATGGTTCGCCAAACAAATTTCATTACCGCACACAAATTAACACAAAACCTTGAAGACCATGAGCGAGAACTGAAAAAAACACTAGCTGAAATTGAGATCATAGATATAAGTCTTTCCTCGTCTGATCTGATTCAGAAGATGCTTGACATTGATGAGAACCTCATGAAGTTGACTGAAGCGACATCAGTGATGGGTGTTGAGAAGATCCCTGATTACAGGTGTGTCCAGCTGGAGCTCCTGGAGACGACAGAAATTGTTAAATCTGAGAGTGATGAAAAGATTCCATTGATTACAGGAATGACTTACCTGTCTGACGGAAGACTGATAGCTGTTGATAATAAATCAAAACACTACCTAGTACTAGATGATAAGAATAAACTGCTTAATAAGGCATCCCTTGATAAACTCCCGAGTGGTGTAGTGTCTCATGCTGATGATACCATTGCTATAGCAGAACGTAATAACAAAACAATAGGTATGTTTAATATCACTGCTGACAACACACTACAGAGAATATCGACTGTCAGAACAACTGTACCATGCAGTTCTATTTCTCTTGCAGGTAAAGGTAAGTATGCTGTTGGGACATATGATGGGAAGAAACCAGCCTGTTTGATATCAGAAAATGGAGAAGTGGTTGATGTTAATGCTGAATTTCCCGACAAACAGTATGATATAGGTGACACTAAGTGTGTATATATACCAGACAGTGGTAAGCTGGTCCTGACAGTGAAGGATGATAACACTGTACGTGTCTATGACACCCGTGATGGAACCGAGGTGGTTGTGAGGGATGACAGGATAAAGAGACCATATGGTGTAGCTGTCAGTGATAGTGGCTATATATTTGTATGTAGTCGAATGACAAACAGTATTGTGCAGATATCACAGGCGGGGGAGGTGATAGGTTCACATACACTGGAGTCAATGAAATATTCCTTACTGTATCTGTATCTCGAGAGATGGTAGAAAACTGGCTGTTGCTAATGACATTGCTAACAAGAATAAAACACTTCAAACATACAATATACTTTGAATATCAGAAGAATAGTAAGATAGTCATTTGCAGATCAATCATGTATAGTATACATTCTATTTTTTTAACTGATATGCACTATTCATTTCAAACCAATGTATGCATATAAAATGAAAAAGATTTTTGACATGCCATTGACAACAAGTGGTAAGAGCTTCCAGCACATAACTTTTTTTTTTGAAATTGCAACTGCATCCGGTTTATTTGAATAGTTATTATTATTCTTATAAACACACATTAGAGCATATATTGTCATGAAGATTGAATTTATAAATTTTAAACCTTATGATATATATAATTATTACAAGTTTTAACAAATATGATTTTTTTTCCCTTAAAATTGATAATAGATTGTGAAATTCAAGACAATGCTGTAAGTATACAAAGATAGGAATATTAACATCTAATATTATTTCAAATCAAATTAATGGCAACATGAATATATTCAGATTGTACATAGATAGATGAATTGGTTATGCTACTCTACCACAGGTTAGTATCATTTTCTCATTTGGATAAATTATATAATTATTGTATACAAGTTTAATATGATAGTATCCATACAGTTCTTAACTTTAAAATAAAGTTGGTTCTATTTTTGAGAGAGAAAAAAAGGAAAGAAAAAAATGAAAACAATAATTTAAAAATCAAGGTTCACTATTTTGTAGTAATACACTTCAAATGTACATAGATAGTGTAAAACTATAATGGTATATAATCAACATTCAATGAAATACAGAAACATATAACTAATAACTGAAATTGTGATTCTAATTTTATAGTTATATACTTACATTGTGCAAGTTTTGAAACACAAAACTTGCAAATCATAATTATGCAAATAACATATTTCAGTTTTAACATGTAAATTAGGTATATTCACATTTGAGTTGCTTATTGTTTAATGAGGTTAATAAAAGGGGCCCATAAATTTTGATGCTCACTGTAATTTAATTCCATATTTTTAATTGAGTTTATCTATATTATATTATTTGATATCTTATGTTTAAAAGATGGCAGATTTGGTTTTTGTCCAATTTCTTTACTTCTGAAAATATACTGCTTTGCCATAATCAGAAAAGTGTTCAACATTTTATGGAAATATATATTTCCAAAATTAATATTTTTTAAGTTTAACTCCAAGTAAATGTCTAAACACTTATGTTCTAACATAGTTTCAAACTCTCCAGAAACTTTTTATTTGGGTCATCTGGGGTCAAAAAGTGGGTCATGATGTCAAATTTTAGAAAAACATTGTTAAAACTCTAGAGGCCACATTTTTGGCCCAAACATCATAAATTTTGGTCAATGTTTTTATTCATACAATCTTAGACAAGTCCGAATTTTGGATCATGTGGTGTCAAAAAGAAGGTCATGAGGTCAAATCTTAAAAAAAAAACTTGTTAACACTCTAGAGGCCACATTTTTGGTCCAATCTTCATGAAACATGGTCAGAATGTTTGTTTCCATAAATCTTGGACAAGTTCAAATTTGGGTCATGTGGGGTCAAAAAGTAAGTCACCAGATCAAATCTTAAAAAAACCCTGTTTGTTTTCATAAAATCTTGGTCTTGGACATGTTTGAAGAGGGGTCAAAAAGTAGGTCACAATGTTAAATCTTAGAAAAACCATCTTAACACTCTAGAGGCCACATTTTTGGCTAAATCTTCATAAAACTTGATCAGAATGTCTGTTTTCATAAAATCTTGGACAGGTTTAAAGTTGGGTCATATGGGGTCAAAAAGTAGATCAATATGTAAAATGCAAACTATGTTGTTTATTTATAATCATATGAGCAATTCAGGGCCATAATGGCCCTCTT
>CM037795.1:37228394-37278394 GCA_021229015.1 Solen grandis | reverse complement strand
ATCTGAGAAGAGAAAAAATATTTTATCAATTTCTGCTTTGTTGTTGCTGTATAGTGTGTCATTAGGGTCCGTCTGCTAATGAAAAAAGCTTTCTCAGATTACATCAAAACATTGTTGTCTGACTCCTACCATCCACGTCAAGTCTATTTTTGGTCTATTTGAGTTTACCGTCGCTTCGACAGTATTTCAGTCATATAGCGACGCCCAGCTAATGACAGGTGGAGGAAGACCCCGAATGCACGGAGGCATCCGGGTAGAACCACCGACCTACCGCAAGCCAGCTGGAAGGCTTGCTCACATGAAAATCCAAATGACCCTGCCGGGATTCGAACCCACGCGGTGAGGGGCTGAGTGAGTACTAAAGTCAGCGACTTTACCCTCTCGGCCACGTTTAGCTATGATTTACAACCAAATTCAAAGAAACTTGTCATACATATGAATCAAATCAAACACTTTGTAACATTTCCCATGATATTCTCCATAGCTATAAAAATAAATTTAATAAAGGGAGATAAACTGTATTTTATATTTAGGGTATTAATTTAAGGAAAATATTGGATGCGCAGTGGGGGCCTAAGTTTTCACGGATCAACTTAATTTTAGCAAATATGGTAGAAAAAAAAAAGATTACAATTTGTGTCAAATGAAATTAGATTAAGGAAACTATCCAACGCCGTGGGGCCTCAATTTTCAAGGGATCTTCATTTTAGCAAATATGGTAGAGAAAAACAAGATGACCATTTGTGCAAAATGAAATTAAATTCCAGGGATCAACTTCATTTTAGCAATTATGGTAGATGACTATGAGGTGACCATTTATGCCAAAGGAAATTAAATTCTGACCATTGGTTTCAGAGATGATTTTTTTTCCATATATTTTTTTTTTAAATAAACAGTTATGATTGCCCTGGCAACCAGAGTTCTGCATGGATCAAGTTTATTTTAGTAACTTTTGTGAAGATCAACCCAAGATTTATTCATATCCTAGTTTTATCAATTTCTACCCAGCGGTTTCAGAGGATATGTCGTTTTAAGCAAATTGTTGAGAACGCATGAAGACGGTCGACGGGCGCAGTGTGATCACATTGTGTTCTGGTGAGCGAGCTCAAATGGTACTTGTAACATCCTGCTTGGTGTTCAGCATAATACAGGTTAGTTCCAGGAATGGTTGGCCCGGTGTCAGGATAATGTAAATGAGTGTTTGGCGTTATATCACAGTGCGGCAGTTATGTTCTGTCCAAAGGACTGAAATACAGTCGGCGGGACGTTTAACCCAACAAACAAACAAAGTATTACCAATTTCCTTAGTATATACATTCAACAGATGAGCATAGGCAAACAACAGTTTAAGGATCTCCTCTCTGTTTGCTCATACAAAATATGAAGCACAGCATAGTAAAATTCATTGTTTCATATACCATTTAATGTGCAGTAATTTAGTAAGGCCAATTAAATAAATAGATAAATAAATAAATAATAGTCCGATTCTGTTCTCCAGCAAAACAAAAGTTTTAATGAAACGAAAGGTAAAAAAGGAAGATTTTTAAAGGTGGAATGGTAAAAATACTTAAGGGTCGGTCGATAAAAAAAGGTTCGGTCGGGATACCAGAAACGGAACTAATTCTTTTTGGGCATAAACATCATGACATACATGCGGTAAAGGATTGCAGTAGACAAAACATTCACGGACATTTTATTTCGGTAACTATTTGCTGAAATGTTGCAATTTTGTTGATGCAAATTTAAGACTATTAAATGTTCGTGATGTTAGCGGCCTAGCGGCCTGACTAATAAAGGCACTAGAAACGTGATCTTAGATCAGAAGACTTCTATATTTCTGTATAGAGTGTTGTGAAACATCAGCATAGCATCTTTGAGCTTAAATTACATATGCTAAAGCAAATTTCTAATCTAATGGTATACGAGTTACCAACTGCATTTCCTCTCCTTTTTTTGGGACAGTAATGGTTTTAAGTTATACTTAATTTGAATATAGAGATTCAGGTAAGGGGGGGGGGGGGCTTTATAAAAAAAAGCAGGCAGTTGCAATTCAATCGGTGCAATCTGGTGTGTTTTGAGTGTGTCTATATTTATCTATGGTCCCCACTTTGAAACCGCCAAACTCCGTCGCAGTAGTTACCTCCCCTTACAGTTGTCGATAACCATTGCCACCAGAAGTAGAATACGGCTGATATAGGCCGGATTTACTTTTATCACTTATGACTAGTTTTGAATATATCATTTCAGTTTCGTTATATTTCACAAAAATAACATTCATGATTTCGAGAAAAGTAAAAAATCAAATCATATAACATTAATTTATAAAATTATAATTGTTGGTCACATGGTTTCAACGATCATCACGTGACTTGTGTGGTGGCAGTGGTTAAAGTAGCGTAGCTTGGCGTAACCGGTGCGCGGAGTTTGTGAAACCGCCAGTGGCGTCTGCTTGCATTTTTATTTAGATTTACATCTATCACAATACTGTCCATTTACCTTATTTATGTATAGATTTAAGGTAGTCTCATCTGTCACTTGTTATTTCAGCACATTCATATTACCGTCCCCGGTGGCCGATTGGTTAGAGTGTTCGCCTTAGGATCGTGAGGTCGTGAGTTTGACACTAGGCTGCGACATACCAAAGTACACAGGACTGGTTGGCTCGGTGTCAGATAATGTGGTATCATGCCACATGTCTACAGCATATATACTGCAGTCTGAAAGCACTATGTCTGTCTCATGTAGTCTCCAAATGACTAAAATACTGATGGCGGAACGTAACCCCACACCCCCCCCCCCAAAAAAAAAAAAAAAAAAAAAACACGCACGCACACACACAAAACACACACACACACACACACACACACACACAAAAACACGAATACATGCATTGCCCTATAAAGGTCAAAAGTTCATGACATATTTTAGTGTTTGTTTTTTATTTACTTTTTTGTTATCTTTAGTTTACGTACCGATATCATTTGAGTTATTTTGGGGAATTTAGTCCACATAGGGCAGGTATGGGACTGTCTTACGCCGAAGACTTGTGACATGATATCACATCTGGGCATAAATTATTCTGACACTGAGCCAGTTAGTCCTATAGAACTACCCATTATGGGCTGAGCGTCAAGCACATTTGATATACATTTACTAACATTCAACAACTTTGGTATGTAGCGGCCGGGTATCGACCAGCGACCGCCTGGACGCTGTAAACATCTGGCCATTTGGTAACGTGACGAACGTGTTGTGTATATAAAGTTGAGTTACAATGTTGTTTTGGAAGCACAGTCCAACATTTATGCACTAGTATACGTAAAGCACGATATATTATGAATGTCTGAAGCGCAGTTATTAGAAATATGACGTCATCAGAGGAACTAAAATAGACTGCCAGCCAAGATTTAAAAGTAACAGTATATGTATGGTTATCTTTTTATGTCTTATATTTGCTAAGGGATCTTCCTTAAATTCTACAAACATATGTATCAAATTATGTATCGAATTCAGGGGTGTGCCTGTGGCTAAATTCGGGATACGCAGACTTGCTAGGGGGGTCCAGGGGCATGCTCCCCCGGAAAAAAATAGGGCTAGAATGCCGTAGGTGCGATCTGAGGGGTATCTGGGAGGTAAATTCTGGTTCAATAATTTTACTATTTTCTCCCCTTATAACTCGTGGCGAAGGATTCCATCAGGGATGAGGTTTCGATTTTCTGGACGAAGTATTTGCGTAAGCCTAGGCACGCGCCTGGAATTACCTTTAACAATTGAATGCAATCGGAACTACTCGGTCATCTACGCTACTCTACGAGTGGAGTACTCTTCAACTGGGAGCCAGTAAAATACTATAAACATTAACAAAACACGATGAAGAAAAGACTACTTACTGTTAAACAATCACAAAAATATCAAATACATTAAACCTCTGCTGTATTTTTCAATTTTTCAAATATAATTCAGCCGAAGCTTAAAGCAAAGGTCTAAAATGAAAGTAAGCATTATTGTTTTTCAGAGAAAAGGAAAACAGAAAAAAAGAAAGGAATCGCTTTAGATATTTTTACTAATGTCATTTTTTCAAAAATGATAATGGATGTTTTCTGGAATGACACTTGAATTTTCTTGACCAATATTGAATAAAATAAAGGTAATGTTTCATAACATATACCAACAGTCGCTGGACCTCTAATATTATCAGCCATAAACAACCGACAGTGGGAGCAGCCATTAGTTCGCGTCACGCGAACTCAATGGCTTCCATTTCAGTGAAGTACTCAGAGAAAATCGTCATACTATCTTCTGTTAATATTGACATATGGCTACGCACTGTTTACGGAATAAGTGTGGGCTTGAAATGACCGTGTTTGCATTTCTTGTAATTAATGCAGTAATTCATGGAGTTTGATTTCCAAACAGAACACTGTAGGCGTCATTCATCTTAAAGCCCCATAGTAACCTTTCACCTTATCTGCGTAATTTTCATCCCACTATATGCTTAGGTTTGTGTCATTCGGTACAGGAGCAGTGTGTGTGTGTGTGTGTGTGTGTGTGTTTTATAAATAACATCTACAAGGTCTAAAAGAAAAAAAAAGTAAGTAAGCTTTTTCCCCAGTTTATCTTACTTAATTGTCCAGTGAAAAGCATGCATTTCGTTCAAAATTTGAAAAAAAAATATTGCATTAAATTATACGTGAGGTCTTCATATAGAGAAAATAGTACGTATGGTGTCAACGTGATCGATCTTAAGACATAATGCGCACAACGTTGTTGCGATGGCAAATGATTACGTCATAATTTGCATGTAGCCTTAAAAACGTACCAAGTGATACTGACTCTGAACCAGCATGAACGGGAGTCGGTTCTATAATGCGCGGTCAAAGGCAAATCTGTATGGCGAACGTGACAAACTGATAGCATCTTATCGTTTATAATTTGAAATTTATAGATAAACCGCAGCTCTCCGCTTCCCGTCGCTTGCGATAAATTTCATAAAATTTAAAATTTAAATGAACTAATACTTACAGTTTGTCCGACTTTATCATCCAATGAAATGCATGCATTTCGTTCAAAATTTGAAAAAATATTGCATAAAATGATCCATGAGGTCTTTATATGTAAATGATACGAGTGTTTGCTGCCTACGTGATCTTGGGCGAAGCTTGTTTCGCGGCGGATGAATACGTCATGTTTTGAATGTAATCAAATGTATCCACTGATACTGACTCTGAATATGTTTTCATTTATATTTTAAATTTTATGGACTTATCGCAGCGCTCTGCTTCGCGTCGCTTGCGATAAATTCCATAAAATTTAAAATATAAACGATTAAATAACGTAAAAGCTTCAGATAATCGAACTCTCCCTACCATTGGCAAAAATTTAGACTCATTCGAAATGGAGTAACTGACCTGATCCGAAAAGCTAAGACCATTCACATTTCGAAATTGGCCGACACTCTAAAATCTGAATCAATCTCTTCCAAACCATGGTGGTCTCTACTGAAAAAATTTCTTAATATTAATGAAACTGATACCTTACCTCCCTTGAAAGATGGAAATAGTTTACTCAGACAATAAAATTAAAGCTGACTTATTAAATGTTTTCTTCTCGTCTCAAACTGTTATAAAATGATCACTCAAACTTGAATAGTGTATTGTCATCTTTTGCTGTCTCTCCAAGTGATATCTTACCAATTCTTCAGGGCCTTAACATTTCAAAGGCCACTGGGCCTGATGGTGTTAGTAACCGGGTTCTTAAAGAAACTGCTCCTGAACTGTCGATTCCGCTTTGTGCTTTGTTTAATCGCAGTATATAAATTGGTGTATTTCCTGAAACATGGAAATTAGCTCATGTCTGTCCAGTTTTCAAAGCTGGTGACCCCTCTCTTGTATCTTAACTATCGTCCAATCTCTCTTTTATGCACTCTTGTCCTTGAAAGGCTAGTCTTTAAACATTTGTTCAACCACTTTAGAGATAACTCAGTATTATCTCCTTTTCAGTCTGGTTTCATTCCTGGTGATAGTACTACGAATCAACTTGTTTACTTATACGATACATTTTGTAAAGCACTTGATTCAGGCCAAGAAGTAAGAGTTGTCTTTTGTGATGTGTCGAAAGCATTCGACCGAGTTTGGCATGAGGGTCTTTTGCACAAACTTGAAGCTGTTGGTGTTCGTGGTACAATTCTTAATTGGTTCCGTAGTTATCTCTTAAACAGGAAACAAAGAGTAGTCCTCCCAGATGTTCCTCAAGGTTCTAATCTTGGTCCTATTCTGTTTTTACTATACATAAATGACATAAAGTGACATAACGTCTCATATTCGAACTAACATTTGCCTCTTCGCTGATGACACTTCTGTGTTAGTAATAGTAAATAATCCTGTTTGTGATGCCGAAAAGTTAAATTCTGATTGAAAAAGTATAACTGAATGGGCAGACAAGTGGTTAGTAAAATTTAACCCCCTTAAAACAAGGTCACTACTTATTAGCCGAAAGCTTAATAAACCTTTTCATCCACCGTTGTACATGGAAAACCAGCTTATTAAAGAAGTTACCGAACATAAACATCTTGGAATCATTCTGTCTAATGACTGTAAATGGCATTCACATATAGATTATATTTCAAGTAAAGCTTGGAGTAGAATACATATAATGAGACGATTAAAATATACTCTTGACAGAAAGAGCCTAGAAATAATATACATATCATTCATTCGCCCTATTCTTGAATATTGTGACATATTTTGGAATAACTGTTTTCAATATGAAAAATATCAACTCGAAAATATTTAGCTTGAAGCCGCTCGAATTGTTACAGGCGCCAGTAAACTTATCTCAAAAACTCATTTGTACACTGAAACCGGTTGGGAAACTTTAGAAACTAGACGTCGTCAACATGCATTATTTCTAATATATAAAATGACGAATAACCTCTCACCTTCCTATTTATCTAACATGCTTCTTGTTTCACCGGAAAATGACTACAACCTTAGAAATAGCAATGCAATACCTATCCCACGATGTAGAACGGCCCTGTATTTGAACTCTTTCCTTCCTTTTAGTATTAGTCAGTGGAACACGTTAGACCCGTCATCGCAGACCTCAAGATCGCTCTCATCATCCAAATATTAAATCAAGCCTACAGTGACAAAGTTACCCCAGTATTATTTCCATGGTGATAGAAGATCTCAAGTACTTCTTCTCCGTATCCGCACAGAAAGTAGTTCACTAAAATATGACCTCTTTCGGAAAAACATAGTAGATTCACCCTTGTGTAGCTGTGGCGAAATTGAAAACGCTAGGCATTATTTCTTTCATTGTAGCAACTACCGTCACATTCGCCAGTCACTTTCGACACTTTTCTCTGTACTGCCAACATCCTTGGAGTTATTCTTAAAGGAAATCCCTTGTTCGAAAATCGAACAAATATTGCAATAATTGAAGCTGTCTATCTTTATATCAGACTATCCAAGCGTTTTGATCCTTGAATTCGGCCTACATTTTACCCTCTATATACCAACAAATCTTTCTCTGACAATCCTTATCCCTTACCATACTATTTAACATTTTACTTTACTGAACATTAAATTCATTTTTAATTCTATATTCTGTTAATTATTTATACTTGTTAGCCATCACCGTTATTTTAATGTACCTATGTTTCAATTAATTATTTTAATAAATAAATCTAAAACCGTTAAACACTCATTCAGCCCCTCACCGCGTGGGTTCGAATCTCGGCAGGGGCATTCGGATTTCAGTGTGAGGAAGCCTTCCAGCTGGCTTGCGGTAGGTCGGTGGTTCTACCCGAATATCTCCGTGCATTCGGGGTCTTCCTCCACCTGTAATTACCTGAACGTCGCTATATGATTAAGATACTGTCGAAGCGACGGTAAACTCATTGACAAATAGTCATTCAGACGATATTAATTGAGGGCAAAACGCATTTTTATTTACTTCCCTTTCGGTGAATTACAGGGACATATCAGTGATTAATGAATTGTAATATTCAAACAGTACATATTGTAATTGTTACTGTTTTGTAATATGTGAATTTTAAAATTCACTGTCGAATTTTTTACGATAATTCGATTGATTTTTTTTTTCTGTAATTAAAAATTCTCCAAGTAATGCTTAAGAGAAATGTTGATTACACTATTTCTTTATGTTCCTTTAATGAAATATTTTAGGCCTAAAACGATTTATAACTGCGACTTCATGATTTATGGGCTCCCAACAGTGTTAAAGTTATAACGAACTCAGTTACAATGTGGAAAGTGTGACAGAAAAAAAAAATGATCAAAAAGAAAAAAAATGTTGGTTTCAACGGAATATCATTATTAATTCCTCTCGTGAGGGGAAATGGGGGTATGTTTTCGCCTCATTCGATAAATAAAAAAGTTATCCCCGAAAACAGTAAGTATCCTCTATATCTTTCCCGGCGCTAAGTACTGGTCCAACAAATGAACCGTCGCGAATTATGAATCTCACCAACTTGTTTCCAAATCAACATAAAAGGAAATACGAGTTAGTTGAATTGAATAAAGAACAGTAGAGAGATAAAAGTATTGCAACTATACATATATAAGACCCGAGCGGGGGGTGGGGGGGGGATGGGGGATATAATACTCAATTGACAATTTGGTGATGCTGTATGCACCAACAACACATTTTACACAAGACAGCTAGATTCAGTTGTGTCTATAGTTAAATGGGATGAAAATTGACAACGAGTTTTGTGATTCTACGGGAACACATTCAATGCTTATTTCTAGAATGAATTCCACTTTTACCCAAATTCAAATCTGCCAATTCGTCTTAATTTAGCGATGCATACAATGGGTTAGGGTTTAAATGGCGCCATGAATTTAATCAAATTGTAGATGAAACAGCGGGAGTAATAAGATTGCTTTCTCTATTGGCACCATATCTGTCAGCTTTACGTACAAGATGGCATTTTTATATCTATGTATTTTGTCAGAAGCATATTTGAGCATTTTCGTCACCACATTCCAATTCAAAAGACAATCGAGTTAGGAAAGTCACGTAATTGCAAATATATAAAGAACAAACTTTCATCAGTTTTGAACACGATATTAAAAATGGTACTATAAAGACGAAGAGGAAATAACAATAAAAGACAAAAATATGAAAAAAGAACATAGTAATCACTTATGACCTGGTCTTTCACTGAATTACATTACATCATGAATAATGGTGTACAGATCAAATGTTATTTATTTTTCTAGACTAGAGGTTGCAGTTGTCTAGGGATAAAATCATGGACTTTAATTAACTCAAAAGATAGCACACGTCTAACTTAGAAACGCACCGCTCCCCTTGCTGCCGACATTTACACAAATGGCGGGAAGCTCTTGAAATGTCTTCCTGTCATGCGCAGTAGAAAACATGTCAAGAGAGATTATAAAATAAGACTTCATTAATATCAAAACATGTACATCAAAATCAAATCTCGTCCAAACGACACGATAAGATTTTTCTTCCGTAGTAGAAATCACCAAGCCCTTGAGTATCTCCTATCAATTTTTGTAATCAAGGAAACCTTTCTGTCCGTCTTAAATGTCATCGAGTTAACTGGATTAATTGAATAACTTCATATCTTAACAAACATGTCTTAACCTTTCTCTGAAAAAATACCGTTATATTCATTTCCTACGCGAATTTAATTTTACATAATACTTCGAAATATTTAAGTTTCTAAAGGTATTAAATCAAAAGTAAGCCCCAATGATACCGGCAAATATCGCTTGACAGCTTTAAACAGCACAAACTTAGTGTAGCTAATTTCCCCCATACGACTCGCAATTTTGAAGTATTTTAATATCAACAATATTTCAAATATTTCGTTCTTTTATTTCTTATTTATTTGTAAACCCCTTTTAAGCAAGAGCATTGTTTTCTTTCATTGCGATTTGAAAGGGTACTCATAAAGCTCCTAGGTGATGAATTTCCCTTAAATTTTAAAGTATATATTTCCCTTAGTTTTAAAGAATTTTCTTAAGTCTTACTCATAAAACTCATAAAGTGAAAAAAATCCGTAACTTTGTTATAAGGCAGCTCAACTACTGCCTTAAAAAAGGAATCAAATCGTGAAACAAAGGTGGCTGACTAGCAGGCGTATGGTTTAACATTCTCACTTATTATGATAGTGGCGTTTGGAGTATGTTTTAGACACAGTAGTGCCCTGAAAAAGAACAAAGTGTTCGAGCATAACACACAATACCCTTTCACAAAATGACTATCAAACCTGTGACCGAACTAAATTATATAGACCATTTCACTCCGGAATGACACGTAAACCTACGTAAATTAATGAGCACTCCCTGAACACCTTATCTACACGCTATTGGTGAGTTCTACACATTGTTTTCCCCAGTCACTGATTGGTCAGTTTGAATCGGCAAATTATGCCGCGTATTGCCGATCCCCTGGTGAAGGCGTTAATCGGCCGCAAGGTCCCAGTTGGCCTCACTGTTAAAGTATTCACTTATATCGATATGTTCATTTTTTTCCTGTGTGGATTAAACAAAAGTAGGACATGAAACATGCACCAATCTAATGCTGAAATATATCTCATTTCATGTCTGAATTATCTAAAATCGTTTGAAAAACACGAAATAAGATAGGCTATTCAATATGAGGTTAAAAAGGAAGAAGAAGAAGGAGAAAGTTCAAACCAGTTTTCTTGGCTTACCACAGCCATGAAAATCATGTGTTTCGATACTATATCCCGTGTCACATACTGTTTTGAAACAAATCATACCGGTACCCAGTCAAACCTGTCGTAAACTACCGATCAGCGAAATTGATAAAAAACGCTAACGCTGTGAACACAGATGCTTTCTTAGTGGAGGTTGACTTTATTTAGAATTAATTTTGTAAACCCGTAAAACCGATATTTTAGAACAAGCCGGTCGCTTAGTACAGTTAAACTGTATTCAGATAACCAAAAACATCAACCAAGATTGACCTAGAAATATCTTTAGTCAAAGACTAAGTCACACAAAAAATCGTCTGTTGATCCTTTCATATCAAACATGTAAGTGTGTCCTTCATTCTATATTCATGTGAATTACATATGTTCAAAGTTCCACTTATTGTAATCAAAATATACATGTGGGGTTGTAAGCTTGCTAGGTATTTAATCATTCAGTCAGTAAATTATTTAGCTGTCTCTTGTAAATTTTGAAGACTATAAGAAGACTACAAGGAAAATACGAAAGGAAAGTACGAAAAAAAAGGGGTAGAAGTCATATCTTTTATTACAATGCGTGAAAGAACTCATAAACTTATAACGAAAATAAAATCAAAACACGTACTCTACAAGAAAACAAAGAAAAAAGAATTATTGAACTGTGTTTTTAATCATCTTAAATGATAACATTAATTGCGTTTTTTTTTTTTTTTTTGGGGGGGGGGGGGGTGGCGGGGTTTGTCAATATCGTCCGCATGAATTCAGAATAAGGCTTTGTCAATATTGTAAAACTCGCAGACATAATTCTCTATTCCAACACTCCAAACTTCACGATTTGATATTTCTCTCTTATTTCATGCCTCTACAATCCTATACTGTTTGTGTTTTGTCAGTATCGCAGTGCATAATGTTATACAGATCAAATATTTAATCACAGCATATTTACACTACATTTGCAACATTTTGTTATCTGCGCTTGAATATCAAATATATGAAATCAAAATATTCCAGCCGTATTTCCTCGTTTGAACAGTATCCGAATCAATAGTTCGTACTAAGGCCGAACAGTAGTAACTGTGTTTCTAACATATCGTAATTTTTGACCGGCGACATCTTTTTTTTTTTTCAAGATACAACGCTTGAATAAAGAAACAAAAACAAACAGGGGCCTCCGTGGCCGAGGGGGTAAAGCCACTGACTTTAACACTCAATCAGTCCCTCGCCGCGTGGGTTCGAATCCCGGCAGGGTCATTTGGATTTTCATGTGAGGAAGCCTTCCAGCTGGCTTGCGGTAGGTCGGTGGTTCTACCCGGATGCCTCCGTGCATTTGGGGTCTTCCTCCACCTGTAATTAGCTGGACGTCGCTATATGACTGAAATACTGTTGCAGCGACTGTAAACTCAAATAATCAAGTCAAAAACAAACAAACAAAAACATATAAAGGATATTGACTCATGGTTCATATATATATCATCCTTTATTTATTTTATTTTATTATTATTTTGCTAAGAAATGCTAACATATTTTGTGTCATGCACCACAAATAAATTGCTTTGTTTTTATACTGTGTACCTACAACCAGCCAATCCTAACATACACAACACTATTGATGAAGATTAGCAATAGTAAACGAGTTCATAGCGACGAATGGAATTTCAAGACTCTTCCTGGTGTATGTATTTGCATATACTTACACTTTTTCCTTAGTTCCGGATTGAACAGCAAATCACAAATGCCATCTGAAGTACGGAGTTTCGAAGTTGCAATATCATTTGGGAGATATATATACTTTTAAATTTTAATATTAAGTTCATTTGGGAAGTATATAATTTAATTAAGTTCTTCCGTGACATATTTAACTGGGTTAGGAAGTGTCAAGGGGCGGGCATATAATTATGTTTTCCGTAACAGAAATGTCATAAGTTCGTGATCTACGGCTGCCGATTACGGTACGGAACGACTTTGACCGTGGTGTGCGACGATGAATCTAGCTAGGTCCGCGACATACCAAAGTCAGTATAATGATATTGGTATAACTACTCTGCATATAAGAATAGTTTCAGGATTGGTTGGCCCAGTGTCAGTTATTTCAAGTCTCATAAAAAAAAGACTGAAATACTGTTGGCGGGACGTAAAAAACAACAACAACAACAACAAATACTCCATTGAATTTAAAAATTGAAATATTGAAATGGGCCAAACCAGAATTGCTACCGATTTAAGACTTGCATGTTAACCTCAATCAGTGAAATTAATCTTAACATTGAGAGTCTTTTCTATTCCAATATCAATACCTCCTAATCCCTCCTATCTAACTGAGAGAAAACAAGGTAAAAACTCACTAGCCACAATAACAAAACTCGCCATTTTCGATCTTCTGCGTATAAAAGTTCACCGTTGTAATACTACCTATGACGTGCAAATTAATGAATTTTTGGTGTCTACCGTCTAGTATTCTAGTCATACAGCGATATCATAATGCAAACAATAATTAAAAGCCCCGACGTTCTACAAGCTATAATGAAGGCACATGACAAACCGGGTGGCCAAACCGGAGATCGAACCCATATCAGCGAGAGTCTAAGTGGTACTAAATCAGCGAGTCTAACCACTCTCTACGAAGGCCCATTTTTCTGTGATGAAAGTTTTGTATTTATTATCTTATATAAATGCTATGATCAATTGTCCTACTACGTTTCGTCTATGAACCATTGTCCATCGCCATACGTAACAAAAACATTCTCATTTTTTTTTCTGATTGTTTTCCGTAAATTTATTTCAGCACTTGAGACTCTCAATTTACGCCCAGTAAATAAGCTTATCAAAATTATTTAAAAAGCCTTAAGGAAAATATCAATTTACTCTAAAGGAGTCGAAATTAATGAAGCAATAAAATCAATTACAGCACGACAGCCTGTTTACCAGCGCGTGCAACGCCATATGACCATTTCTCATAAATAAGCATTATTTTGTGATAAATAACGAAATATCGAAAAAAGTCTCATAGATGAACCCACACTGGCCGCTCGTTAGAAAGATAAATTCCATCTATTTGACGTGTAAATTCACCTCTCAGACTCTTGAGGGAATGCCCGCTCCGTCCTCCAACGCTGAAGACTACTCAATTTTCCCACAGTCTGCGCATGCGCGTTAGGAGAAGCTCGGAATAGCATTAGTGGCAATAAGCCGAATGTAATCGAAGGGCATGAAGTCATGACGGTATAAAATAGCAGAGAGCACAACGTACTTTCATAACCTGAGTAAATCCATCGCGAAAATACCCCCGGAACTTTAAAGAACATAAGGGGACTATGTAAAATAAAATAATAAAAAAAAACGTGAATTAGTATTAAAGAGACTTTCATTTACGCAACCAGAAAACTATCAGGATATTGGTTTTAAAACTTTTATAGGTAAACCAGGTTAGGAAAATAGTGGCTGTGGGAAAGAACTACACGTTGCTGATACTAAAGTTGTATTTAAAGCGACTGTGATACCAGCGTTGACTAAAAGAAAGTAAGTACATATGAGCACCGTATTTTTATCTATTGTAAAATGGGGATACTTTATTAATTATATTTATTAGTTGAGGTAATACGTAAAAATTACATATGTCATTTTCAGTCTAATTTATAAGCATTTTTGTAAATTACTTGCTAGTGATGAATATTGTTATCATCATCATCATCATCATCATCATCATCGTACAGCAGCAACATCAGGTGCATTTCCTCCTCATCTCTCTTCTTTTCTTTTTCTTAATATGTAACATAAATTACTCTAGTGAATATTGCATTATGACATATGCCCATAAGTTTTTATCATTTTACGCATTATTGAATAAATATTGTTTAAAGTAGGTAAGTATTTATTAGAGAAAAGAAATCAGTCTTTTTGTATTATGAATAATTATTTAAAAAAAAACACACACACATTTTTTTACTTTTCATACCTACAATTTGTATTATATTATTGTTAGGAGGACCATATGGAAGAATTTCATTGCCAAATATGTTATCCTCTAAAAGTAAAGATATCATTATTATTTTATATATGCTAAGGAAAAACAGATGGAAAACAGAAAGTGAAAATAGATATGTACTGATATATAAGGATTCTCGTGTGACAGATTGATTATGTTTTAATAAGTCTAATTACCGTGCACGTGCCAATGGTATTCTCTCGTGCTTATTCTAGATTACGTACACTATTTTGTTTGTTTGTTTGTTTGCTTGTTTGTTTAAACTGTATTTATTTTACATTGATTACGAAACAAGTTCTTATTACTTATATATTAATCACTCTCGATGGCTCTTGTGACGGCGTTTGTAGTCAGTATAGCTGGAGGAAACAGGAGAGCCCGGAGAAGACCCACGTGTCACGTGACCCACGGGCGACCACTGTACCCTCTCACGTATGTGACCAGGTATTAACCCGGGACACATTGGTGAGAAGCGAAGTGCGTTACCACTACGCTATACAGGCCCACCCCCTTTTTTTTCATAGTGTTACATAGCACGAAATTTGTTAATCAAGAATTTGCAACCACAATTTTACTTTCATCATTTTTTTCTTGACTTTAATTTAACATCCGAAACCGGAAACCAATATTAAACTGGCTCTCACTCATTCTCACACTGACGTCTTCTCGCCACGTGAAACCGTTTCTCTTAATTTCGTGTCAATCGACATCTGAGGTATTTTAGAATGCTTATAACGTAATATGAAAAACTAAACTCGAAGAAAAACAATATTGTAGCAGGAAATAACTATCAACTTGGACTGAAGAAGTAAAAAGAACATAAAAGAACATTGTGAACGAGGAAAAAATGACGCACTTTTCACATTTAATAAATGTGAATGAATAAAACTCTACGAATGTTCTGCAAGTCCTACCAGGGATTTTATTTGAAAAAAAAAACTGAAAATAACATTTGAAGTCTTCGCTGGAGAAGAATTTATTTCATTTCATTCATTCACTCATTTATTCGTTCGTTTGTTCGTTCATTCGTTCGTAAATCTATCTATTTATCTATGTCTTACAATGATGTAGGGTACACTTTCTATTGCTTAAGCCTTTGTTTCCTAAAGTCATTTTAATGATAGCTAAGAACTAAACGCTTTACCTAATACAGACGCCTTCGCAAACAGAACAGACCCAGATCAGACAGCTCATGAAACAGTCTCTTCTGTTTGCTCATACGATATTGTAGTCAAGATTCTGCACAGTCTGCACAGTAAAGAAAAATGACTTTCATTTACCATTAAAAATTCAGTAAATTAATATACATTTAATAATCGTAAATTTGAATTTTATGATTTTTTATACGAATATAATGACATCATAATACGTACGTATATTCCATGTGTTAACCCATTTAAGTCGCGCCCTGTGTAATTCAAGTATCTATATTTCGTAAGTTTTTATTTATCAATATTTTTATTTGTACTTGAGCCTTTTGACATTTTTAATTCAATTTCAACATTTTTTATAACTTCAGATAGGTTTATATACCAAAATTTAAATTTTAAATAAATACCCAAGCTGTTTCTGAACCCTGAAATATATTTGTAAATTACATTAAGTTACATAGTTAATTTTGCCGCTGCCAATTTCTCAAGTTTTCGAAATTGTATTTTAACTATATGTAGGATGTAGGATTAAATTTAAGGTTTATCAAACCCTTTTGGAAGTCGATATTAAGTCGATATTAGTCGATAGAGAACTAAAGATAAGGATTTTATCATGAAAAGATAGACACATATATGATATATGTGTGTGTTCATCATTAACGAAATTTGTGTGTGTTCATCATTAACGTAATATATGTGTGTTCATCATTAACGAAATATATGTGTTAATCATTAACGAAATATGTGTGTTCATCATTAACGAAATATATGTGTGTTCATCATTAACGAAATATGTGTCTACGAGTATAATAGAATAAACATCATAGATAATGATTATATGATTAACATATAAACAAATATATAGATTTGATATTCCAGAAAATGTACGATCAGGCAGATATCTATTCCTTTCATATTTACTGCAGCTTTTGATTCCAGGAGTCTGAAACCTGAAGTGATTATCTTATTGTTTCTTTCATTTTGTTTCTTTTTTGCATTTCCTTCCTCAATGTTGAAAATTATAGTAGTTTCATATTTCATTATTTCATCATGCTGTTTCTATTGACGCTAGAGACGTTTTACTTCTGACGAGCCCTTGGCTCGAATATCATAATTTATACTCTCCTGCTATCTGTGTCTACCTTTAAGGGCGCTTTTCAAATTATGAAAAAAAGTAGTCGTAACTGACGGACAAGGGCAAAAAATAGTTTTACTCTCACATACATTTTAAACACACACACACACACACGCACACACACACACATATATATATGTGTATATATAATAACTTCTTCTTCTTCTTCTTCTTCTTCTAAAGTATAACTTTATTCCGTTTTTGTTAATAAACATATATTAAGAAAGTTCTTGAATATATCTGTAAAATGATGTGTTTGCAATCGCTAACATCTGCCATTTTTAACAGATTTTTGTTCCTTGGACTTTAAGCATTTTTTATTACTTTAAGACTTCTCTACACGATCGAGGGCACTCAATCTCATTAAAATCATATCCTAATTTGCGCTCCTCTACTATCCGAGATTAGGGTCTGACAACATTGCCTTAAAGGTCACGTCAGATTGACCTCTTTAGTTATCAATATATATATATATAAGCAAGAGTTTCATTTTAAACCAGTTAAGATAGTTTCTAACTGACTTCGGTAAAACATTTGTCACAGAGTGAGAAAAAAATTGCTGGTTAACCGGGAATGGAACCCGGGGTCTTTTGCTGACAGGGCTGAGCTATCTGATTTTAATGAGATTGGAAGACACTGAGCTTAGATTGGTGTGTACGTATACACCACTCTGAGTCACGGACATTTTGCATTTGCAATAACATTACTTGACTTCACGCAACAAAATTCATTGCAGTCGTGGGCTACCAACACATCTTATTTTCTCTAGATCTTTCTAATCGAGACGCCTCAATTTATCCCCGTTGATGTGTTCAATGTATTACAGGAATTTATCCACGTCTCTAGGGTGAATTGCGTGAACTAATGATTTGCATATTTGCATAGTTTACGTTTAATTGAATCATTTATCGGTAACACTATCTCTGTCGCATACCAATATTGAAAATGTTACAGAGTCCGTTACAGTTTCACGGAGTTTTAAACACAAAGGTATTTCATCTACAAATTGAATTCGAATTATTATATAAAGCACAACATTTATTAAAGTACTGTCATTATTAAAACACTTATCAGACGAAGCTCATACTTGACCATGCTTCATATATTTATCCGACATGCCCCGAATGGTCAAGTGGTTAGAGCGTCCGCACCATATTCGAGAGGTCGTGCGTTTGATCATTTGCCGCGACGTCACAATTTCGTTAGACTCGTTTTTGTTTATGGTGCATCAGTACAGTTCTAGAACTGACTGGCCAAGAGTCGGGATGATATGATTGGATGTGATATTTCACTTGCGTGATACCGCAGTGAGGAAGCACTATTTTTGTCCCATGTAGACAAAAGTCACCATTACTGACATATTGTCGGCGGGATGTCAAGCCCCAAACAACAAGCTAGCTTACAGACAAACCACCCGACTTTATTCGCTTTAAGAAACTAAGAGAATATTTTAAATATGGGAAAGTACTGGTAGTTCTTTCCATTCCCGTAAACAGTGTGGTCATACCACGTGGTATATGGCTCCATTTTAAGTTATCGCGAAAAGCATATTTTGCATCGATTCAGAGGGGGAAAATAGATGTAAGTATTTTATTCTTTATCAATTTTAATGGTACATAGGGCGTGTGAAGCGGAGGATTGTGCCCTACACATAGGCCCTAATGATTCTTTTGTAAAAACCTTCCGAATTCGTGAAATTTTGTTTGCTGACACACAAAGCGCATCGCTAATTATTAAACGTTTTCCCGAATGTTAGGAAATACTGTACAGCGGACAAAATAATCATTAGGGCTTTGTGTGGTGTACACTTTTCCTATCCATCGCATACGCTATATTCTATTAATTTTTTGAAGAAATGAAATACTTTAACAGTCGAGGCAGATCGCTTAAAATGACGTCATATACCACGTGGTATGGCCACACTGTAAATATGTAAGTGTTTACATGTAATCTAATCATGCACTCGTTCCGATATGATATTAATGTATTTCCTCTGTTTTAAATAATAATAAAAAAACATGTTTATATAAGGACCATATATTTTTGATTTTTAGAAACAGAAAGTAATATTTATATTTCTAACTTTTTTAAACTTTGGTTCTTAGATATCACAAATGGTGTTTAATTATAACTCAATATTTTTTAAACATTAGGTCTTAAATGTAGAAAATGATGTTTTTTAATTCAAAGATTTCTACAATGTCGAAGTCTTATCTTTTTTATTACCTCGTAACTTCAGATACACATTGATGGGAGGCATTTTGAATGGTTCTTCTTATGAGATTGTGTTAGTCATACTTGTATATAAGATAACAAATATGGCAAATATAGCATTAGTATAGACCACAACGTAAAGACTGCATACTTTAACAATAAAACAGCTAATGCGCCAAACCTAAGTTGCACAAAGACCAAAAACAAGGTCTTCCACGTGGGCCATATGGCATTGTTAGTCTTCCTGAAAATGTCAACGACGGGTTGCCGCATATTAAGTGAGCATATCACTGAACTTCAATAAATCAAAAGCACTCGATGTTAATTCCTGGTTATATATTGCACATTTCATATCAACTTTTGGATTTACGGCTTAATCCAAGGTTATGAAAGTGTGTCAATTTGCTCGTAAATCAAACGGCACGATTTCAGTTAGACAAGCAAAGATAAATCGCTATGATTACAAAACTTCATTTAATGTTTTTCGGTGGATTAGAGGGAATTGTTAGTGAATTAAAAATATTTATATTCACTGTTTCGAACCGTGAATATTATCGTCTGATATTTTTCCACTGTTTTGTAACGGGACTACGTAAAGACACTATCGCTTTTTTTTCTTGGCATTTAATTTGATTTCTACATGGAAATAAAACTTCTTCAAGAAATACTTGGAAAAATTGATTACGCTTTCTTTGCGTTCATCATTTAAGGCTAACAGATTGCCAGTTCACCTAACAACTCTTTCCCGGGATTCTGACAGTAGATCTACTGAAACTTTAGCACGTATCTCTGTAGTTAACCCTTTCCCTCATAGAGGACACCATGAAAAGACCTATGCGAACAGCATAAAACCAGATCAGCCTGCGAGTAACTCGCAGGCTGATCAGGTTTTATGCTGTTCGCTGCTCCTCAGTGGTCTGGAAATGAGGATTTTGTAATTAAATTTGGTAATGTTTAACTGTGGTTTTCTGCAGATCAGGCTTAATGTGATACCTATTGAGTGCGTCAAAATGAGTCTATATGAGGGAAAGGGTTAACTAAGTACAGTGGTGGAAAACGAATGGCCATCAAACCATTGTGGGTCATTCATCACGGAGACCGTGCCCGACCACAGTGGGGATCGAATCAACAACCCTCGGCTTTACAGCCACGTGTCATCAAGGCCGGTTTATTAATATGAAACCCATGACCCTTATCCTGTGGTTGAGCACAGGGACATGATATATCTCATCTGTCCAGACGAATCCCAACAGTAAAAAACATTCCAGCGATTTCGATTTTCTACTACATTTATAATGAAGACTCTATCGAGCATACTTATCACTAAGCAATATCTAAATACTGAGATACCCAGTGGCAAGTTTTATCACCCAGTGATCTCTAATAAATTACCTAAACATTTCATTTCTAAACAAATAATGTAACATTTATGACAATGTAGTCAGGTAGTTGTATGTTTGGTAAAAGAGGGAACCTTAATTATGAGCTTAATTGCTTCTCAGTGCTATGAAATGTTGGCGAATTAATAAATAATGGCAATTCTAATTTTTCAGTCGTGTCCTATTTTGAAGACTGTATGAATGAAAAAACAAGTATCAGAATTCAAAGCTATGGAACTCGCTTCCATAAAAAATAAGGAAATACGTGTCGATTATGTCCTTCAAAAGATGTTTGGAAATGTACTTATTAGAATATAGTTAGTGAATTGCCAATAATGTGTGGTTTTAATAGGCAACTGTTGTTAAAAATCTGCTATTGTTTATTTTGATACATTTTACACTTCCACTTTTGACAGTTTTCTAATGAAATATTGTTTTTTTAATCATTTATTTAGATTTTATCACCAGAATCATTGATTTTTTCTGGAAAAAAACAAACATAATATAATGATAATTCCAATTTGTTTACATACATCCATATGTTAAAGATACGTGTAGTTTGATTAATTTTCATCATCATTTTTCATATGTTAGTGATGTAAATCGTTTCTCTTTTCGCTTTTAATACCTACAAATTGTATTCTATTATTGTTAAGAGGACCATATGGAGGAATGGCATTGTCAAGTGTTATCTTCTAAAATAAAGATATTATTATTAATAGATATAAAATAGCTATCGACATTTGGATGAGCTCATGTGTGATACATATATTGGTTAGACAAAATTAGAGAAGAAAACATTTATTTTTTATTAAATCATATAAATACAGCGTGTATCATAACATCTGATAAACTTTCAAATGAACACCTTTTCTCTCATCAGATTGAAATCAATACATTTTTACATCAAAATAACCAAGTGACTTACAAGTCTGTATGTAACGTAAAATACGAGAAACGCCATGACGTCATTAAATGTTACTTTGCCAGGAGATCATAATATTGCATTATGAGAGCCGTTCCGATATCTCTGTTACCAGAAGGATTAGGAAACTTAATCCTTGAAAGATCTGAGGAGTACGGACGTTCCTAAAATGCGTGGATATGCGGTGACGTCATAATGGACGTCATTATGAGAACATGCTGTAAATCGTGCTTTTAAAATTTGGTAAATATTGCAATGTATCAAATTTTACATGTTTAAAAACTTCAAACAATTCCTTTTAATATGATACTTTGTTCTTTCTTACTATACCATCAGAATAAAAACAAGTTGGTTTGAAGTATATCGCATAAGATACGCCATGTACACGTAAAAGGTGAACCCTTAATGAACTAATGTTAAATTATAAAATATGTATAGTATCGCCAACTGTTATTGCTAATTAGAATCTATAGAGGTAAAATATGGTATTAACATAAAATAAAAGACCCCATTTTGAACGTTAATTGCCCAATATACGCGGCTGGATCATACTACTTGATGACTTCATTGGCGATGGTAGATCTACTAATTTATGCAAATGATCTTTATTGTGGTTAATGTGAAAATTAAGAAGACAGCTGGATTCAATTAAAAATACACAATCTCTTGAAACTTACGTGGAAAATGATAACTTTTTTTTCCTAAGTGTAAAGTTAAGGATAAAATGTGTATAAAAGGACGAAAAAAAGAAAGCGGAGATTTACTCAAATAGGAATTTTTTTTTTATCATTTTACAGCGTATCTCATATCCTAGCTGGTTGTTCCTGAATGAAGTATCATATAATATCAGTTTCGTTGTTGTTTTTGAGGCCTATCGTCTCAGCAACAGAGTTTCATTAATAAAGTGGTGTTCAGCGAATCAGTCCGAGTGCACAAAAGTCATCCGGGTAGGACCACCGACCTACCATAAGTCAGCTGGAAGACTTCCCCTCGTAAAAAATCTGATTTACCTGACCGGGACTGACTCGTATATACTCCAAATTCATATGTATATATCAAAATACAGCAATATATCTATGACATTGAAATTCGTTGGTTATGTACGTACTAGATTTTTTTGTGGGTACCTTCATACGTGAACTCATGTTCTAAAAAATATTATACAGAATACTAGGTTTCGTGAGGATTAATATTCGTGGATAAAATCCCCTCCTCTCGCGAAAAAGATGAAAAATAGTGTTCCGCGAAAATAAATGATTGCTCAGATTGTATATATACATATACAGAATAATAAAACGAGAACAAATGTACTAGCAGTGATTCTGCGTTTAGAATTAATTTTGTAATTGTTTGTTAAATGAAATAATAGATTTTCTCCGCGCTCGACATTTTTTGAAACTTAAACATTACAATTTAATCAAGGAACGACCTACATTCCACCCAGTCAGGTCTGCGTTCCACAAAATAAATCTAATTTAAATTTTGATCAACTCAAAGGTCGAACGATCTTCGATTCTTTTAACTTTATCACATTTTACGTTGATTTGGAAACACGTTTTTACCTAAGTTGGATTAGTACTTAGCACCTGGGAAGGTCTAGAAAACTCCTTGACCCTAACAGGTTCGAATCCACGACCTTCTTATTTGCACCCATCGAACAAAGGGCCTACTTATTCAAGGACCCAGACAATAGGCGTTCAGCATATACTTAGTTATGTTGTTATGAAACATTCGTACAGAAAGTGACAAGCAGTCTCCTTACATCTGCAAAACTGTGGTTATACAGACTTAGAGCTTTTTTTGTAGTTGAGCCTGAAAACTTCAGGAATGTCATATTCATGGTCATTTCTGAGTAATTTTCCCAAGATTTAAAAATGTTCGGATATTCAAAAGTCTCTACAGCATGTTTGAATATAAGCAATGGCAAAGACAAAAAATAGTCGAACATATAGATTTAATGTCAAGACAAACGAGCCATATGCTATATGTCAGGGCTCATAACAGCAAATATGCGTTTAAATTTTAGGAGTGTACTGTATTTTATTCACGGAAAATCTATGCCTATTTTTCCCTAGCGAACAATTCTAAAATAAATGTAAAAATTGATGCACTTTTAGAATAGATTTTTCTTTTTTATGCCACAGTTGTGTTTTTAATAGAATAATATAACCGAAGTCTGTCTTATGGAATATAGAGATTCATTTTACATCTATTAGAATTGGACTGATTTCATATTTCAACGAATTTTGCATTTTATGATTGTAGTCAGAGTAGCGGTTCTTGGGTTGATGACAACTTAACTGTAAGCTTATTTCTGATATAATAGTTTGACGCCTTCTGTCACTGTCCGTTTTGTCCACATTTGTACAGAAATTGTATGATCTAAACTGTGAAAATGATAAAATAGTACAAATAATAATAAATGCATTCATGTTTTATTTCTGTATTTTATATAAGTTACACACTCTTGAAATTCTTTGTATTTATTAGTAAAAACAGTCGCTGCTTTATCATTAATCAGTTATGAACTTATTCCATACACCGTATATTTATTGTAAATAGATACACTATTATCTATAATGTAAATGAATATTAAGTAGAAACAATCATGTTTCATCAAAGGGTTCTAAGACCTATAATGTGGCATAACGTGAGAACAAGTCTGAAATGGACACACTCTCTCTCTCTCTCTCTCTCTCTCTGTTTAAATCATTATTCCCGACTGAGGAACAGCCAATTCTGAAAGGAAAACTGTATTTTCTACACCACCCACACCACCCTCAAGGTCAGCGTATGAGAAAAATACAAAGTGACGCTTAATGTTACCAAGTACTTTGTTGTTCAATGATCGCTGTGGAAAAGAAATGCTCCAAATACTGCAATTTTACAAGATTAAATCCCTACCGACATGTTCTATTCATGGCTATTTAGTGGTTTTTGTTGCTGCTCTTCTACTTACACAGATGCTGCACAAGCTCTCGCTTTCTCATTGTGCGTCACTGCCATCTACCATTATATCGGAGGATGACATTTTAAACTGTATGATCTGAATATCTTTTATTTCTTTCATTTAACGTCCCGACAACAGCATTTCAGTCGTCTAGGGACAATATCTTCTGACTTTATAGCGCTCACAAACTGCTCTGTATAGCGCTACCATATTGCTGTGTATAACGTCACCACACTGCTGTACAATGCCACCACACTGCTGTATAATGCTACCACACTGCAGTAAAACGCTGTCACATTGCTGTGTATAATGTCACCACACTGCTGTACAATGCCACCACACTGCTGTACAATGCCACCACACTGCAGATAACGCTGTCACATTCCTGTGTATAACGCCACCACACTGCTGTACAATGCCACCACATGCTGTACAATGCCACCACACTGCTGTACAATGCCACCACACTGCTGTACAATGCCACCACACTGCTGTATAACGTCACCACACTGCTGTACAGTGCCACCACACTGCTCTATAATGCTACCACACTGCAGTATAACGCTGTCACATTGCTGTGTATAACGCCACTACACTGCTATACAATGTCACCACACTGCTGTACAATGCCACCACTTGCTGTGTATAACGTCACCACACTGCTGTACAATGCCACCACACTGCTCTATAATGCTACCACACTGCAGAATAACGCTGTCACACTGCTGTGTATAATGCCACCACACTGCTGTACAATGTCACCACACTGCTGTATAATGCCACCACACTGCTGTAAAATGCTACCGCACTGCTGTATAATGCCACCGCACACCTGTATAATGCCACCACACTGCTGTATAATGCTACCACATTGCTGTACAATGCTACTGCACTGCTGTATAATGCCACCACACTGCAGTATAATGCCACCACACTGCTGTATAACGCCACCACACTGCTGTATAATGCCACCACACTGCAGTATAACGCTGTCACATTGCGGTGTATAACGCCACTACACTGCTGTATAATGCCCTGCTGTATAATGCCACCACACTGCAGTATAACGCTGTCACATTGCCGTATATAACGCCACTACACTGCTGTATAATGCTACCGCACTGCTGTATAATGCCACCACACTGCAGTATATGCTGTCACATTGCTGTGTATAACGCCACTTCACTGCTATATGAAGCCACTTCACTTCCACATAATGCCACTACACTGCTGTATAATGCCACCACACTGCAGTATAATGCTGTCACATTGCTGTGTATAACGTCACAACACTGTTACCCACTACACTGCTATATAACGCCACTTCACTGCTATATAACGCCATTACACTGCTATATAATGCCACTACACTGCTATATAAAGCCACAACACTGCTTTATAAAGCCACAACACTGCTATGTAACGCCAAAACACTGCTATATAAAGCCACTACACTGCTATATAAAGCCACAACACTGCTATATAACGCCACTATACTGCTATATAACGCCATTACACTGCTATATAACGCCACTATACTGCTATATAAAGCCACTACACTGCTATATTACGCCACTATACTGCTATATAACGCCACTATACTGCTATATAACGCCATTACACTGCTTTATAACGCCACTATACTGCTATATATAGCCACTACACTGCTATATAAAGCCACAACACTGCTATATAACGCCACTACACTGCTATATAACGCCATTACACTGCTATATAACGCCATTACACTGCTATGTAAAGCCACAACACTGCTATATAACGCCACTATACTGCTATATAACGCCATACTGCTATATCATGCCACAACACTGCTATATAACGCCACAACACTGCTATATAACGCCACTATACTGCTATATAACGCCACTACACTGCTATATAAAGCCACTTCACTTCCATATAACACCACTACACTGCTATATTACGCCACTACATTGCTATATTACGCCACTACACTGCTATATAACGCCATTACACTGCTAAATAACGCCACTACACTGCTATATAACGCCACTACACTGCTATATAACGCCACTACACTGCTATATAAAGCAACAACACTGCTATATAAAGCCACAACACTGCTATATAACGCCGCAACACTGCTATATTACGCCACTATACTGCTATATAACGCCACTATACTGCTATATAACGCCATTACACTGCTTTATAACGCCACTATACTGCTATATATAGCCACTACACTGCTATATAAAGCCACAACACTGCTATATAACGCCACAACACTGCTATATAACGCCACTATACTGCTATAATACGCCATTACACTGCTATATAACGCCACTACACTGCTATATAACGCCACCACACTGCTTCTAAAGCGCCACTATATTGCTATATAGCACCGCTACCCCTTCCTACACTGCATTTTAGGTAACTGTTGCATTATACCACACACTCAGTTACATTACCCTGACACCGAGACATCTAGGCCCCAAGTTCTCGGGGATATTGAAAATCGAACTCAAACTTAAGCATTGGTATCATTCTCAACTTTATTAGATCAATGAACACAATCTCAGCTAAGTCAAACTAAAACACTCATTTATACTTATGGCAGTCTTTGAGAACACTCCGTTTATTTTTTTTTGTTCGAGAATACTACTCAAATATCAAACTCAAGTTTAAACTCAAATTTAAGGAGATATTTGAGAATAAGCCTAAGATCGTACTTAAGTACTTTTCGATGACATGGGGCCTGCCCTGAAACTTACATGTATATATTATTGCCGCCAAGCAGGATACCAGTACCATTCTAACGACCTTGGTATGTCGCGGCAAAGATACGAATCCACGGCCACTCGACGCTATTATCCAGAGACGAGTTAATTAACCCTTTCCTCATATAGACTCATTTTGACGCACTCAGTAGGTACCACATAAAGCCTGATCTGCAGAAAACCACAGTTAAACCTTACCAAATTTAATTATAAAGTCCTCATTTCCAGACCACTGAGGAGCAGTGAACAGCATAAAACCTGATCAGCCTGCGAGTTACTCGCAGGCTGATCTGGTTTTATGCTGTTCGCATAGGTCTTTTCATGGTGTCCATTATGAGGGAAAGGGTTAAACATTTGCATTGGTAGAAAAAATAGCACATTATGTATACTTGACTTTTTTTTTATTTTAATGAGTTTTTATTAATATACAGAATGTATGACTTTATTTTGATATTTATCACATTCGTTGTATATTGCCTGTGTTGTATAGATACCCGGATAATGCTTACACTACGTGGAGTCTTTCATATTTAATCTAAGTCCTTTCTATTAAACATATCACCGATAGAAATAAGAAATTTATCAGGCAGACAACAGTCAGTTATAATGAGACAAAAGTAAAACTGACTAAGTACGCCTCCCCGTGCGCGTAAGTTCGGGAGCGTATTAAGTCACATTTTGACAAAACTTGAGTACTGTATTTTCAATTAATGACTTGATTAAAGACCTTAAGGTGCAAGGTTCTTCAAGAGGATACGTGATTTTCTGCAAGATTTTTCAACACTGATTTGTTTCCCGTCAAATAAAGGACGTGTTCAATCAACTTGGAGGAATCAACCCCTTGAGAATGATAAAGAGTTGATGGTCTTATCAGTGGATATTTGAAGCAGCTCGTTCAGTCATTTGAAACTAGCTGTGTGTATTACCTCTTTTAACACTCATCTACAGACACATGGTCATCCATTGCAACATTTCGTGATTGTAAAAAATGGCGTTTTCTCTCTTCACAGGCATAGCATTACAAACGATATTGAACCTTATTTATAATAATTATAAAAACGGTATTTTAGACATTCTTTTTCTGTGTGCCGTCCTTTGATTAATATCGCATGTACACATTTTACAGGCTGAAAATTTTGAAAACACACACGGAACTGGTGAAGACGCCATGTTGCGGAATGTGTCACGTGGTACCGCAAGCACCTGCTTAAGGGTTACCGTGTCCAATATTAAACCAGATTTCCCCGAAGTGCATATGAGAAAATAGCGTTTAACCGTGCAATGTGGCCTACACTTGCAGAGTTTACTTGATATCGAACAAAAGCTTAACCACCAAAACCAATGCACTTTAAGGGAAAGTAGAAAAAAAACGCTTTGTTTATTACGGCGAGCTGCTTTAACTCATTGGTCTGCTTTTCTATGAATGGATAGATAGAATATTTGCAGGCATAAAATCTTTAAAAACAAATGGTGTATTTTATACGCATTAAAACAAGTAATTGCATCTGAAGTCCCTGAAATATTATTAAAACAACGGCGCATCGTGCAGTCCTGCTTTTTTCGTAGAAGAAAAAAATAAGGAGCTTACGTGAACTGGTGATTCTATTTTTATGAAATTAAATAATTCTAAAACGTGTGTCTCTAGTAGCTCAACAGGCCTTTTTTAAATTCTGATGGGGAAAATGGCGAACAAAAATCATGCACACGATACAAAAAATAAGACGTGTTTCCGGGGTCTTTAATAAAATGTTGAAGTTGAAGAATTGCAAAACATATCTGGAAAGATAATTCAAATATCAAAGACCCATGACTCATATTAATATCAACTATTGTTAAACATCTGTTGTTTTTTTTATTCGTTTCACACTTCCGTTTTCGACAGTTTTCCAATGTCAGATATTGTTTTTGAATCATTTATTCAGATTTTATCATCAAAATCATCGATTCTTTGTTTAAATTGTTTTAAAAATAATTAAGCAAAAACAAAATACATGTTCAATGATAATACCATTTTGATAACATACATCCATATGTCGAACATATTTTGAATACTTTTCATTATCATTTCATATGACAGTGATGTAAAACAACAAATATTTTCACTTTTAATACCTAAAAATTGTATTATAATTATTATTGTTAAGAGGACCATAGGGAAGAATGGCATTGCCAAATATGTTATCCTCTAGAAATAGAGATTATTATTATTACAACAAAGACTACCGGAATTCTTTTTCGCTAGAAAACTTTCTTGTGCACCATATGTTTGAAGAAACCACATGCATGCGTATAACTCAACTCACATTCACATCACATACATGAGCTAGGAGATTTGCTGGATAAAAATACGTACCATAAATAACAGATATTGGTAGTTTCCATTTCCGTCTAGACTATAGAATATTTTATATGCTGATATATGTCCATATACGTGCATAGTAGCCTAACATTGGATGTCATATTTAGACCTGCCTTATATAGAGAATCGGTTCTTAAACTGTACATATGATAAAAATATGCCATAAATTTATTTATTTTCGTTGACATTATATATTGTGGAATCTGTAATTTCATCTACGAGTTGTTCGTTGATACATATATTCGTAGATTCATGTTCAAGAGAACGTGAGGTTTATTCATTAAAGGCCCATTTTATTTCATAATGATTCAATTTTCTGAAAAAGGAAATATAAAATAACATTGACATGTTGTAGACTAACACAATGGTACATAATGTGCAAATATCTGGTGTAAAATAAAACAGCAAGAACGCATTGAAAATGTTGACCAAATAACACAATTTAGTATTTTGGATGGATGTCTAAATACTCTCATTGTTTATATTTCGCATTGACCAGTATTTGCGAAGACGGTCTGTAACCGGAAATAGTTTGAATTGAAAAACCGTCTCGGATCAAAATTTGTCTTCAATTTAAGCTCTCGTGATTCGTTAACGAAGGCATACGGAAGGTCTATGGAAAACGTTAGATAATTGACGAAGATATCCGGAATATGCAAATTAGGTATTTTTGTAAAAAAAATTAAATGATCTTACGTAAAAGATTCTTTTTTATTTATGCATTTTAGTAACATTGTCGTCAACGAGCATGAACAGATTGCATCTCGTAACAAATCTGTAGCACACGATTTACTTTTCTGTCCGAAGAATATACACAGCTTTTGGAAGAATAATGGGCCTTTAATTGATTTCGTGGGGGTTATCATTCGTGGATAAATCTGTCCACGAAATTGATGAAAATCAGTCAAGGACGAGTATCTATATTCTACAGTACACTTTGCTGCAGAATGATAGAGCTCTGATTGAGTGCAGTTGCGTGGTTGACCGTATTGTGTCGATATGTGCTATGTGCACTGGGCTAAGCGATAAAACATTTCAACGACAAGTTTTGCAAATTAATCATTGGACTTCAATTATTCTGCCACTGCGTCGATTCTATGGGTAAATTGCTATTACACACACACAGATGCTTCATTTGTATATGATTGATTGATTGATTGATTGATTGATTGATTGATTGATTGATTGAAAGTTTACTTCATGTCGACAGGGAAAATCTTCTTACAACTTCTATCAACCCCTCTCGATGGTTCCTGAGATGGATCAGTACTTTGCGCCTGGGAAGGCCATCGCGAGATTCGAACCTACACTATCCTGATCTGCATGTACGTTACCACTGGACCATTAATGTTTAAGACAATTCGATATTTGAACACTTTCCAATGCCTGTGAAATAGTTTAAACTACTGTTTCGGACCCAGTTTTATACTAGTATATTGAAAAGGTACAGTCGATATTGTCCAAAATCATTTAAAGACCTACAATGAAGCAAAGTACTCTTTCAACACAGGCATTGGTTGCGGAAAAAAAAAAACATCATTGAACTGAATTTTTTTTTTTTAGTATAGAGTTCGAAATCTTGTTTGGTTAATGATTTGAAGAGTTAATTTGTCAAGAAACAAAGAATTTACCAACATTAATCGGGGAGAGCACACTTTTTCTACCGATAAACAGAGAACGAGCTCCTTAAAAGCTGGTCAAGCCGAACATGTTGATATAGTGATTTAGTTATCTTTTTTGGTTTTCATCATTACCACTTCTGTTTGAGAGATTAACGGGGTTCAAACGCCAGCTTCTTAGACGAAACTCGTGAATTCGTCCCTCGAATTCTACATAATGCCGTTAATTGCATAACAAATTGTCTTCCATGCTTTATAGTCGTAATCGCAATCCTTCTTAATGTCCACATTACTTGACTTTGTTCAGTTCCACGCTACTTGTCTGTCACTTTTAGTCTATTGCAATGACGCTGATCTTTCTATTTGACGTAAAATATACAAACCACATATCTATAATTGTTGTGTTGATCTGTACCAATTCATAATTGCGTGTTGACTTGTGACTATCAGTTTCCGTGACACTTTCGTTTCTATCTGTAGTAAATTTTGCATTCGTGCAACACGGAATTATTGTCGTGCGTTGCTACAGTTACCCGTGGAAATTATACGGAATGTCTATGGTTTGACAATGCTTAATGTTCTATACTTACTGAGACTGAAATTGAACGTTTGAAGAAATTATGAAAATTACCAGATAAAGTATATTTTGTAATTTTGTGGTAAGATGAGTTGATGAGTGTCCATTTGACACTTCATTCCTACACGTGAATAGCAAAGCGGCATATATTAAGTGATATGGAATAAGGCGAAAAAAAAAAGTTGTTTGTTTCCACTTACATCTCTGAAAGAATATAGGGTGTGTAGGTCGGCTAAACTTTTTTTTTGAACTTGTTTTCCATTTTAACCTTATTTTTAGACGAAGTTACGGAAAACAACGTTTTGCAATCTTAATAGCCCGAAAGCTACGAAAAAAAAGTTTAGGGTCGGTACAAAAAAAAATAGAATCGGTCGGATTAGTGAAAACAAGTAACTTATTCTATTGCGCCTAAATGTAATTCCGACAAAAATGTGTATGTCTTGGAATTGTTAACATGGTTATTCGTATGGCTCATAACTCTTTACCTCTATACCCCTTTTGGAAGCATTGGTAAACCGAGCAAAATCCATTGTTTTAAGGAATCTTTACAATTTAAAGTTTCACTTTATTAATATCCATCAAGTCATAACTTTATTCATGAATATTCATTAGGTAAAGGGTTACTATTTATATTAAAGTTGATTATCGATTACATGGCGTTTTTCTTTCATTTTATACATAAAACCCGTATTTAAAAGGTTTTTGCTTTTCCCAAAAAAAGCTTTAGTTACCAAAATATTTCGGCGATAGAATAGGTCATTTGTGGACGCGTTGCCTTAAAGTATAAGTTATAATTAATAGATAAATGAGTTTTACAAATAAGGATAAAGTTCAACAAATGAAAATACCGTCAAGATTGAATGATTGCACAACTTCTCTCCAGCGAAAATTAAGTTTTTGAGGGTGTAAAAAGTTGCCTTCATGGAGGAAATTGCCGCGAGCCATTTCATCAAGGCGAATTGTTCGTACTATTGGCACATATGAATTATCACTTCTTCAGTTCATTAGGTCGTGTTTCGTTTCAGGAGTGGCAATTATGAGACCAAACGCGCTGGTGTTGCCATAGCAACAGTTAACCATGTGAGATTGACCTCACGTGTCTTCCCTCGGGTAACTGCTCAAGCCTCTGGGCGAGGGGCCACTTAAGCACATTTTCACCATATAGACATAAGCAACTCCCCGACCTTTTACCGATATTGAACAATTTTCTTACATTCTGTAAAAAAAAAAAGACATGAATGTGCAATTCTCAATACTTATTTCGAACTCAGTACAGTCGGTCCTCGATTCCGAAAACCACACTGTCGAATAACCCTGTAAATCACTAGTGAAATAATTCAAATGTCCAACTTTTTTTTTTCAAAATACCATTTGCAACTGAATTCGATGGAATTTAAATTCTTTTTTCCCTCCTTTTTTTGATAAAATCCTCATCAGTTCATTATTTCTTTTCTTGCAGTATTAACGACACAATTGCTGGCTGAATAATTTTCTCAATTGCATTTGCAAGCACTTTGCGTTCACTCCTTCATTTAGCGATGCCCTGTTGCCTTCTTTTCGGTGGTTAAAAATTTTACTACTTCGTATCTCAAAGATACCAATAGTGATGCTCTTGTGATTCATATAACTTTCACCCGACAGTTTGTTACCGCCGAGTCACCTAGACAATCTGCAGCTGACGAACTGTTTGTAAATATCTTGTCATTTTCATTTCCAAGTCTCATAACTTTCGGTTTTAACGAATCTTAATGCTAAAGTTGTGTACATATGATCGAAAAAAAATATATGAAACAATATATGGTCTAGCCATGTTACGACTGTCCCCATCAGCCGAAATCTTATTTACAGTGAGCAGATCAAAACAGTGTACGAAACTGGGGCGAATTTAAGACGAACAATGGAAACATTTGTTTAAACGACTAGTGAATTTATATTTTAATCAAAGCGTTGTAGAACTGGTGCATTAATATACGAGTGAAGTCACATGTGTATTTATGGGCTGAATATTAGGATAGATATTGATGGATACATATCATATCAAATACAATCTTAGATTGGATGTGGAAGGAAATAACACTACATTACATAACAATACCAGTTCAAATGACCTATCGGCAAGCGGACTTATTAAGGTAAAGTCCCTGTAATGGTTCCGCTACATTTCGGACCTCATGGCCTTTCACGGAGATAATCAAGGTTTCTTAATGTTTTGTTAGGGTACCTTCGTTATCTTAGTAGAGGTTAAGTGGTCCAAGATGTTGCGTAACTATTACAGAGACTGTACTATTTTGCGTACTTTCACTCATCTGTTAGAAGGCCAAAGAATGCAAACGACTGAGGAGACTGTGAATAAGCGGTTACTAATACGCAGTGAATATTAACAAGGAAATATGCGGCGTTGATGGGGTGAAGGTAATTCAGAATGTAGAACGCTTATATATTGTTCGAATCATTATCTGTGAAGCATTTCATCATAGAAAGTCAAAAAAGCATATTTCAGACATACGGAGATGGTGAAACAAACTTTAATATACTTCAGTTCGTCTCGAAACAAACCTCAGTAGTGCGAAGCGGTTTTTTTTCTCCGTGAGTTTAGGAATATGTGACCAATGAAAATCATTAAAATACTCATTCGGCACTGTCTTTCGTCATCATCCCTAAGTAGATAAAAAGTGAGGCCGAAATAATATATTTTTTTTTCTTATTCGAATGTAGAAATGAATGATTTAGATGACCTTCGTTGTTTCAGACATCGATCAACCTAATTTCTTGCAATTTCTAATAATTTGATTAATCCCGAACTGTAATGACATCGTCTTAAACTCATTATTTTGTGATTGCACTACTGCTCCAAGGCTACCAAAGTTAACCGCACTTAAAAACTAATTTCCCTTGCTTCATAGACAAAGTGCCAGAAAAGCAATGTATATTTCTTTTCGAAAATTGTGTTGTTATGATAAGTTTACGAAGTAGGTAACTACTGCGTTGTCCTGATATTATGATAGCCAGGTCAGGTTTATATTTCCTGAATACTGAATACAGCCAAGTCAAAAAACTGATCCGGAGGCAAATGTCAAGTTATAACATAGTACATGTATATAAACGAGTTTACTTCCGGTTTTCGCAAGAAAGGTACAAATTAAAACATATAGGCTCCCAAGAAAAGTACAGTGACCGGAAGTAGTAAGTGCTTGTAATGGCAAGACAGTGTATACATTGAGTTGTAAAGGCTTGTAAGGCATGGTACAGTGATTTCGTTTATATACTGTGTATATAGCGTCCACCTTTTTCTAAGCGGTCACTTCTTTACGTCCCCTTGATGTGATCATTTAAAACAGGTTGGACTGGAAGTTAGCATGTGTTCGTAACATATAGGCAGTTAAATGGATCCAAGCAGATTTAAAAAAAAGAAAAAAAATGGATGATCTCTTTAATTATAGGTCCTATCTTTGTCTAAAGAAGGTCAACTTCTGTACACACGCATTAAGTAATGGCCGCTTCAGACGGCGATGAAAGTACAGTTTAATTGTTTAGAGTACCAAATGGAACACAACCTCGGCATTTTCTACAGGCTTAAGAGAGTTATTGCTCTGGTTATATTCCTAAATTGAATATCATATGTATGTTTTTATGTATATTCTTTAAGAAAATACAGATAAAGTTACCGAAAAAACTTTCGGTTTTATTGGTCCAGGGGCGGTCTCCCTGCACAACACTTTTCGAAAACCGAAAGTAGGGGTTTATCTTCTTTTTTTTTTTAAAGAAAGAAAAAAAATGACGGGTGTGGTCACAATGGCTTACCAGTCATCACATTGTATTCCCTAATACGACCGCTTCAGAAAATGTTGGAGTTGCGTCCGAGACACACGTCTGTGTAAAAATGGCCGCCATGCCGTCTTTGTCCGATTATTTCTCTTGATGTTGTTGCTTTTCACTACAATCTACAGCTATCTTAAATGCAAGTAAAGATGATTCCACATTTGATAGATTTTTCAAATATAATAAGATATGATCTAAAGTGTGTTTTGAAACAGCGAAGAAATTCAAATTCACAAAGACATTTTATCATCTAAATCTCGAGGGCAAGCTGAATAAATACCTTATTTAAAGCAACTTGAAACTAGGATATTGTAGCTGGATATGTTTTTAGCTCACCTGAGCACAACATGCTCATGGTGAGCTTTTGTGATCGCCTTTTGTCCGTCGTCCGTGCGTGCGTGCGTGCGTCCGTCGTCAACAATTTCTTTAAACAACATCTCCTTCTAAACTACTCACTGGATTTTGATCAAACTTCACAGGAATGTTCATTATGGGGCCCTTTACCAAAGTTGTAAAAATTATTTTGATTGGTCAAATATCTAGGTCACAGGAGCTAAAAATAGATTTTAAAAATGAAGGCTAATATAGGAAAAACTTGAAAAAATCTTCTTCTGTGAAACCACAAGGCCTAGCCTTTTGATTTTTGGTATGTAGCATGATCTTATGACTCTTTACCAAGATTGTTCAAATTAGACCCTGGGGTCAAAATTGGCCCCGCCCCAGGGGTCATTTGATTTAACATAGGCTAAAATAGGAAAAACTTGAAAAATCTTCTTCTCAGAAACCACAAGGCCTAGGGTTAAGATATTTGGTGTGCAGCACTGTCTAGTAGATCACAACCATGTTTGTTCAAATCATGGCCCTGGGGTCAAATTTGGCCCCGCCCTAGGGGTCACTTGATTTAACATAGGCTAATATAGGAAAAACTTGAAAAAATCTTCTTCTCAGAAACCACAAGGCATAGAGTTAAGATATCTGGTGTGCAGCATTGTCTAGTAGATCTCTACCAAGTTTGTTCAAATCATGACACAGGAGTCAAAAAAGGCCCCGCCCCAGGGGTCACTTGATTAAACATAGGCTAATGTAGGAAAAACTTGAAAAATCTTCTTCTCAGAAACCACAAGGCCTGGGGTTAAGATATTTGGTGTGCAGCATTGTCTAGTAGATCACAACCAAATTTGTTCAAATCATGGCCCTGGGGTCAAATTTGGCCCCGCCAAGGGGTCACCTGATTTTACATAGGCTAATACAGAAAAAAAACTTGAAAAATCTTCTTCTCAGAAACCACAAGGCCTGGAGTTTAGATATTTGGTATGTAGCATGATCTTATGACTCTCTACCAAGATTGTTCAAATTATGACCCTGGGGTCAAAATTGGCCGCGCCCCAGGGGTCACTTGATTTAACATAGGCTAATAAAAAAAAACTTGAAAAATCTTCTTCTCAGAAACCACAATGCCTGGAGTTTAGATATTTGGTTTGTAGCATGATCTTATGACTCTCTACCAAGATTGTTCAAATTATGACCCTGGGGTCAAAATTGGCCTCGCCCCAGGGGTCACTTGATTTAACATAGGCTAATATAGGAAAAACTTGAAAAATCTTCTTCTCAGAAACCACAAGGCCTGGGGTTTATATATATGGTGTGCAGCATTGTCTAGTAGATCACAACCAAGTTTGTTCAAATCATGACCCTGGGGTCAAATTTGGCCACCGCAAGGGGTCACCTGATTTACATAGGCTAATACAGAAAAAAAGAACTTGAAAAATCTTCTTCTCAGAAACCACAAGGCCTGGAGTTTAGATATTTGGTGTGTAGCATTGTCTACTGGGTCTCTACAATGTTTTTACATATCATGACCATTGGGTCAAATTTGGCCCCACTAAAGGGGTCCCTGATTTTACGGTCTTTTTAAGTTTTTAAAGGCCCGGGGAAAATTGGCCCCACCCCAGGGGTCACTTGATTTAATATAGACTAATATAGGAAAACCTGAAAATCTTCTTCTCAGAAATCACAAAGCCTGAAGTTTAGATATTTGGTATGTAACATGGGCTAATAGACCTCTACCAAGTTTGTTCAAATCATGAATCATGCATTGTCTAGTGGATCTATACTTAGTTTGTTCAAATCATGGCCCTGGGGTCAAATTTGGCCCCGCCATTGGGTTCACCTGGTTTTACATAGGCTAATATAGAAATAACTTGAAAATTCTTCTTTTTAGAAAACTAGAAATCACATGGCCTGGCTTTTTGATATTTGGTGAATATTGGCCCCGCCCCAGGGATCACTTGATTTTACATAGACTTATTTTGGAAAAAAAAAACTAGAAAAATTTCTTCTCAAAAAACAGCAAGGTCTGGAGTTTAGATATTTGGTATGTAACAAGGGCTAATAGACCTCTACCAAGTTTGTTCAAATCATGACCCTGGGGTCAAAATTGGCTCTGCCCCAGGGGTCACTTGATTTTACATAGCCTAATGATACCAGGTGAGCGATCCAGGGCCATCATGGCCCTCTTGTTCATTGTTGCAGGGTATGACAAAATTCACAGACTGTATAAATGACAACTTTGTCCTGTAAATGCAAAAGTATGGCATTCATTGTATGCGTTAGTATGCATTTTAATAACATAATATAGGGTAAATAAGATAAATGAGGTAAATGTTGTAGCCTAATCAATTTATATTCTAAATGGGCTAATAAAACACATTATCGCCGATGGTTTGTGGAGTTGGTTGGACTGGGAGCATATATAGACCTCGTACATCAGTATTTTTACTATTCCACTTCAGACATTGCAGACCAGGATCGCAATTTAATAATGGATGTATCACCTTAAACTAATGCCTTTCATTGAGAAAAGACAGTATTAAATTGTGTGACTATACACTTACATAAAGTAAAACCTGTAAACAAGGGTCATTGAATCGGAGGAGAAAACTGTCCTTTAACTTGAGGTGGCTTTTATTCAGAATAAGTCACGTGAACACTGTTACTGATCTTTGTATATAGGTTGGCCGTTACTCAAGGGGAGACAACTTATACATATTTGACAGCACTTCGAAATGTTCATGAAGACTGCTCTCTAGAATCAAGTAAATTTAATAACGAAACAACACACGAAACAATGATACTAATAAACGTTCGCAATGCTTAAATTTTCCAAAACTGATCTCATATAACTAGTATGTCCGTCAGTTACTAGCCCATATCCGCACCCGCACATGTAGTTTATAATCTTGATTAAAATTTTAGTTCAATGTCTCATAATGTTGCAATAGCAACATAGCTGTACATGTAGTATGTGAACAAATTACGCGTATTGTTATATTACAACAAGAGTATTCTCATAAAAAGGGGTTCTTGTGTAGCTTCCTTGCTTGGTGCTCAGCATATAAGGGTAGTGCCAGGACTGGTTGGCCCGGTGTCAGGATAATGTGACTGGATGGGGTATCATGCCACATGTCTATGGCGTGATACTGCAGTGTGGCAGCACTTTATCTGTCTCAAGCAGACATAGTCTAAAAATGAAAAAAAAATCTCTATGTCTGAACGAAAGAACTCAGATAGAGTCTTCACCCTTTTACAAACAGATAGATTGATAGCTTATTACGCAACAAGACCCATAATGCGGTCATTTGATGTAAATAAGTTATATACAAATATATATTTGAAAAATATGGGAGGATGGAGATTAAGTACAATAGATCGCCTAAATTTCTAATTTTACATGTAAAATGGTGACAATCATAATGGGAGATCATGAACTATGTCATAAATATTGGTAATATTGGTGACTACTTGGTCTTCTTCTAGAGACTTTATATAAAAAATGTACCAAATTTGATGACGATAGATTCATTATTTACTTTTTCTAGCGGACCTAGGGGCGAATTCACGTGGCACTGGTAATTACATTTCACTAAAATCAGCTCTACGTTTTAATTCCGATACTCTACGCTACGAAGATCTGACAACATCCCGTAAAAGTTTGTCTCAAGTCGACCTTTACGACATGAATATTAATAAGAAAATGATAACCAATCACAATGCGCTTTTCGAAATAGTTAAAATTTGAAAATCTTGAATACCCTGGTGATAGCCGCAAATCGAATTTTCCATTCGCTGTCGTTAACTTGCGAATATTTACGAAGTTACACCCAAGCATTTTGAAGCCGACAATTTGCTTGGCTAATCGACGGTCAATTTGAGTCGACCTTTAATGCAATGCCATCAGATCCTACCTAGCGAGTATGGTACCATTGTGTTAACCACTACCATTTTCCAAAAAAGCTGAAATATTTTGACATGGCCATGGGTGTTTATTGTATTTCTTACTCTTCATTAAGATACCACATATGTTCATGAAGCAGCTGACTTGAGATGTCACCTCATATAAGTTTTAATAAAATGAATTGTTGTTTAACCTTTAGCCAAAGTTAACAATTTTAATCAAAAACCAAATAATAAAACAACTTGCTCGGGGAGTTGACATTATTGAAATCGATTTGATATGCAATTTTATTTTTATGTTTTGGAAGCAGATTCAAATTGTATCACAGACGCTGGGATATCAGGTTGTCAATGGTTGACACATAAGAATACATGTTGTTTGTGAGACTGCTCGTGGGCAGTTGACCTAATAAATTATTATTGGTCAAGGCGGGGCTTAAATGTTTACAACTAAAATGTTGTTGTTGTATTGTAGTTTACCGTCGCTGCGATAGTATTTCAATCATATAGCGACGTCCAGCTAATTACAGGTGGAGGAAGACCCCGAGTACACAGGGGTACCCGGGTAGAACCACCGACCTACCGCAAGCCAGCTGGAAGGCTTCCTAACATGAAAAATCCGAAGTCCTACTACTAAAATGTAAAAAGGTGCAGTTGGTCATACAAGATAAGTTTTAGAAATTAAAATATCTTACTTCATACTGAAAGTGAGATCTTTCTTTATTGTGTTTTACCGTGCCAAACTCAATCCCTTTTGTAATGATAAACCAATCATGTATGTAACCTATTTATGTACACTCGAATTTTTAATCATTAAACAGTTTGTCTACAGATAAACATTGACTAAGAAATTGTATTATGCGTATCTATACCCTTCTACAGACTCATGATCACCCTATGCAACATTCCCCCGCCCCCTCCCACAAAAAGGTGATTCTCCATCACAGTCTATAAGCGTTACGAACGGTATAAAACCTACAATTTGATTTATAAAACATACATGTATACCTAAGTATTTTTTATATCCATGTGCCGTCACATGGCCGATCAGATTTACTTTTCGCGCATGCGCACGCTCACTGCACAGGCTAAAAATCAAATAACACTTACGGTTTTGCTAACCGGGACTGGCGAAGACGCCATACTGCGGAATGTGGTACACCAGGCACCTGCTTTGAAGATACCGTATTCTATAATTCCCCGAGGTGCGTTTTCCCTTGTAATGTGTCCTACACTTGTCGACTTTTTTTTTTTTGCCAGGAAACACAGAATTTACCAATATGAACGAGAGAGAGTAAAAACTTTTTCTTCCTATTTCTACCGATCAAATGTAAACTAGCTGCTTTCAGCTGGCGTCAAATGTTTCAAAAATATCAAGAATACAAAAATGTGATTCTCCTCTGCGCCCCCTTGCTTGAATCATGTTGAAGTATGTCTTTCACTTATAAGAGAAAATTTGTACATTTCTTCTTCAGAAAATTCTACGAAAATTCGTACGTATAATTCGAATCATTGATGACACTCTAGATATAATTAGGTCAGTCTAACACATGGTCTATGATAAGAAATAAGTATTAGTTTATTAAAAAAAAAAAACACAAAAAAAACATGAAAGCTACAAATACATACCTCATAGGGAAACTCAAAGACCTGCCATCGCGGGTGTTTATGCGCTCGAATCAAGAATGTCGCCAATTTAATTTCTACAAGTTTAAACGTAGTAATTAATGAGTGCTGTTTTTGTGGCATACTGTTAAGATATTGGAAACCAGGGTTTTAAAATAAAATCTACATTTACCAGTTTCACCATGTGATGAATAAGTGATGATTAAAACATGTGACTGAGCATTCATCATCATCATCATCATCATCATCATCATCATTATTACTTCCTTCTTCTTTGAGTCTTAGTTTTCCTACTTTTTATCATCATCTCCATTATCCGTATCATTATCTTCTTATTCTTATTTTATACTTTTCTCTTTCTTTCTCTCGTCTTCTTTCTTAGTGTCGATAAAATCAAAATTACTAGTATGTCTCAATAAAAGCAACAATACTAGTATGTCTCAATAAAAGCAACAATACTAGTATGTCTCAATAAAAGCAACAATACTAGTATGTCTCAATAAAAGCAACAATACTAGTATGTCTCAATAAAAGCAACAATACTAGTATGTCTCAATAAAAGCAACATTACTAGTATGTCTCAATAAAAGCAACAATACTAGTATGTCTCAATAAAAGCAACAATACTAGTATGTCTCAATAAAAGCAACAATACTAGTATGTCTCAATAAAAGCAACAATACTAGTATGTCTCAATAAAAGCAACAATACTAGTATGTCTCAATAAAAGCAACAATACTAGTATGTCTCAATAAAAGCAACAATACTAGTATGTCTCAATAAAAGCAACAATTCTAGTATGTCTCAATAAAAGCAACAATACTAGTATGTCTCAATAAAAGCAACATTACTAGTATGTCTCAATAAAAGCAACAATACTAGTATGTCTCAATAAAAGCAACAATACTAGTATGTCTCAATAAAAGCAACAATACTAGTATGTCTCAATAAAAGCAACAATACTAGTATGTCTCAATAAAAGCAACAATACTAGTATGTCTCAATAAAAGCAACAATACTAGTATGTCTCAATAAAAGCAACAATACTAGTATGTCTCAATAAAAGCAACAATACTAGTATGTCTCAATAAAAGCAACAATACTAGTATGTCTCAATAAAAGCAACAATACTAGTATGTCTCAATAAAATAGAGATTATTAATATGTCTATAAAAAAGAGAGATTACTAATATGTCTAAAGAGAGCTTGCTTGTTTGTCTAAATAAAAACGAGAATACTAGTAAGTATAAATAAAAGAGAGACTACTAGTATGTTTAATTAGAAAGTTTTTCAGTAAATCAAAATATATCGGACAAACTAAAAGAAAATGATTCTGATTCTATAACTCCAGCGTAAACATTTTTTATAAGATTTTTCTTTTCTTTTCATTTATCTGGGTCAGTAATAAATCAGGAGCAAATAATTTTTAAATATTTCAAAAATTAATACAAATCCTATCTTGATTTTTTTTAAATCAAAACAATAATCAGTAAATTATTATACAAACGAGATTTACTTTATTTATTTATTTCTGGATACGAATGTGTATAATGTAAATCTAATATTCCCCACACAATTTGAAAAAAAATCCATTTACTTCTTTTCCTTGAGAAAATCTGGGTTTTGTATATTTATTTTAAAATGTCCTGCTCGGAAATGAAATAAGACTAGGTGTTAAGCAAACACAAAGAAGACTTGTCATTACAACAGACTTATGTTATAACAACATTTTGAATCCATATATAAGGTTGATAAGATATTAGCCTCGTGCTCAGTTAAGGCGTGTAAGTAAATGCATGTATACGCATCTTAACAAACTTGTGTTCACAAACGTTTTAGCTAATTGAAAACGTACTACTATTTTTTCCATTTAGATATACATTATGTTTCGTATAAAATAAGTGAAGGGTCATTTTTATGGGAAGGTATCGTTATGTTTGGGTATCGTTTGTAGACAAAACATGATACATCGCTGAAAGAAACAAATGTATAATTATACACATTAAGATTTAGCCTATAATGAAAGCCAATGCTTTGAGGTGTTTTGGTTCAACTTCTTATCATACTGGTCATTTAATTGTAGTCGGTTATGATAGGGTTCTTGTCTTTTAATGAATATATAGTTCTTATGTAATGATAAGAAATGTAATACATGTATATGCAATTAAAATACGATTTGTGTTGGGTTACATTATTTATTAAAATGCAAGTATTGTTAATATTTAAGAATTTTTTGTATCGACAGCTACTTGTACAAACACTCTCATGTCTGTAGTGTGTGATGAATTTGTCTAAGGGAAATACTATTTAATATGATATATATATATATATATATATATATATATATATATATATATATATATATTATTTCTTTTTCCTCCGATTTATTTATTAATTCTATAAATTATGTCACATGCATTTGATATCGACCACTCTGCCTCGCTTAATATTTTTTATTTTCAGTGATTATGTAATACTATGTACTCTCTTTTTCTCGTGCTTTGATATGAGAAATTTGAAAATAAGTTCATTTTCAATTCCCCCTTCCTATTGTAACCAGAAATTGTTATATATATGATATAGTCAATGACAGGTTTCAAGTTATGTTAATTTGTACATGTGTTAACGTGACTGTTACGTTTAAAAATTTCAAGGTTTACATAAGTTTGTTTTTTTAGCCAGGAAAAAAGCTATTGGCCTGACACGACAGTAATAAAAATATTCGACAAATTCAATTTCACATTCAGATAAATTCGGCTGTAATTAACCACTCGTGCCCACTCGGCAATTCTCGGCCAATCCCGGTAGATACCGAAATTACTTAAAACACTACCGGTTTAGATCGGAATTTGCCGAGATGATTTGAAAGATAATTTGAGTTCCTGGCGTTTCTCTTAGAGATCATAAAGTTAATTGTCAAGCTAATTTTACACGAAAATTGCAAATTAATTGATGGATGAGACTCCTTAATAAAGTTATTTAGGATAAAATACGCTTTTTTATTTCAAATAAATTATCTGTCTGAGTAGCTTAATGGCTTTGTAAAATTTAATTCTTCATACTGTGGACTCGTTAAATTTCGTGGTGACTAATTTTCGTTGATTTCGTTGACATCTTTATTCGAGAATATTAACCCCAAAGAAAATTGATAATTCAGTAGACCGCTCATTTTCTGGAACATGAATCCACAAATAAAGGTACCCGATGACCTTATTAAATATTCAACGAACGAAATTCAATGTCAACGAAAATGAATGATTTCACAGAATTAACACGTGTCTGTATGACGTTGTGTTGCCAGCAAAGACCTATTAAACAAAGATTGGCAACTAGTCTAACTATCACAAAAGCACGTAGCAAAATATTAATTGTTCAATTCTCGCAATATCACATTTTCAAATATCTTCTTTTTTTTTTTGAAGATATGTGAATGTAAATTGTATCTTTAATTGAAGAATTACATTACCATCAAAATAATATTTATTATGTACTAATATAAATAAAAAATAAAAATGTGTTATGCATGGTGATAATGAACGTTTGACAAAAGAAAATTCAGTGCGGCTATATCATGTGGCATATAGCGTTATTAAGCAGCATATTTTGCCTCGATTCGGAGAAAAAAACTGCTTTATTTTATTTCTTCATAAATTCTTATATGATATAGCGCATGTGAAGCGGAAAATTGTGCTCTATACATAGGCTCTAGTCATTCTTTTGTCAGATGTACATGATCTCCATACATTCGGGAAAATCTCCAGGGTTCGTGACACGAAAAGCACATTACACTGTTACATCTGACAAAAGAAGAAATAAAATACTTGCAGCAGTTTTCTTCTCCGAATCGAGATAAAATATGCTGCATGTGTCTGCTTAATATGACGTCATAACCGGAGATGAGAGGTCAGTCTAGTGTCAGGGTAATCAAATTGGGTGTGGTGTCATGTCACCTGTCTTTGACGTGATATCACCGTGAAGCAGCCCTTTATATATCTTATGTAGACAAACCTGAATATTGTCGATGGAATGTTAAATCCAGACAAAGCCAACATACTATCTTAAAGTAGATTTCAATAAACATTTTACATTGTTTCCTAAAAAAAAAAAATTTTTTTCAATTATTTTTTCTCGCAAAAAAATGGCACACATATGTTAATAGTATATATATATATAACCACGACACGGTTCTAACATGAGCTAGATCTTCCCCCTGCTTTAAAACAAGATAGGTAAGGAAACGACACAATACGATATAAAAGTACATAAGTAAACATTGCATTAATGTCCTCTTGCTTTCCAAATTGCCATCTTGATCTCACAAATACAGACACACTGAGTCTGTCGGATTAGCATAACACCATAACAAGATTGTCTGACGGACAATATGGCGGCAATGTTTGTCACGGTATTTAAACTTTATCTATTTCACAACGATTGATCAGGAAGCGATATCGCTTATGGAAAGTCTTTTCGTTGGCTCCTGGCGCTCGCCTGGTCTTTGATGGGGAAGGATAATGGAGTACTTAACGGAACGGGCGACCATTGTATCTTATGTTGTATTGCATTTTTGTTGTATCGCATTATAAGATGCAATACAACAAAGATGCAATACAATTTAAGATACAAATACAGCAAAAATACGAGAAAAAAACAACAACAAAAGATGAAATACAACAAAAGATTAGCGTGGTTCGTCGTATTTTCGTAACAACGCGAATAGATTGGAATATCTTATAATATATATTATCTAGCAGCAAACATATTTCTGTTTTTCAGTAATAATAATCTTGACCTACATCGAGTGATGTAATCAGCCACGAACCACTCCCTTGTAAAAGTAGTTTTTGTTAGTAACCCCTTTTCCATATATGCGACGTACACTTTCTACAAGAAGACCGAAGCGAGCGTAGAGTAGGCTTCTGAGGGGCCTCCGTGGCCGATAGGGAAAAGTCGCTGACTTTAACACTCACTCAGCCCCTCACCGCGTGGGTTCGAATCCCGGCAGGGTCATTTGGATTTTCATGTGAGGAAGCCTTCCAGCTGGCTTGCGGTAGGTCGGTGGTTCTACCCGGATGCCTCCGTGCATTCAGGGTCTTCTTCCACCTGTAATTAGCTGGACGTCGCTACTGTCGAAGCGACGGTAAACTCAAAAAGTCAAAGTCAGGTCAGAGTAGGCTTAATTACGGAATACCGTTAGGGCCATCGCCACTGGCTGAATTGTTAAGGTACCCGATACACGACAGTACGATGATGATAATGCGATATCACGATGTTACGACGACGATAACGCGAGACCACGATGATGATACAACGATAGCACGATGATGATACTGCGAGAACACGAGATAACGATGATGATAATGCGATATAGTATCGTGCTTTCATCGTGCCATCGGGCCATCGTGCTGTCGGTTCCCCCTACATCATCGTACTGTCGTACTATCATCATCGCACTGTCGTACTATCACCATCGTGTTATCGCCTTCCGGTGAGCATGCGCGAAGAACTGAACACAACCTAGCAAGCAATAGTAGCGAACAATAAGCTCAGCAAGCAATAAGTTTCAGAGTTATCCCGCCTGACGAAATCGACAATTCCCTATCCTATTTTCGGGAATTTACCGGACAACAGGAAATTATCAGCACAATCTATCAAGCAATAGTGAAAGAAATGATAATATTTGATATCAATAAAACTACTGGTTAATCAAAACAGCAAAATTCAAACTCTTATATATTTTAAACAGTGTATTAAATATGATAACTACATTGATTACACCAGGAAATATTTTTTTCTGTTATATGAAAGGAAGATAGTGGACTGTACACACTGTACAGTACTGTCTAATGTTGATCAATAAACAAGTAGGTACCGCAGAGTAATTAACTACATTGTAGTTATATGGTTGATTTAAACACCATATTAATAACTTAGGAAAGTAAAACAACAACATATATCAGAAAGATAAAAACATTATAATTTAATCTATCAGACCAGATCAGATCAGAAGATATTCTATATAATATAAAGGGCCTGATCTGACTTATATATAGGGCTAAATTATAATATTTATATATGTATTAATTTAAATTTTATTATTAAATATAGTCTTCCCCTCTGAATATTTCTTTAAAATCATGCAAAAAAATAAATAACTAACTACGCCTCTACGAAAAAAATAAATAAGCATATCCTCTTTCAAAATGATCTGTAATAAACTGATCCATTTCTTCGAGTATACCACGCAGACAATAAAAACACTTGTCTGCGCATGATCACCGGAAGGCGACAGTGCGATGATGATAACGCGAGAGCACGATGATGATAGTACGACATCACGATGATGATAGTACGACAGCACGATGATGATAGTACGACAGTACGATGATGATAACGCGAGAGCACGATGATGATACTACGACAGTACGATGATGATAACGCGAGAGAACGACAACGCGACAGCACGATGGTGATACCGCGATGGCACGATGATGATAGCACGATAGTATATCGCATTATCATCATCGTGATCTCGTGTTCTCTTAGTATCATCATCGTGCTATCGTATTATCATCATCGTGGTCTCGCGTTATCGGCGTCGTAACATCGTGATATCGCATTATCATCATCGTACTGTCGTGTATCGGGTACCCTAACAATTCAGCTAGAGGCGATGGCCCTAACGGTATTCCGTACTTAATACAGTGAAACCTCTTACAGCGGCATTCATTATAGCAGCATCCTCTTTATAACAGCAGAAAACTAAAGGGAATAATCCTCCTATGTCTCTATTCTTTACAATGACAATTTCTTTATAACAGCAAAATTCGCTGAAACAAACACCGCCATTGTAAAGAGAGTTGACTGTAGTTTCTATCCGACTAAAAAGTCACCGTAAATTTGTGAAAAACACTTACTTATTTCAAGTAGATCGATCAATTTTGTACATGGTAAAATAGAAATAATAAAGGTGTTTCTATTGAAATAAATCCCTTATAAAATCAAACTTTTAGAGCTTCTGACTGGTCAAAAATTTAAGGAGACTTCTGATTTATGTTATTAACACTTATCTTGATTATTGCCTAGCGATTCAAACTGTCAAGTTTTTTTTAATTTATTTTTCATCTTCTTTTTCCATAAAATTGTAAAAACATCTCACATTAAGCAAAACTTATTGGGCAAAAAAAAAAACACCCAAAACCTGACGCGGCTATAGACACGCATACGTATATAAGGATATAACGTTTGACCCGATTTTTTTTTTTTTTTTTTTTTTTTTTTTTTTTTTGTAATGGTGACGAGGACGATGACTTCTAGAAGACATTGGCCTCTTGAGTCCACTTTTTTTTTCTAAATTACCCTTTATGTTGTTTGATTCTGCACCAAGAATTTTGTTTGAGAAGAAGACAAACCCTTTTGAGATGTCTCAAGAGACAGGACCGGAGGAAGCGGATGACACGTGCTCATCGTGATAAAAGAAATTAGGCAAGGTGATTAATTGAAGTTCAGAAGAAAGTAAAGTACAACAGTCTGAGAAAAATGAACACAGACCGAGACAATCTTGTTTAAGAACAACAAAGGAAATTGTGTGTAAATACTCGTATATCTATAAATAGAGAGAGAGAGACAGAGAGACAGACAGAGAGAGAGAGAGGTAGTGATAATGATTACGATAGTGATATTATAATCATTATTATTATTATTATTATTATTATTATTGCTACTTATGTTATTGTACAAGATGTTGTTTATGGTATTATGAGTCATCATAATAATGATGAAAGAAAATGAAAAAGCCATATGACACCAGACAGATAAGATATGACCGGGTTTATTTCCATCTAATCTTGTTTTTCACCTCATGATCAGCTGGTATCCGTCCGGACTTTTGAATCCATCATATGCTGTAAATTAGTGACACAGAAAGAAGTTACGCGGTTTGTATATTAGGACAAAGTCTCTGACCAGCTCTAAATCTCCTTTTTCTAATCAAAAGTAACATTATTTCATTACGAAAATGGCCAATATACTCGTTTTCGGGGAAAATAACAATGTGGGAAATCTCGCGAGAATGGTAAAAACACGAGACCCACAATCTAGGTAATTGACGAATGTGCGAGTCTATAGATGTTTTAATCAGGACAATGTTTGAGAGATTAGAAGGATTGTGGGGAAAATCATGCGATTATTCAACATCTGTGCTTCGAATATATCAATGGATAAAAAAAAATGAAAATGCGGTGCGTTGTAGCAATAAAAGAAAGTGTTTTACAGTTTGAAAATTTATCATTTTATCATATATTGATATGTGTATGCAATGGTCCGATCATTTTATGCATGTTATTGACAATGTTCACCAGAACCGTGATTACGATCTCTTTGAGTTTCATAAAATAAGTTGAAAACCGTGTTTGCAAGAATGCACTATGTACTGTAAAGTAAATAGTTTTCATGGACATTAAAATTCGTTTCTTATGTATTAAAGGGAATTTCTGGGTACCTTTGTACATAGATTAAGGTTCCAGAAAGTGTGAGGTCTCTCGTGGGGATTA
>CM037795.1:37178294-37228294 GCA_021229015.1 Solen grandis | reverse complement strand
CTATACATGTATTAACATAGGAGGCTTTTAGTTTGCGTTATTTTCCGGTATAATTATCTAAGGTTATTAAAAGATGACGTTATATAACTCCCAACCGAAATCTAAACGCGTCAGAATGGTAACGGAGTTTCATTTTACGTGCTTTTTCGCAGGATAATGCACGGTGTTAAGTTCAGGTGTTTGAAATTAATTTCAGACCTACGTCCTTCGTGATTAGATTACTGCGCATTTGAACATAACACCGTGCATAATTCTGCGTGAAAGTACTCAAAATAAAACTCTATTTCCTAAAACATGCTTTTTTTTATTATTAGAAAACAAGTATGGTGAAATAAATTCGTAAGTATGTAAATGTTACTTAGCGTTTAGTAACCTTAGTGGAATTTTTGTCAGAGCTTATTTATTTATTTTATTTATTATTCGTAGCTAATTTTAAAATGATTTTATTTACAGATACTAGCACATACAAACAATGCATTTGAACTTCTGTCGAAGAAAGCCGTCCGAAGACAGTCAAAACCTGACAAGAAGAGAAATGAAAATCCAGTAGAAATAGGTAAGTTTTTATTTCATTATCAACTTTCAGCTTATAAGTAAGTATGCTGGGGTGCAAATAGAAACTTGAGACTATGTTAAGTGCTTGATTTCTCCGAGTGCTTGCTTAAATGAAGTAATGACACACAAAAGAGACCCTGGCAAGCTTCACCAGCCTTATCTCAACCTCATTAAATTCAGTATAGGAAAATTTAGAACCAATAAAAATAAAGCATATCATATTTTTTTTTTATTTTATAAGTGTTTAAGTTTTACGTTTTCTCGACGTAAAAGGGTGCCGGATGGGGTCATTTGAAAACGTTTTTTAAATTCCAGGGGAGGAATGTTAATCGTGGGAGGACATTTGAAAATGTTACCGGAGGGGACACTTTAAATGGGGGTGGGGTGACTTGAAAAACGTTACACCAGATATATCGCTAATATTGCATAACAATATAATAACCATGGTCTTATTCTGCAATGCGTTCAGTTAACACTCGCTAACGTTAGCGGTTGTACCCTGTAATATTGTAGAGAATAGGTTGCAAGCAGGGTACCAACTCGCAACCGTTTGCTAACGTGAGCGGTTACTAAACGCGCTACTGATGTGTTTCCAGCGCTGTCGACCCTGAAGGAAGGCAAACTGGAAGACGAACACTGTGACGGGTACGCTCTCCACCTCAAGGGACAGATGATGTACATGCCGGAATGGGAGTCCATAATTTTCCTGGGCACACCCATGTAAGTATTGACAGATTTGAAGTACGTCCACGGTGGCCAAGTTGTTAGGGCGTCCGCTTCGGGAGCAGGAGGTCGAGGGTTCAAGTTGTCGTGGGGTTAAACATTCGTGGATAAAACCACCATGAAATTGACGAAAATTAGTGTCCCACGAAAATTAATGATTTCACAGTACTGCATGTAGCAGCATTTTATTTGTCTTAAGTAGTCTTAAAATGATTGAAATATTTGCGGTGGGACGTTAACGCAACCTAGCAAAGACTGGCAAACATATTCACATAAATATATAATATACTTCTGTCCGTCTGTTCATTTTTCTTTCCATTAAGTTTATAAAGTTATCTCTCTCTCTCTCTCTAAACACACACACACACACACAAAGAGAGAGAGAGAGAGTCATATTATAGTCAAATCAAATAATGCTAGTTTTTAGCTCACCTGAGCACAACGTGCTCAATGTGAGCTTTCGTCCGTCGTACATCGTGCGTCGTCAACAATTTGGCTTGATAACACTCTAGAGGCCATATTTTTGGCCCAATCTTCATGAAACTTGGTCAGAATGTTTGTCTCTATAAAATCTTGGACAAGTTTGAATTTGGTGTATGTGGGGTTTAAAGGTAGGTCATGATGTCAAATCTTATAAAAACTATGTTAACACTCTAGAAGCCACATTTTTGGCCCAATCTTCATGAAACTTGGTCAGAATGTTTGTTTCCATAAAATCTTGGACAAGTTCGTATTTGGGTCATGTGGAGTCAAAAAGTAAGTCATGAGGTAAAATCTTAGAAAAACCATGTTAACACTCTAGAGGCCACATTTTTGGCCCGATCTTCATGAAACTTGGTCATAATGTTTGTTTCCATAAAATCTTGTACAACTTTGAATTTGGGTCATGTGGGGTCAAAAAGTTGGTCCATATGAAAAATCCAACATAATTATGTTGCTCATTTATAATCGGGTGAGCGATTCAGGGCCATCATGGCCCTCTTGTTTCATCTATCCTCATATGAGCCAAAATACCTTAAAATGATATTATAACAAACCAATGTACATCATATTATTGTCTAACAATAATCACGTACAGGCTCGTTAAATACCGCTGAAAGAGAATGGCGGTATTTTAATCACAGAGGAAGTACGCTTTTATTATCGTTGCGATTTATTAATCGCCATGGTAACTCTTTAAATACAGCGTCTATCTATTGACGTATTTATTTTACAACTATGTAAATAATATCTCACTCTGTAAATCAGGGAAAACTTCCATTGTATGAGTGGGTTTGTATTTGTATGGTTTTAAGATTTGAATGAAGGCTAAAATGAATCGAGCTACTTTTATATGATGGATATTTCTGATTATAAGCAATAATTTATCAAATGATCTTGAATGTCGGGATCAAAATCAAAGTGAATTTCGTCAGAGGTATCGTCTATATAATTATAATATCTGTCCTCGAAAATCAACCAGACGAACATCGTCGGATAATCCACGTTCACTCAATGCGCTTTGCTTCTTAATCGACCGTTGAACATTTGGTTAGCAAAACTTCGTACCCATGAATTATTGATTAGGCATTGTAATGGGTCTGTGGCAGCGACAACATGACGACAGCATAGATCATTTGACCAATGAAACGGCGCAATTTTGAAAGTTAGCTTCGATCCACCATGTAGAGCTGACGTCACGCTCTTAGCCTAAGCGTTGCGGTTTATCTTGCGGAAACAATGATTCAGCTTTTGCTTTGTAAATTTCAACGAAGAGTATTCAAAATACTATGCGTTATTTCATTGGTCAGCAAGAAGCTGATTAATATTCATGAAAACGAAGTTTTGTCAACTAAATATCCCACAGTATATACAGAAGTGATAAAAAATATATACCGTGGGTTTTTGACGATGCCAGACGAAGAGATGGGATTCGATGTACATGAGGAAGGAAAATAGCTGCGAAATACCTATGAACACGTTAACGATTCGCAAAATGTAGACAACTTAAGGAACGACATAGATCGACGATATAAAGTTATTGTATATCTTCTTATTCTTTGATCATACACAATGAGAATACACTGACTCTGGTGAAATTATAGCATTTGACTTTCCACAAATTATAATTTCACACCAGCTCAAGTGAAATGAAAGCTTTTGATATTAAACTTTATTATACGACATTATGTTTAAACAGCTGTTTCCGGTTTCGTATAACCATCACATATTTTCTTATATTTAACACGTTACATATAACTTTTAGGTCGAATTACATCACTCCGCGTCACGCGCGTTATTCTATACATGTATATGCATACAAATGCATAGTGTGTTTGATTAAATTTGTTTGATGCAACTAACTTTGATCCGAAATATGCCTTACTCATATGATGTTGAAAATGTATGAGAAATACACACGTAAAATATTTGAAGCTTTTTTTATTGATGTTAGATTACAAGTAGTATTTCATTCACAATCCGTTGGTTCATGTTTTTGTTTGTTATAATCGCGAATTACTGTCATTGTAGGTCATGTGATAAAAAGAATTTGACATCTCGCTCATGAAATGTTTTAAACTCGCCAAGGTTCGCATAATAATATTTTCGTGATCTCATTTATTAAAATTTGATATGATAAAACAATTCATGTCAGATCCTATATATACTAAATGATGATGTTTGATCATTTCACTCTGGATCGAATAAAAAAATAGCGTTTTTACATTTCTCATAAGATAATTTGATCATTTTCAAGGTTATATTATATAATTTGAAATTATAGCATTTGACATTTCACTAATGATCATACATATATGGTCATTTCACACTGACTTGAGTAAAATGATAGCATTTGATTATTTCACGATGACTTAAAGTGAATAATAGCATTAAATATTTCACTAATGATAATTTGATCATATTACTGAGGCTAGAATAAAATAATAGACTTGACTTTTAATAGTATTTTCGTTTTAACCAACATATTTTCTTCAGGACCAAACCTGGATAAGGAGAAATCGTTTAAAGCTCCTTTAGATAAACATGTTAAATGTTTTCTAGCTTAACAGCAACAATACCGAGCTTCAGGATAAGGATTAAATATTTCATGAGCAGCTTTGCAATTCAAGCAATAAACGTTTAATAGATTGCTTGAAACACTGGGGAAGTTAAAAAGAGAGCAGGTTTATTTTATCGAACAGTTACTGGCAAATTGGCTGCTAACAGAGTGTTCATTCACGCTGTATAGTTTTAGTACTGTCTATTTGTCGGTATACTAATTGAAACATTGTTTAATTAGTTTCTAATTGTTTTGCTGTGCTCATGGAAATGTTACTAGTAATTAGACTTTTTTTTTTTACAAATAATACAAGAATGCAAGCTAATAAGATGTTTTTGAGTATAGCTAAGAAAAAATACCTTTCAACGTCGGTAGTTACGTTTATCACAATAGCATTACATGAAACTTGGTATAAACAAAAAAATATATATAGATTTGTTTCATTTAGCGATTATTTTGAATACACGCACAAAAATGATACAGTATATCTGGTAAGAAAAAACGTTAAGTTTTAATCATTATGAATAATGACACCCCCTCCCCCCTCACCAACAAAAAAAAGGAATGAATAAAATTAGATAAATATATAAAATAAAAAAAGGCTAAATCAATAAAAATAATCTAGTTGCGTTATCCTTGTCTATAACACAGCATGACTTTCTGACCCAATTAAAGATTGAAAATATATACACTACAAAAGGCTTTAGACATTGGCTCATTTCGATGAGTATGCTCTGTGAACTAAATGATCATTAAAATTTGAAAAGTTATAAAGAAGTGAAAGACAAACATAATGCATGTGTTTGTGACATGGGAAGGAACACTCATACCGAGAGGACCTTCTTGTACCTTGATAAGTAGGTGACTTTGGTACAAACGTTCCCTTGAAAACTGCAAACCATCATCGGAACCCACGGTATATATCCGTTATCACCTCCGTATATACCGTGGGATTTTCACTGGCAAAACTTCGTTTTCGTGAATATTAATCAGATACTTGCTAAATGAATTAATGAAAACACGTGTCTTTTTTCTGAAGTTACAAAATAAAAGCTGACTTCAATATCCAGACGAAAAACTATATGTAACGCGCCGTATAAATGGTCAAATGATCCTTGCTGTCTCAGCCACGGATCTAATGAAAAATATGCTTTATTATTGGCGGGATTACCTCGCGTGCGTGACGTTTTTCTATGACGTCATTTCTTGCGTATTCACTGATATTTCCCTATATGATCCACCGAAAATTATTAAATAAATATACATGTATATATAATCACAAGACATTTCTTGTTTCCCGTGTAATATAACCATATATATTTAACAGGTGTAATATAAAGTTCAACGCCATGACATTTCATAGGATAAAAACAACGTGCAAAAACGCGTGCGAAACGTCAAAAACATTTCTATTCCGTTTATTCTCAGCTTTAAAGTCATGTGATAAAAAGAATCTCACATGAGCTTTAACATAATATAAAAGCGTAATTAAAGAATTGAAAATATATACACTATGTACAATGCCTACACCTTCAGTCTTACGAGATATCATTTTTCCCACGCTGCTCGTAGCAAAATACAAAGCCACGAGAATCTACTGTAACATAATATTCCCTATGTATTATATGACAACTCATGTGAGATCCTAAATATAATTATATATCTGTTTTGTACATAACCTAATGTCGTATTATGTTACCTGTGTGAAATATAAGTATATCGATGTTTCTAAGGCCAGTACCGGACAGCATACGGTACCACAGTAAACTGTGTTCGACTCACGGTCAAGTCACTCAAATTTTATGTGAGGAAGGTGAATCTGTCCTCTTTGCATCCGGGTTCTACCTCCATCTGTAAATGACGGTCGGGCGTTTTAATTCGGCCTCACAACAACATCCTTTTAACCTTTCAAACATCATTTCAATTATACATTCTTAGAATCATATATATTTTGATCGACAAAAGCATAAACAGTAAAAAGTGCATGCAAAAAACATAAACACGTCACACCCGGTAAGATGACAATATATATGTAAATATGTTATATACATAGGATCTGACATGAATTCTTATTTCATATGAAATTTTACTAAACGTTTCAGGAAAATGTTATTAAGCGAGCCTCTGCATAGCGAGCTTAATAACATTTTCATGAACGAGTGAGTTAAATTTTTATTAGAAATGATAAATCATGTCAGATTATTTATATCATATTACTTATACTGAAAGTAAATCGCGATTCGCAAAAAAAAAAAAAAAAAAAAAAAAAAAACAACATAAATGAACGATCTGTGAACAACTGAAAATAACGATTAACGTGTGTATTTCTCATTAATTTTCAAATTCCTATGAAAAAAATGCATATTTTTGATCAAAGTTAGTTGCATCAAACACATTTAATCCAGCTGTTCGAGTTCAACACACTATATACACGTGTCGCGGGGTGATGTAAGTCTGTCTAAAAGTTATATGTAACGTGTTAAATATAAGGAAACATGGGATGCTTATACGAAACCGGAAACAGCTGTTTAAGCATGTCATATGATGAACGATCTTATTTCTTGAAAAAAAAATTGTATTGTAATTGCATTTGTCATTAACGAAAGGTTTTATATTTAAAACATTTAAAAAATTAAATGGTAGACAATTTATCCTGTAAATAATATTTTTGAATCTGATATAATAATACTTTATCCCTGAATGTTTATTTCATCAGCTGCTATAGAAAAATCATTTAGCATACTAGTATTTGTATTTTCACGTAAAAGTTATTCCGTAAAATCATTGTAGAGATCCAATGCTCGCAATACATTATCTATCTGACTTTGTCAATCTATTTTTGTCCAATAACAATCCCTCTGAGAACATGTCTTATTGCTTTATACAACTGAAGAGACTTTAAAATGGCGTCTGTCCCCTCTTCCCAATTATATCTGATATTACTTCCATAAATAACATATTTTCTGCCGTCTGTAGGTTTTCGTTCAGTACAGTGATGTAATCTATGGGGTGCCGTTTGGGTCTTTCAATGATTAACATTCTTCTTCTCGTCAGTTTGTTGTTTTTTTTTTGTGTTTTTTTTTTTTGTTGTTGTTGTTGTTTTGTTTTTGTTGTTGTTGTTTTTTCGTTTTGTTTTTTTTTTTTTTTGTTTTTTTCGTGTTTTTTTTTTCGCTGTAAGGTTATGTCATCTATGGAATACCATTTCGGTCAAAAGTTAAAATAAATTACAGCTTAGAAAGGTTCCAATTATACATTTACTATTGCAATTGTTTTTAGATGAATTACTTATGTATCTGAGACACGTACATATTTCTACATGTATGTATGTAGCCCGTGACCAGTCTTAGTGTAAAACAGCGCGAATTCCAGACATATATTTTACTTCTTACATACTTATTGGATGAATTTCATTATTCTTGATTCTCTAATTAAATGCCAAAATAAATAATATTGCAGTCATATATGTCATATAGTCAAGTACTTTAATAGTTCGTAATACAGGTATGGTGGGGTGAATTTCTACCTAATTCAAGAAATGGATCTTACTCAGCTATAAGTATAAATGGATGAATTCGAGCCAGGCAGACATGATGTTACTCCTTAACAACAGGCTATGTATTCAACGTATTTTGAAATGAACAGACTCAGAACACCGCTTTCTTATGGCCGTACCAGCCTATATTGATTTACGCCTGAAGTACTTAAAACATTATTTTCGACAATGCCCAGATACATTATTTCCCTTCGGTTACAAAAGCGCAACTAAACATCAGAATTTATAGATTTCATTTAAAAAGCGTCATATAGAAATTGCAAATAGTTGAACATGATTGGGACCGGATGACGCTGTATTAGATTTACAAAAATTTAAATATACATAAAACCTATTCTGAACCCTGTCATATAACATGCAATGTTATTTATGTAATATTCTCCAGCATACTTTTTGTATTAATGATGTGTTCTTTAGCACTGTTGTTTCATTCTATTAACTATGTAAAAACAATATACTTTTTACATCATTTTCATCATTACCATCATCATCTGCATAAATATGCAAAGGGATTTCTATTAAGAACTTAAGACTTGTTTTTATTTTGTTGTTATTATATTTTCTTTTATCACCATTTTGTACATAACATTGATGTTTTATTTCAGAAGGCCTCGTGTAAAGAAGTTATACTTACAATGTTTGTAAACTTACTGAGCTACCTTCTATAAATAAAGATTTTATTATTATTATTATTATTATTATTATTCAACGTAATAATGTTTTTTTAACAATAAACATTTTATTTAATTTGCAAAAAAAGCATTCTTTGCAACTGTATCTCAAACAAAATTGAAACGGTAAACATATTTTCTACAAAGTTTTTTTTATATATATAAAGAGAAAGATATGCCAAGCGTTCATCTATATAATTATCCTTATTGCAAACAACAGCATCAGAATGTGAACATGCCAATTCTACAAAATTGCTTCATGCTGTAAAGGCTTTCAGTGTCCCTGTTGTTTACTCGAGCTGTTCATCCAGACATGAGGATTAACTTCAATTATCTCAGCATTAAATGTCAGTGTTCATTTTGTGAGATTTTAAATACAAATAGACACGCAGAAAACCATGCTATTCATTGTCTCACATATTATTTTAAGGAATTTGATATAAATCGGGCAGATGAGGACTCGCTATCATGCAGCCGAGTTACACTCGTGGAAGCAATCGTATTACTTCGCCTGTTTCCGGAATCTCTCGTAGGAGCGCCGATGACGAGGAGCCTACCAGCCTTGTGTTCAGTAACGCAAACTCTCAACATTTTTGCATATGATGCTTTTGTTCGCGTTACTGTATGCACGGCAATATTATCAGTGTGGCCATGCCACATAGTAATTGGCGGGAAACATTATTAGTGATACGCTTTTCGCGAAAACAAACAAATTTCATAAAATCTGGAGCTTTTTGCGAATGGTAGGAAATACCAAGGTGCATCTGACAGAAGAATGGGGGTCTATGTTTAGAGCACAATTTCCGGTTCGCATGCGCTTAAATGAAGATATGAAATATTTGCAGCAAACGAAACAAACGGATGGTGCTGCTTGAGATAACTTTAAATGACGTGATATAACGCGGTTGTATGACCACACTGATTATGCAGCCGTCGACTTCCGGAAAATAGATTTTATTGTAAATGACGTGATGACGTGACATAACGCGGTTGTATGACCACACTGATTATGCAGCCGTCGACTTCCGGAAAATAGATTTTATTGTAAATGACGTGATGACGTGACATAACGCGGTTGTATGACCACACTGATTATGCAGCCGTCGACTTCCGAATGATTTGAATATATAGACATAGTTTACTATTATACGTGTAAATGACTAGTAAAAGACGTATGACTATAACGCGTGTTAAGTATGAGCGACATTCGAAATATAATTATGCGTAAACCTGTATACGACATTACCGGAAAAATAGATTTTATTTGGTAAATGAAAACCGTGATGACGACATATAACCGATCGGTTAGATTATATTTACACGCTGATTATGCAACCGCCCACTTTAATAACTTCCGAAAATAATTTTCATTGTAATATGAATTCATGTGACAGACACCTGCGCTATACAGTCATTTCATACTATTTTCTTGACTGTCGCTAAAGACAGGTGAGTTGTATTCATACACATCCACAATTAGTTAATGCCACAGTATATCGTTAGTAAGTATCAAGGATATGTACAAATGTATTTTTATTTGCTTACTGTATAATTATATAAAAACTAAATATATTCATGATTTTTATCAACTTGGATATACTATATATATACATATGCTCATGCTAAAAGCTGATATAGGGGAAATTCTTAATAATACTGTCACGCGTTGGTCTAAATTGCTGGCTCCAAACTTTTGAAAATGTGCGTGTTCATAAGAATTCATTTATATTTATTGGCAAATCAGCATATGATAAATGCCTTTGGCCATTTACAGACATACAAATATGGCGACAAAGACTTTAAACAAATTTACAAAGTAACACAAATAAATATGTATAGTTATAAATAATGAGAATTTAAAAATAAAACAAAAAACTCTGTATATTTATAAAATATTATGCAGAAACAGAAACATTTTCCAGGGTATTTGAACGTATCTTGAATGCCTCTCTTAAAAATTTACATAAATTAAGTAATTTCTTTTTGTTATTTGTCGAAATTATATTATAAAACATTTGCAGATTTGGCCACGTAGTGCGGCCAAGATATTTAGACCGAATAGAAGTATAAGCAGTACAACACAGGAGGAAATGATATTCTGATTCAACTTCATTAAGATTACACATTTTACATATTCTTTGATCCCTAGCAGTTCCATTATATCTACCAGTTTCAATTTCAAGAGTGTGCGATGAATTAAACTTAGTTAAATTTTCTTGATTAAAATTCGATTTAAACTTAAAATCAATTTAGGCAATCTGTTTATTGTAGCATGTCAGTCTTGCACAACTGATCACGTAAAGTATTCTTTATAACTTGAAAATGATACATATTTATGTTGTTGTTTCGCTTTAAATAAGAAAAACCTAAATTATCTAATAATGCATCAATCCGTTTAGCCCAATTATCAGATTTCAAAGTACATAGGTCATTGTAAACAACATAGAGTGGATAATTAACATCTAACACTATTATTGTTCAAATTTTTTAGAATAAGATACTATAACATAATGTCGTTATCCGGTTATATAATGAAGTGTAATGCACGTGTTTGCTTATAACATCTGATTGAAATAGACCGGCTACATCAAAGGCAGACGTCCTCAATCAATCAATCAGTCCTAGTTCCACCCAAGATGCCACTGATTGAGGCTGCACAGTTACGTCAACACTAGCCCGGACCTAATAACGGTCACTCTTGGCTCAAAGACAACGACCTCATTAATTAAGTTAACGACTGCCGTTTTAAATCACGCAAACACGACAACATCCTGTGGTGACTTTTATGTCAGCAATCAACAGTGATTAAATAATGAAATCCTTAGTTTTGTGATATTCCATTTGATTAAAATTTATATGCTTTTAATCTTTCGATGAATAATTGCTTTGATGTCGGTTGCTTAACGATATTGGAGTATAAAACTGGCGCCAATGGAGTGAGTTCACTTTTCATATCAGTGCTTCACTAAGATATGTATATACTCGTATGTCCGACGCGTAATTCGGATACAATTATAGTGAATACTTGTTTTGTATTGTTGAGGCTATAAATATTCTATATGCTATGTAATGCTGAACAAAATATGTTATTTTATGTATAGATACATGTACTTATTCTATATTATTCAAATATGTGTTGAATATTAAGATCGAATTTTTTATTATGCGTAGACATTGAAAAAAGTTAAAAAAAAATTATGTACATTTCTTTCTGTTGGGTTTAACGTCCCACCAACAGTATTTCAGTCATTTGGAGACCATGTCTACTTGAGATACGCATAGTGCTTCCACACTGCAGTATCACGCCATAGACATGTGGCATTAACCTGACACCGGGCCAGTCAATCCTTGACAAACCTGTATATACCCTTGATCAGGAAGCTACCCCTGCCATTTTATACAACTATGTAATGTCGCGGCGCGGTCGGGCACCGGACCCTCGACCTTTTGCTCCCAAAGCGGACTGTCTAAACATTCGGTTACCGGGGACATTGTATTTTCTAAAACGATCTTACAATAAAAGTATAACATTAAAATAAACAAACGTTGAATTCGGCATAGTGAGATAAAAATGTCCTTGAACCAGATACTCGACCAATCGGCCTTCGAGATCTCTCTCATTCTGTTGTGTGTGTCTCTCTCTCTCTCATATCAGAAAAAATAATTAAAACAAAAATTCTATATACATGTCCATTCACAAATATTAGTAAGCAACCTCTTACTTCGTCGGCGACATATCGATTTATTTCAGCCTGTCCATGATTAAAATGAAAAATAACAGTAGAGTCATATGTCCTTGGTTGCGCCTTATATTATGAACAAAATAGACGAACGCCATTCTGTTACTATGGAAACGTTTTTAACCGATTGATCATTTCTCCTTTACTCTCAACATTAAATTGGCGTTGAAAGGTATTTAATGGTTCATTAATACAAATCATTTCTTATGGTATCCCATGTGGTTTTAAATAATGAAGTGCTGTTAAGGTTGTTTAGGTACTTTTGCCGAGGATGGTTTGTAATGACATGATTGAAGATGGATGAAAACATGGAGTGTAGTCTTTGTTCTTTCTAAAAAAGATGTCACTTTCGATAAAGTAATTTTACACAAATGTACATATACCCAGTATCTATAAGAAGCATGGTTCTCACTGTTTTGCTCTTCGAACGGAACTGGCTAAAAAATTATGTGTATAATGTGTTTCTGTGTGTATGGTTTTTTTTGACATTGTTTTTTATTGCTTTGTGTGTGTGTGTGTGTGTGTGTGTAAAGTTGAGGTTCCTTCATCAGATTTCTAAATAATTCCAGGGATTTCAAGAAATACATAAACGGTCATCATTATCATCATGATCAACACTGCTATTACCATTCTATTAATCATCATCATTATCACCACCACCACATCGTTAATTATAATATATATTTTTTTCCATTACCACCTAAAATTTTGTCTTGTCTAGCCAGCGTTGCTTTTGGTGTATGTACGTTAGAGCGTCGTCCGGATTTCCTTGACCGAGCCGTAGCTTAGACATGGATCGCATGATTTTTAGCTCACCTGAGCACAACGTCCTCATGGTGAGATATTGTGATCGCCTTTTGTCCGGCGTCCGTCGTCCGTGCGTGCGTCAACAATTTACTTTTAACAACATTCCCTCCTAAACCACTTGGCCAACTTTGGTGAAAATTGCCTGGGATGTTCCTTGCATGAAGCTCTACTAAGGTTGTTCAAATGGTTCCGGTCCGTTGCACATCTGGGACACAGGAGCTAAAAATAGATTTTTAGTGATTTTTTTAAAAATCTTCTTATCCGAAACCGCAAGGCCTAGAGCTTAGATATTTGGTGTGTGGCATTGTCTTAAGGACCATTACCAAGTTTGTTCAAATCATGACCCTGGGGTCGAAATTGGCCCCGCCCCAGGGGTCACTTATTTTTACGTAGACTTGTAAAAGAAAAACTAGAGAAATCTTCTTTTCAGAAACCACAAGGCCTGGAGTTTAGATATTTGGTGTGTGACATTGTCTTAGGGTGCTGGATTTGCTTGTCCGGGCTGTTACTTGTCTCTGGATTAAAGGATTCTCAAATTTTTGGGCAGTAAGATGTGCTTCAATGAGAGGATGTGTCGCGCTCAAAAGTTGGGTCCCTATCTCCATAGTTAAGGCTACGATAAAAGATGAAAAGTTCACCTTAGGCCAAGGGCTTGATATGTTGCCCTTTGGCATGTAGTTAACATTAACAGTGTAAATGAATGTTCCATAACACACCGGATGTCAAGTCATTGTCTTCTCACCCCTGACCCCTGACATGTTTCAGAATGGAGAGTCTAGATATCATGTTCAAGACGGGACTCTACATCAACGATCTGAGCATGCACGACTCGAGCCGGGACCTGGTGCTGGCTGGTACCCAGCAGTCCGCAGAACTCAAACTGGCGCTCGATCAGGTAGGCTGGCCCTGTTGTTGACTGGAATCCCTGTGTGACTTGAATATCACTGTAGAAATCTTATACTTTGTTATATATTTTAATGTACAGAAGGTGATCCAATTTTCCATATATCTCTCAGTTTCAATCAGTTAGATATAACTATATCTCACTGATATATTTCATTAGCACATCAAAAATATGTTTGCTTTCGGTGAATATGGAATACACCTCACCAAGTAGTTATACAGTTACAATATTTTCACGAGCGTGTAGCGTGTCTCGTCCACACAATGAACTATTCAGGAATATTTAACTGAGTATTTCCAGAAAAATGTATACTATGCACTGTAAATAGAAGAAATATTATTCTGCCAAACTAACTAGGTGTTTATAGTCTTTGATATATATCAGGTTGTCATAATTGACCTGCTGTCTGCAAATAAAGTTGTAAACTTTACTTAAACATCCTAAAACATGCAAATAAAGTGAATAAACCAGTAAATACCTGGATTTCGTTTTATGGCAGCGACATAAAAATTCACAGACGGAACGTACGACACCCCGGTGATGAATCCTTCACCGCTGGTGGATAACGGAATTATCCGAGATGTTCCGATTGATCCATCAAAATGTTACTACCATATTTTAATGTTTAAGGTAAAGTCTCTGTAATGGTTCCGCTCATTCTTGGACCACTTAACCTCTACCAAAATAACCAAGTACCCAATGAAACATTAGGAAACCTTGGTTATCTCCATGAAAGGCCATGAGGTCCGAAATGTAGCGTACCCATTAAAGGGTCTTTACCCTTAAGCACTACCAAACGCCTAGCTTTTTATTTTTCAGAATGCGGATCAGAACTTTCTTTATATAATCATCTTTGACAAAACATAAACCTTAAACAATATTTGCTATTTATCAGTCTCCTATTACAAAACATTGTGTCTTTTTTTTAATTTTAACAATAGTTCTATCTGCAATTTATTTCAAGAACATACAATTTAAAATGGATTCTTTGTTTTACAAGCAGGTCGACTCAGTGCTTCCAATTAAACTTCTAGGAAACAACAGCACACGAAATGAGGTGTTTTTGCCTGCACAATCCTGGAAAAAAAGACACAAAAATATTGTTCCGACTTAAAAACGTCCTTTTAATGGCATTAAAGCATCACATTCTCAGCTGAAACAAAGTCATAAACATTTGAATTGCCAAGTAATGGTGTTAAGTAACAAGTGAATAGCAGAATGAATTAGCGCACCCAATGTTTGATGTTCAAGCCGTTCTAATACAGTGTTTTATCGATCAAGAATTCTTGTAGTAAGTTACTTTTGAAGATGTAAACTGCATGATATCTGCTGTTGCTTTTTCTCCTTTTTAATTGCCCGAGAAAGCATACTCTATTTCTTTGTTTGTTGGGCCGTAGTCACACATTCAGGATCTTTACTGCCTCGTTTATAGCACTATACCCGAATAAAAATTGATAAAAAAGGAGCATGAGATTCTTGGCTTAAAGTTTAATATTTGTTAGTTAGCAATGCAAGATGGTGATCAAGTAATCCAATTGCAAGCTAACAAGATTATTTCAGGAGTTTCTTATATTTAGCCGGATTGTGAATACAGTATTTATTATTCCGAAACTGCTAATATTTCAAACCAAACATACATTTCAAATGTGATTTTTGTAGACACATGTAAATGATTAACAGGGGAAATAACTAAATTGTCGAAACAGTTTTTTACAAAAAAGAAAACTAAAACTAGTGCAGAAAATTTTCGCCAAACGGCTTTTTTACAGAAGTGAATCCTATTTTAAACCTTTTATAAGCCCATGGCCCGATACTATCATTATGTAGTTTTTGTTTACTAAAGATGAGTTTTGCAAAATGTTTTACTAGTTTTCAAAGATACTTTGAAATTTTTGTATCTGAAATTTTAGTCAAGGTTAAACTGAATTGTTTGATTTAGCTGATGGTGCTCTGGTGAGCACTCTAGGGCCATGATGGCCCTCTTTTTTTATTATTTTTTTCATTAGTTAGGTCAATAATGGAGGTCGCAAAGATTGGCGGTGATGGATTATTTCCCTGAGCGGTTTCGACATTAAAAGAGAACCATTCTGTCGACGTGTTGTTCAGTGTATATGGTCTCAGTGGACATAGGAAGTTACTATCAACACCTAGCAACAATAATTAACACAACATCAGATCTCTGTGAACATTATTAAACGTCTTGCGTAGGTTCACGAATGCCACAAAAACATCTTTGTTGTTCTTTGTAATTGAAATTAGGATGTGCGCATGGTCTTGACATGGCTTTCCATGCCTAATTCCGTTTTATTCGTCTGCTAACATAGTGTTTGTTTTGAGATACTTCGTGAAATGTTTTGTTAATAACAACACAATACAGCTTGTATTTGCTTATCCCTGCTCCAAAAAAATATGCACATTGGATTTAACTCCCTTGAGAGTATAAATTCTTCCATGTCGACAAAATCAAAATAATTTGATACTATCTGATATTTGAATTACCATTCGAAATTACTGCAATGAATCTTTGAATATAAATTTCATAGACTCTTTGTAATGTTGTTGTATTGGGTTTTACCGTCGCTGCGATAGTATTTCAGTCATATAGCGACGTCCAGCTTATTACAGGTGGAGGAAGACCCCGAGTACACAGAGGTACCCGGGTAGAACCACCGACCTACCGCAAGTCAGCTGGAAGACTTCCTCACATGAAAAATCCGAAGTCCCTACCGGGATTCGAACCCACAGCGGTGAGGGGCTGAGAGATTTGTAGTCCACGACTGTAACCGCTCGGCCACGGCGGCACCCTTTTTGTAATGAATTATCAATATTATATTATGATGTCACATGGTTTAGTTTTATATCTTTAACGCTTACAATGCTATGGGCACTTGTTAGTGCATTTGCGATCACTGCAAACCATTATCAGCCTGCACTGTTCGCCATTAAGTTAATAAATTTTCAGCAAACGACCCGAAAAACAACTGATGGTACAGTCAAAAATGAAGTCAAATTAAGATATTTAGCATGGATAGGATAAATAACTGCAATGAAGTTTTCACTAATTAACACAATTTTCAGGAACAAAAGAAGAGCAAGATTCTGCAAGAAAGCATGTTGAAACTGGACGCGGAAATGAAGCGGACTGACTCCCTGCTGTATCAGATGATTCCAAAACAAGTAGCAGACAGGCTAAGACGCGGGGAACCAGCTATTTCCACTTGCGAGGTAGACCATACTTCCTGTTATTCTCTCCCAAATTCTCAGGTTTCCTTCGGGATTTAACATGATTTCCGTATTCCATTATTTCTCGACATAAAACACCCATTGCGGTTTCACACAGTAGTTAATATTGAGATGATTGCGATTTCATTACGATACTTTTACTGAGAAATTTAATATGAAACGATTTCGGATTTTTTATTTATTCCCGGCACAATGAAGATACGAATTTCCCCTTTACTGTAAGATGAATACACAACTTGAGTAAGGTCACAAGGCACAGCAATTAACATTTATTTCTGTAGATTTTGTTTTGGCATATATGCCGCAAATCAGAAAAAAGGAAGTCAACGTTTTCCATGGAAGAAAAACAGGCATTTGAGTTGATTTTACGTACATGTATATATACAGTATATAATTCATGACTTTCCCCGGCAATGTCAATCTAGATTTAATATATCAAGCATATGAGCTCGATGACTTAATCAATAAATTCTTTCTTTTTTTAATTTGATATTTATGAATTTTCTTCCTCATTCAAACAAACAAACAAGTTTGTTTTTTTTTAAAAATGGTATACATTTGGGTGAAAAGGAAACAAAAAACAGTAAGCAAACAAACATTGTACATGTATGTACTCAGGATTTCATTTATTTAAATGTATTGTGTGCTTTTGTCTTACTTTATGTATAAGGACGCGGCTTTAACGCATGGCGTGTGAAAATATCACATTAAGCGCCTAGGTGCCCATGACCTATGATTAAATACCAGATGTGCTTGTTTATTTTATCCAGCTTCACGTGACTAAAGTTATGTTGTCAACAGTGACACTAACTTGATCAAATCGCGATCTCGATTTCTCCCTGGAATTTCTGTCTGGTTGGAATGCCACCTGGGTATTCCCTCAATCAACTTTGTGTCACATTTATGACACTAACATGATAAAGTCGGGTGTTCAGTGTCAAAAGGAATCGCGTGTATTTGTCATAAACGCCGAGTTTTGTCGTTGCTTTTAACTCATTTAAATAAACCCGATCAATGTGATCCCCCGCCTTCACCATCCATTGTGTTCACCATCTGTTGGCAGCAGGTTTGCTTTCAAAGACACTCCTCAGAAAACACTGAACAGAAATAGCTGAATTTGGTATGGGTGATATTTGGGTGGTCCTTCAAAAAAAAGGTTAATATATACTTGATCTATTAAAAACTCCAAAATAATGTTATTGCGGTTCTTGGGCACTTATGTGTGATGTTAAGAATCACAAAAAAAAAAACAATAATAATAAAATGTACTATTATCCCCCTGCTTGGCGCTCAGCATATATACAGGGCAGTTCCAGGACTGGTTGGCCCGGTGTCATGGTAACGTGACTGGGTGGGGTGTCATTCCACATGTCTATGGCGTAATACTGAGTGAGTCAGGACTATATCTATCTCAAGTAGACAAGTCCTCCCCCCTACACACACACACACACACACACACACACGTTAAATTAAAATAAATAAACAAATACCAAATGTATGTATCTGAAAATATGTTGAAAAGATGTAGAATTGTATCGATCATGTAATTTTCTTTAAACAAACGGGTAATATTTTGAGCAATACAGTGAAATAGACATTTTTCTTTATTTGTTATTGTAGACATTAGAAAGTACATAGGCATTTTGTAGGATAATTCTTGTTCTTAAGATTTTTTTTCGAGGCAAATTTCAGTGTATTTGGCTCTGGCATGACAGTGTCTAAGTGTAAAAAAAAAGGAATCAAATGACGAACAATCTATCACAATACATGTAAGATGTCAAGATGAAAGAAATAGAAATAAGTATAAGGTAGAGCTTGACGAGACTTGTTTTGCTTACAAATACGAGAGCAGTATTCACCGCCAAAAGCGATGTGTGATGAATATTTTGAAGAAAAGAAAACTGTAAATATTGCAAGACAGATCACTGTTACTTTTGGCGTTTCTTAGTTTGACAATGGCATTGACGTTGAGCGCAATGATGTTCCATTACTTTCATTTATATTCCAAAGGGTTTTTATGCTAAGTCCACACATTTTTGAATATGTCTTATAATTCTAAATATGAAAAGATAAACATGCTATAGAGTTATATAATGTTTTCAATGTTGAATAGATTGGCATGTTTATATTATAACATGATGTTTACATCTGTGAATAGATAGTCAAATAATGTTAACAGGTTTGAAAATATAAATGTGTTTATGTAATTATATAATGTTTACAGGTGTTCGAGAATGTGACGATTTTGTTCAGTGACGTGGTCGGGTTCACTCGGATCTGCAGCCAGATCTCCCCGATGGAGGTCGTGTCCATGTTGAACGCCATGTACACCCAGTTCGACAAGCTCAGCGAAAAACACAACGTTTACAAGGTACATTTACACGCAATGTAAAAACAAAAACAAAATGTTGACAAGGTACATCTAAAAACACAACAATAATAAGATACATCTTAACCCTTTCCCTCATATAGACTCATTTTGACGCATTCAGTAGGTACCACATAAAGCCTGATCTGAAGAAAACCAGTTAAACCTTACCAAATTTAATTATAAAGTCCTCATTTCCAGACCACTGAGGAGCAGCGAACAGCATAAAACCTGATCAGCTGCGAGTTACTCGCAGGCTGATCTGGTTTTATGCTGTTCGCTGGTCTTTTGGACAAGATACGAGTACATCTTAACACAACGTTTTCAAGCCACTTCTAAAGAGTCGCTACAAGTGTTATGTAATATATCTCTGTAATATATATTTGGTTGCCGTTCAGCATTTGCGGGTATATGTCAGTAAATAAGATTAATCTATATGGGATAAAAATTAACTGTATGAATAGAAAGTTTACAAATGCAACTTTTGGTCATCTTAGAACAAATTATAAGTTACGCATATCATAGACATAATTACCTGACAGAAACCCGCAACACCGGTATAAACTGAGAGCAAATCACGAGAAGCTCTCGTTAAAGTACGTGTACGATCATGTGACCGCGACGAGATTACATGAGATTTGTAAAACTGGAAGTAGCCGCCATTTGCAATGATAGAAAACAATGTTATAGACTGTTAAATGAATGATTATTATTCCGTCTTTAAAAGTCTGTCTTAGAGTGTCAAAAACCACGATCGTCATCTACAGCATAAGATACTCTTGAAGAGCATGGTATATGGTCCTAAAACAACTTCATAGCTGACTGTAAGCTACCGGCTGCATACGGCAGATATAAGTGAAATAATGACTATTTAAATCCGAGAGTAGTCAATATATGGTCCTAACGATTGATTAAGAGCTCGAAAGGGAATTTTTCAAGAAGGAAATAATTCAATAAATGAAAAAAAAAGATAATCTGTGCCAATACTTTGGCAATTATTGCCATTATGACGAAAAAGTGAAAACAATGCTCCATCGTATATGTTTGTTTTTACTGCCGCAATATTTTTTAAATGTATTTTTCCTATTCATAATGGCATTTTTTGTAAGGAGTGCCTTTATTTATCGACGCTTATTTAAGTATAAGCATTTATTCCGGTCCCGGTTGTCGAATGAGGTCGTGTGTTCGATCCCCGGACTCGCATACCAAGGTTGTTAAAGTAGTACTGGTATAGATCCCTTGCTTGACGTTCAGCATATAAAGGTATTTCCAGGACAGGTTTTGCCCGGTGTCAGAATAGTCTGACTGGGTGTCTACGACGTGATGCTGCAGTGTGGCAGCACTACATCTGTCTCAAGCAGACATGGGCTGCAAATGACTGAAATACTGTCGGTGGGACATTTAACCCAACAATCAAACAATATTTGTTTCACAAAAGTGCTCTAAGTTATAAACTACCAGTCATTTGAGCTCCTTTATTTAAGCATAATTATAGTTATATTCTAAACTGCCAGTCATTTCAGAACCTTTATTTAATTATATTTATATTCCATTCCTATATGTTTTTTGTTCTTCTTTTATACCATAATACATTATCCTCGTAATACAGGCTAATTGCGACAGATAAATAGATCGATATGAATGAGAACGAATGCAAATAAATAGATCGTATCTATCTAAAAACAATGATAAAGGAATAAGAAGTCATAAATAAACTGTCGACATAAAAATCAAATTCAAACTACTGTGTTATGGTTAACGTACTTTATTTTATTTTATTAGAGTGATTTTAATTACTCAGATCAATTATAAATATACTGAATTTTCTTAATTGATTGCTGATAAATCAAATACAAATCTTATGCATGTATGTCTCTCGTAAGACTGCAGATCTTTTATGAGCGATACTGTCTGTTAAGCACCTGCAGGCGTCTGCAAGATGTTAAGCGTCTCAGCGAGATCTCGTTCAAATCCCGTTCATCTGTCTTATTGTCACGAGCTATTACGTTCTTTCGGATCGTTTCATATCTCATTCAGATTATTATGTCTATGCGCAGATGCAGAAAAATAAACTATCAATAAATATCAAGAAACATTGCTGTTATGATCAAAAGATTTTTAAAAGGCGAAAATGATGTAATTTTATTTCATCACTGTGTTGCTAATATATTTTTGAAGAATATAATTTATTCTGTTCGTCTTCCTGACAAACACATTTGTTTTTCTCAGTGGCCTTTATATACTCTTCTGTTAGTACAGTTTTTCTTAAATCAATTATTTCACTTATCTTGCTGACATCTTTGGCATCTAAGACCTTGTCAACAATGCTTCTGTAATTAACCTGATGGTCAGATGGATTAGGCTTGCAATAATGGGAATATTCCTACGCCAGAGTCTACTTCCAGCAGAGATAGATCGTCTGCTTGTCAGGGCATCATTATTTTGAGTAAGGCTTTATGACAGCTAAAAGAGGCATTTACTCGTATGAGTCACTTCACATTATCTCAGTCCATGGCTTTAATTTCCATACCGTTTTTTTTTTGTTTTGTTTTTTTTTACCACAGAATCTTTCACATACTGAAATGAAATACAACTCTGTGGTGGAATCGGTATATTTTTGTCATATTTATTTAAGGAATATAAGTCATTATCGCAAAAACCCTGTCATTACTTATTCATTTAAATGCGTTTGATGTTTTTCAACCCGAATTAGCATTCCAATATAAGTTAAGTGCTTTCACATATATTTATGAAATTATGTAAATACCAAAGTGCACTTATTTAGATAAAGTATCGTGTGTACTAGGGAGAAATCACTGTAGAACCTCGATAAATCGAAAGTCGTTAGGAGCGGGCTGAAAGTTTCGAATTAATGAAGAATAAAGAATTGGGTTGGGTTGGGGTGAGGGAGGGGAACTTGAAACATTATTTTTGCGTAGAGCATTTGGAATAAAAAAAAACTCACCCATACACCTACCCCGCCGTTTCAAGTTCTCCCAACGATTTTAGATTCCGGGGTAGGGTTTGCTGGGGTGGGGGTAGGGGGCTTTGGAAACGTTTTTATGTTCCCATGGAGAACTTGAATTCAGGGGTCACTTGAAATTATTAAACCGGTGGCTATAGAGAAAAAAAGAAAATTGCTAAAATGTGAAAATTACAGATTTGGTTTAATGATGTCGGTTTGCCGAGATTACACTGTAATTCAAATAAATTCAAATGTACTTCTTTCCTGTATATTGAGGACCACGCTATTATAACTTGAGCTAGTTCTCTCTCGTGGGTTCCTGTGTGTGTTTGTTTGTTTATTTGTTTGTTTGTTTGTTGTTGGTTTGTTTGTTTGTTTGGGTTTAACGTCCCACGAACAGAATAGAATGTTATTAAAAACATAACTAAAATGACTGAAGAAGTCTGTTGACATTATTCCTGGAATAAGGCATCACTTTTCAGTAATAGCTCTTCATATTTTGTATATTGGATAATAACTGATGTGCAAATGAAATAATTAGCGTTCAAAGATTGCATATATACCGGTATTGATGTTCATGTTGATAAAATATAAAGTCTGTATATTGAAGCCACGTAAACAGGGTGTTTAAGAGAGTAGCTCTTTGTGTTTGTTTATTTGCTCTGATTGAACGTCACGCCGACATTATTTCAGTCATTTTGGTGACTGCCGTCTACATGAAACAGATATACGAGTAGTGTTGCCTTGGTACAGAATCACGCCGTAGACAGGTGGCATGATACCACACTCAGTCACATTTTCCTGACACCGGGCCAACCAATCTGGAAATACCCTTTTAAGCTATATGCTGAAAGCTAAATGCAAGGATAATGTTCCGGTTTCATTCTTACGAATTAGGTATGTCGCGGCCGGGAATCGAACCCACGACCTCCTGTGAACAGGGCGAACGCTTAAACCTGGTGGTTATTAAGCCAGTGTGGCTGCGCAAGACATAATGGCTGTTAGGAAATACTACCGGTGTCGATAGGGTATTTGTTCCAGTCGAATTATATAGATGATTTCAAAATCTGAATGCTTGGTAGGACGGGAATATTTAGTCGCTGGCAACATGTGGGCGTTTTAAAACAGATGGTCCTGAATAACATGTCTAACTTAGGTTATACGTTCCAGGTGGAGACGATCGGAGACGCCTACATGGTCGTGTCGGGGGCCCCGGAGAAGACACGCTACCACGCCCTTCACATCTGCGATATGGCCCTCGACATGCTTGACGCCATGAGCGAGCTCAGAGATCCGTCAACGGATAGTAACATGAAAATCCGAGTCGGTAAGTTTTTATGTGCACATGCTTGCATGAAAATAACTATTTTCAAATATACCACATCTAGCGACAAGCGGCATTCACAACATACGACAAATCGCGCCAGATACGCCAGTTTACAACTTACGACTGTTCGCTTTTTCAGCAAATGACAATGAACAGATATTAAACTAAGTATGTAGTAGTCACATAAGTGTCAAAAAAGTAAACAAGTCCATATTCAGTGCCATTCAAGTAAACAGAGACACGAGTAATATATTTTCTCAATTCTGACGTATGTAAACTGAAAAACAAATTGGCGGTCATCGATAAGTTGTTGTTAATTACCGTTTGTCCCATTTTTCAGCCAAATAGAATAGTTCTTTTTCATTCCAAATTCAAAAAAAATATATTCCATATGTTCTCATTTCGCTCAGGTTATGTGAAAAACATTTAAAGTTTTGAACAGCTTAAGTGAGCTGTATGCTAGTCTCTCTGACTTCAAAGAAATGTTGCTGTGGCCTACGTGAACGTTAAAATACTTAAAAGTTCTTTTTTTAACAATATGGACCTTAACCATGCGTCCCATATTTAAAAAACAAAAACAAAAACATGAACGATAAATAATACGAACAGTGAAGATATAGGATGCATTATGCATGGTACTCGCATGCGTGTTCTTACTGCTTGTCCCAATTTTTATGCCAATGGAATAACCTCTTTTCAGTCTAAAATAATAAAAATATATATTCGTATTCTGTCCACTTTGTGTGAAACATGAGTAAGTTTTGAACGGTCACGTGAGCCGCGTGCTAGTCGCACCGTGCCTCTGTGACCTAAGTTACAATAGTGGGACAAACGGTAAATTACTTGTAGTTCATTTTCTTAAAAAATTTGGACCTGTTTCGCTTCTGCTTGGGTTAAATTCCATTTTTTTTCTCAAAAACTGAACTATTTGTAATACAATGTGTTTTAAAGTCGCTCAAATAAATTTGAAGACATGTGTACCATTATTATACTGTATATCCTAGATGCAACCATAGTAACCAAGTAAATAGGGTGCCTAGTGCTTTAACCCTTTCCCTCATATAGTCTCACTTTGACGCACTCAATAGGTACCACATAAAGCCTGATCTGCAGAAAACCACAGTTAAACCTTACCAAATTTGATTACAAAATCCTCATTTCCAGACCACTGAGGAGCAGCGAACAGCATAAAACCTGATCAGCCTGCGAGTTACTCGCAAGCTGATCTGGTTTTATGTTGTTCGCATAGGTCTTTTCATGGTTTCCTCTATGAGGAAAAGGGTTAAACGAACCTGATCAACCTCAATTTATGCAAGTTATTTTTTTTTTTTCCAAACCTTTAAATTTCATTTTGTTTTATAATTTAATATCTTAGTACAAGTATAAAAGTCATTTATTAATCATTAATCAGTCAGAAAGACTGGCTGATTATTCGACGAAAAATCGCAGATATTCTAAAACGATTGCATGTGGACATTTGATTACAAAATGTCATATGTCAAATAAATTCATATGGCCTGTTCCCATCGACCTTTATATGACACTGGCACCAAAGTAGCGTACAAACAAACATACATGATCCATCCTGTTGTTTTAATTAGAATTTAAAAATACGTAGTCGAAATGCTCGTATAAACGCGAGGTTCGGAAAAAAGATGGGTATTTTTTTTTTCCTTTTTTAAGTTTATCTTTTTCACAGTCTGTTTTTGTAGTGTAAAACAATGTAATCTGCAACAGGACTCGGGGTATACCGCGAAACAGGCACGTTGCACGGACTATCGCTTCTTGAATGATCGCTTCACATTTTTGATTGAGGATTTTCGGCCTTGAAGTTTGCAAGTAGCTCCAAGCTATTTCGAGGAACTATTATTTACATCACAATTGGAACCATGTGTCGAATAATGAAAGAGATGATCACGCCATGTACCTTTTTAGAAACTGTGTCACTTCCGACATTAGTATCCATTTCCTATAAATCATATTGCGTGCAATCTAAGTACGAACTCATATATGTAAATGAATGATGACATTACTTGATAGGGACATTACGGGGTTCTATATAAGGGGTGTTAAGTACCGCATGCTCTCGATTACTGTTTATATTGCAATTTTAAAGCCAACTTGCGTCTTTGTACTGGAAACATACTGTAAATTCTGGTTACAAATTAGTCGGAAAGCAAACTGTATTGTATTATATTTAATGACAGACATGAAACAAAAATCCTGAAATGCGACACTGAAAAGGTTTTATTAAAATATATTGTTGCCTATAAATGTATGTCTTCTCTCGTCTTACGTTTGATAAGGATTGAATTTTATATAATTCAAGTTAATGAGAGCCGATTTGAGATCAAAACAATTTCAAATATTACATGAAAGAACAGTTTGTGTATTTTTGATATCTTGATTAAGGCAAAAAGTAAAGATCGAGTGCACCATTTTCATCCCTATTAAGGCTGACGTGAATGTAATATGATACACAAATGAGGGGAATGCGAGAATAACTGAGATAAAATTATTTGAAACTGAGGGGATTTATGTGCTTTATCAATGTTTTTGTAGAGGTTTTGAAATGATTGAAATATAACGTAATGCTATTTTAAGAATCATTTTAAGATGGGTGATAAGACCATTATTATAGTTAGACACGCTGGATAGTATTGATTCATTTCTTTAATGTTAAAAAATCGTTATCCGTTATGTATCAAAGAGAGCAAAATGAAATCAAAGTATTGAACGTACTGCTCGGACATTGATGCATTCGTTATGCAGGCTGCTCATCAACAGGATGTGCTGGATCACTTGGTCGGTAGGTCAGTGATTTACCCTGGGGACACTACAGTTTTCCATACTGTAAATTATTAGTTTTCGTGAAACATTAATTTTCGTGGAATCTGCAATAACGTCAATTTTGTAGGATTCATGTTCTCGAATAGGCGAGGTCTTCTATATTAATAGTTTTCGTTGGGATTTATATTCGTGGATGGAGCCGTCCGTGAAATTAATGGAAATTAGTCCCCCACGAAAATTAATTATTTTACAGTACGTAATTAGCTGGACGTCGCTAAATGGCTGAACTAGTGTAGCTTCGAACAACAACATGATGAGTTTGAAGGAACATCCGTTTTGATGTCCTCTTAGTAGTGAATTTCAAGTTAAAATTCAGAATATTGTTGACACCTAGCCAGACATAATAACGAAAAGACTAGTCAATCCTGTTATCGGTTAGCTAGTGGAACCAGAGAAGTTGGAGGCTGCTACTTACCTTACGGTTAATGTTGTTGTTGTTGTAGTTGTTGTTGTTGTTGTTGTTGTTGTTGTATTGGGGTTTACCGTCGCTGCGATAGTATTTCATATAGCGACGTCCAACTAATAATAGGTGGAGGAAGACCCCGAGTACACAGAGGTACCCGGGTAGAACTACCGACCTACCGCAAGCCAGCTGGAAGGCTTCCTCACATGAAAAATCCGAAGTCCCTACCGGGATTCGAACCCACAGCGGTGAAGGGATGAAAGATTTGTAGTCCACGACTGTAACCGCTCGGCCACGGCGGCCCCCTTACCTTACGGTTAAGTGTATGATATAGTTTTGAAAGTAACGGTATGAAGCACTAAGTACAAATGACTATCAACACAAGATTAACTAGATGTGTTCTAGGGTAGCACGGGTAACAGTCTTGATTGTTCTTTTACTTCTCAGTAAGTAAACATCTCTTGTTGTTTGGAGTTAACTGCCGTCACGAAAGTAGTTCAGTCATATATCTACAACCAGTTACATACAAATGGAGGAATACATTGAATACACAGAGTCACCAAAATAAAACCAACGACCTACCTCAAGCCAGCTGGAAGGCTTCCTCACATCAAAACTCCGAATGACAGACTGGGAATTGAACCCACAGCGGCGAAGGACTGAGTGGAAGTTAACAAGCGACTATAAGCACTACGGTTTCCATAACAATACTGAACATATGAAGTTAATTAATTTGAAGTATGATTTACATATACATGTATTTAGGATATGATATATATTGCATCTCTTAAAATCTAATGAGAAAAAGTCTTGAACAGAAAGGTCATGATCGGTGTCGAACCAGAATCATTCAAGTTGACAAAATGTAGCCGTATGCCAACTGCTATCTATTACAGAGCTATTGTTTTATACATACACTGAATTAAAGAGTAACTGGTTAAGACTGCTCGTAGGCATTTACCAGCTATACAGAGCTGTTGGTTAAGGCATCTCGTGACTTCTAGCTACACTGAAATACAACGCAACAGTTTAGACAGCTCATAGCCATTCTAGAGCAGTTGGTCAAGATATCACGTAGCTTGCTACACTGAATTACAGAGCAATATGATAAGACAGCTCGTAACCATTCTAGAGCAGTTAGTTAAGATGTCTCGTAACTTGCTACATTGAATTACAGAACAATTGATCAAGACAGCACGTAGCCATTTACCAGCCGTTGTTGAACAGTTGGTTAAGATATTTCGATACATTTCATATGTCATGGACACTATGTTTTGTGTTCTGTGTTGTATGTACTTAATAGCAACTGCACAATTTTGCTGGCGACAGGTGTGCATTCCGGAAACACGGTAGCGGGAGTGGTCGGGATCAAGATGCCCAGGTATTGTCTGTTTGGCGACACAGTCAACACGGCCTCGCGGATGGAAACAAATGGACAGGTATGTACTTTGCTGTTAAACTTCCACTGTGCCATGATCAAATGTATAAAAAAAATAAAAAAATAAAAGTTTAAATGTTTCATAGTAGAAATTATTTCAGCGTTGAAATTAACTCTCTCTTTTTTTTCAGATAAATACTCTTATACAAAGGCTTTCTGAAAATTTAGAAAATATATCCTCCAAGTTATTGTGTTATGTAAAGTTTCTTCTTGGGTGAAGGGGTCTCCGTGGCCGAGAGGGTAAAGTCGCTGACTTTAACACTCACTCAGCCCCTCACCGCGTGGGATCGAATCCCGGCAGGGTCATTCAGATTTTCATGTGAGGAATCCCTGCAGCTGGCTTGCGGTTGGTCGGTGGTTCTACCCTGATGCCTCTGTGCATTCGGTGTTTTCCGCCATCTGTAATTAGCTGGACGTCGCTATATGACTGAAATACTGTGGAAGCGACGGTAAACTCAAATAGTTAAGTCAAATAGTCATAGTCAGAAATGTTTAGCACGATACGCAGTGGATACGCACTGAAACTTCTTTAACCCTTTCCCTCATATAGACTCATTTTGACGCACTCAATAGGTATCACATAAAGCCTGATCTGCAGAAAACCACAGTTAAACCTTACCAAATTTAATTACAAAATCCTCATTTCCAGACTACTGAGGAGCAGCGAACAGCATAAAACCTGATCAGCCTGCGAGTTACTCGCAGGCTGATCTGGTTTTATGTTGTTCGCATAGGTCTTTTCATGGTATCCTCTATGAGGGAAAGGGTTAAGATAATGTATGCATGTCAGACCCATTACAAAGCCCAGCAGACTGATATAGGTTCATATATTGACCCGGTTTTATTTCTCGATTGATTTAGGCCAACAAGATCCACATCAGCGAGACTACTCGTCATGATCTCCTCGACTATCCGTATGTTGTAGAAGAACGGGGGTCGATCACCGTCAAGGTAACTGATGATGAAAACGATTTTTTTTTTCAATTTTATTATTATTATTATTATTATTATTATTGACGACAACAACAGTGATGATGATGATGATGATGATGATGATGATGATGATGATGATGATGAGATGATGATGATGCATTTAAATACTTAAGTAAAGTCACCGTCTCCATCAACTCAGTTTTGATAATCAAAGCGCACAATGCGCTGAGAGACGGTTGGCAGGAATAACATGATGAAATGGCTATACATGTAATTCTAATTCAAGCATTAAACAGGGTTGAACTCGAAAGAGGCAAAAGTCAAATGACACATTTTCCTGCAACTCTAGTTACTAGTAGTAAGTCAGCTGAACTCTCTTTTTGTTTTATGATGACCCCGCTGACAGTCCCCTCGGTGTCTTGAACGCTTTATTACATAATGATCCAGAACGTGGGAATATTAATAGATTGCTTGCCTGGAGGTCATGACCTTACTTCTATATGTATATAATTACATTGCAATAACAGGCTAGTGGGGGGCGCGGAATGATACAGTGAAGTGAAAACGGCTTTAGTAATTATGCAAATCAACATTGCCTGCTTTTGATTTATTAATTAGTGCGACTGACAACTACCAGTTTAAAAGTGATAAAGAAACTTTTTCGACCAAAGATAGTCAGAATATATGTGTAGGTCTTGAAAGAATGGGAATCCATCACCGCTAATATAATTAACTGACGACTGGAGACGACGGCGATGACTATGAGGTTAATTAAATCTAAAGGCTGAAGGATATTCAACATCTTCGACTCAAACTTTATTTACAAAGAAAACCATTTTTCAGCCAAAAATAGCCAGAATTTAAGATATCCCATCGACATTGCAGGGTAAAGGTCAGATGAAAACCTACTGGTTACTGAGCCGGGAGCCAGTTGATGACGCCTCCAATGCTTCCCATTGTCCCTTCGGGTCCATTCTACTGGAGGAGCTTTCCAAGGTCAAGGGCAACGATGAGAACGTCAACTACAAAAATGTAGAACACAACAGCGACTTTGCCGAAATGAGGTCCCTGTATTCACCAGTTTCCTTCGAAGACGTCAAAAGGACTAAAAGTACGACGGTGACGCCGAGCGATTCTCCGTCAAAGAAGGAGAATACCTTTAGACACAACAGCAACAACAACTATAACGAGCTGGTAAGCTCCAGGAATCCTCAGACGCCAACAAAAGACAGAGAAATGGTCATCATCAAGAACAAAATACACAAAAACGCGCCGGACACAAACACAAAGGCTCAATACGATTACACGCATTCTAGTAAAACATGTGCAATACTTTGAGATTAACTTTACTACCTTTTATTGCATTGAACAATCAGACGTTTAGGTACACAGCAAAATTGAACAAAACTATTGTTTAGTTCGAATAATATCGTTTGCGCAAGAAGTTAATGCGCATGTGCAGGTGGGGCGTTCTGAAAGGGTATTAAGCATTAGAGCCGGAAATAAAAATAATTAAATTGTGCTTCCAATATCACAAAATAGGACTGTGTTGATCAACTTCAAAATAAATATATACATGTACTTGAAATAACATACGTAATCATTTCTGAAGCACTCAGCGTTGTTTTAGAGTAGTTTTAGTTTTCAAGTAATATGAAATGCAATTTAAATAAGTTCATATATTATGTTATTATCAGAAAATTATGTGCGGGACCTATTTTGAAACGGAAAATGATGAAATATAATTTTTGGAGAATTGCCCCCAATTTCATCACTTTGCGTATCGCTAAATGAAACTTGAATACTTAAGAACGAATTTCATCTTTCTTGATTCTCTAATAAAAATGCCTATTTATTTAACTTCTTTAAAACAGAAATTGTTTGCAAATAAGGTTAAACACTGTTTCAAAATAGTTTTTTTCTAGATAGTTTACAAAACAGGAAGTATAGAGCGTGCTCCTGCATTATTTATGATAATTTAACCCTTTCCCTCATAGAGGACACCATGAAAAGACCTATGCGAACAGCATAAAACCAGATCAGTCTGCGAGTAACTCGCAGGCTGATCAGGTTTTATGCTGTTCGCTGCTCCTCAGTGGTCTGGAAATGAGGATTTTGTAATTAAATTTGGTAAGGTTTACTTGGTTTTCTGCAGATCGGGCTTTATGTGGTACCTATTGAGTGCGTCAAAATGAGTCTATATGAGGGAAAGGGTTAAGTGTTACCTAGCGCTTATTATTGTTGGCGGAATTGGAACAAGCTTAAAATATCGAAACAAAAATATTTATGATATCGACATAATAAACAAAACGACTTTGATGCAAGGGTTCGAATTATGGCCCAGTACAAGAATTTCGTACAGTGCATGTTTATTGTTCAGCTTACATTAAAAATATGATACAAGGGGTGTTCAAAAAGTCTCAGGACAAGTGCCGTCACTTTTTTTATTATTACTAATATGGTTATTAGAATGAAAAAAAACTGATGCTTTTTTTACATGATAAAGTACAAAATGAATCAAAGTATCACTTGAGAAGTTTTTTTATTCTATTCATCATATATTTAAATAAAAATGCGGCACCTGTCCCGAAACATTTTGAACAACCCTCGTACAAAACTACAGAAGGACAATCTGGTGTCATTTGAGTTCTCGGTCAGACATGTATTTCATCCAAAACCTGAATTCTAATAGTTTGTATGAATTTTAGAATAATTCAGAAAATACTTTGCTTCCTTGTCTACAGTGGCATAAAAGGGTAATGGAATATATTTTCATATCGCGTGCACACGCGATAGCTTCTTCGTACGAAGGCGGTGGTTGTTGCGATATTACTATTTTAGTTATCGCGTTCGCATGCAGTAGTTATCGCGATTATCGAGTACATACGCGATATAAAATATATCTTCCCATGTCCCTTTTTTGCCATCGTACTGATTTTGATAACAAACTACTTTCATTGTTAGTAAAATCATGAATGTCCGTTTAGAAAGTCGGTTCTGTCAACTGCCTCCTTATATACATGCATAGTTATACGTTAATAAAGACACCAAGGCTAGTGTATGATATAGTGCAGCCGATTTTGCGGTTTTGTTTAACGAAATATCTTAATGGAATGATTTCTTCAAAATTGACTATGTTTCTATGAAATTTAAGTCTAGCCAACACGAAAGTGGGAAAAAGAAGTTACTCGTTATTGTAAGTAGGTATTGTTATGTAATTTCTCTCTCTTTTCTCTAAAAAAAAAAACGTACCCAAGACCTCGATTGCTATAATTGCTTGAAATAATATATATGAAAATGTTCAGGTACATTGTGTTTCATATGTTATATTGTTTTAAAGCCGTGAAAGTTTCGATTATACAAAATAGGAAACACAATGACAACATATTTTTTATCTAAATCTAAAAAAAATAAAGATTTTTTTTTTCAATTTAGGTCTGCGACTTAAAATAACTATATCTAGCTGAGCGCGTGGATTAAATCCTCGCGAGACTATGTCTAAATATAGCATCATGTTGTCTGTTTCCCTACCCGTGTTTCTACATGTATTTTAAGTCAATGTATTTTATGAAGAATATTTATTTCTGCGACTCAGCATATTTCAAGGTTTATAATGTATTCAAACCGAATGTTGGGATTTAATAAAACGTTGAGCTAATTAAAAATATTCCCCTGATGCTTTTATACTCTACAGCATTTAGAGCTTGTGACAACTTGTACTAATGCCTCTCAAATACTAACTTGTGGTAGCTTTTTTTTAATAAAGGTTTGAAAAAAAATATAACAAACGACATCACGGATACCCATGCCCTCATCTATGGGTCGTGGGATAATACGCCTGTTTAATGTGTGTCAAAATTATGACATTTTAACGCTTCCATCACATTTCTTCAACCAATCCATAGAGGTCGTTTTTACAACTGTTTTAACAGGTGTGTGTGTTTTTTTTTTTGTTTTTTTAATTACCTGACTTTCAAACATCCACGCTGAAAGTTTTTCATTTGCATTGGTCAGTATTTAAGTCATCGACATGAAGTCATGAAGTGAACCGGGATTTCCGACGATGAACAAATAAAAACTGTTCTAGAGAGAGGTTGTCAAGGGTGTTCCCAAATTTTCGGGATTGCGTTGAGAATGTCAGTAAGAAAGCAAGGTTTGTTGAACGCCTTTAGCAAAGCAAGAGATTTGTGTCATTAATTCAAAACCGGATAGTTATGCAGTGTTGATATACTCAATACAGGGTGGAAAAAATGAGATTGTAATATTTTTTGTTATTTATATTATTTTAACATTGCATGCATCGCAAACATTTAACTAATACAGTGACATGTCACATCATAACTTACATGTATAAAGCGTCATTTGTAAATAACATTTTGTTTGTAGGACATTCTGCAGATACACTGAAGGCTCAAAACCTCATGAATGCAATCATTTGATAACCGTCCAACGCACGATGAAGGTTTTCAAGTCCAGTACAGTTAACTGTTAAAGTAGCTCGTACATAGATGATCGGTAGAAATTAAGAAAATATTTTTATTTTATTTTTTTCCTTCGTTGATGTTAAAGTCTTTGTTTCCTGACAAATAAACTTGGCAAGAAGGTCACATTACACCGGAAAACACGCAACTTCAGCGAAAACGGTTAAATATAGAGTACGATAACCCCGTAACAGGTGCTTGCGGTACCACGTGACACGTTTATAACATGGCGTCTTCACCAGTGCAGGGCAGGGATTTCATAAGTTATAAGCCTATGAGCGCATATGCAAAGATTGAATGTGATCAGCCAAATGAAGGCAGTTGAAAATTGAAAATCTAAATTTAGATTTTATAATTCTTAATATACTGATAATACCGTTTCTTACGGTATTGCCTGTAAAGGGGAAACCATCCATTTATTTATTTTTTTTTTTTTTTTTGCAATCTCTGATGATTGCATTGGGTAATCATACGTCTATAGATGGGTATTGATAGACGTAATACACACATATAGTTAGATCAAATTCTAAGTCAATGACCACCTGTGAACGAGCTGCTTTAACCTCGACATGAAAGCATTACATTATTAGACAACATTTGTAACAAAACACATTTGTAACCTATTACAACTTTAATCACATGCGTATGCCACAATCAAGCACATATGTAACATATTTTTGACGAACGTGCTCGATACCGATTTTTAATATGACAAACAATCATATGTGATCATGCTACAAATGTGGTCTAACAAAGAAATGTTGACTAAAAAGGACCTCAATTCGTTACGGTGTAACATTAAAACTGGTTCCGTTGAAAAAAAAAATATGGCCGAGGGATCATTTTAGGTCAGATGGCTCTCAAATAATTTATTGACGTAAGTGCATACTTGCTTTTATGGACATGTTATTACAGAAAATAAAGTATGTTGTTACATTCAGTATAAGATTAATCATGCGATGTATTGCTTATATTTATCAAATTGTGTCCCATGTTTGAACATTAATTTGAATAAACAAATTTAAGTCACTCTTCTCCAATATTTCGGCAAAACTTGCCTTTGCCAAGATGAAGAAAAAAAACAACATGAATTTTAAAGCCACTGTATTGTAAATGTTATAGCCGCCATATTGTTATTGTTAGATGATAATTGATGGACAAACGTATACAATATAGTTACAGTGTTTTTTTTTTTGTTTTTTTTTTTTTTTTTTTTTTTTTTTTTTTTTTTTTTTTTTTTTCTTCTTGACAAAGGCAAGTTTTGCTGAATTATTGGTAAAGAGTGACTTTAATTGTGTAATGAATTATGTCCCCCTGGAAAAATAACATATTTATGAATTTGAATGAGATTTTAATATTTTGATTTTTAATGGTAAAAAGAAAATGCAACGGAATTATTTCAATGTTACACCGGATTCGATACCATGTTATAACTAGATAGGGCACCATGCAAACAAGACGCGGATCCTTGAATCAAGAATGTGGAAAGACATTGTTCCTTATTTTCAATTCATATTAAACTCTAAAGAAATGATATTATTACACTTTTATTTGTGCTCTTTATAAAATCATTCTCAGGGTCTTATATACATAGCCGCTTTGTAAAACTTGTGACCCCTTCATCGCCTTAATGTTTTGTTGAATGACAGGTGGACTCTATATTCGTTTTCCATAAGAGTAAGTATAATTAATTGTCAAAATCTATCAATAGAAAATATTATTAGGAACTTTTTTTCTCAGGCCTTGCTTAATCTTTTTATTCTCAGGCCTTGCTTAATCTTTTTATTGAATTTTATTGCTGAATTGAATTGAACAAGTAATAATATTTGTAGATGAACTGTAATCATGGAGATAATAGAAAAGGGAGGTAATTTTGTCAGATCCAAAGCATTTTAAAAAATTTTGTCTGTATTTTGCAACATAGAGTTAAATATTCTGATTAAAACAAATTCAAACCTGACTGATTTTGCCAGTCAAAAGGGAAAACGGTCGCTAAATGCAGGCGCTTGCTAAATGAGTTTAAATAATCAGGTCTATTTTCAGCTCAAAACTGTCTGCTTGAAACAGCTTGGATGTTAATAACAAGTTAGCCATTTAGTACAAATGTACACTTGACTGTGTCGAAAATCTGCAATATATATTAAACATGCACTTGGATCTACCTTTGAATTTTTATCGATGTGATTTTTTTTGTCCTGTTTTATAACAAATGAAGTAAACAGATGTTGAGATTGGTACAATACTCTATTATTTTTAAATCGTTCTTTGTGTTAAAAAGACTATATAAACTTTTCGTGTGTGTAAATTTATTACTCACCAGACATTTTGTTACTGGTAGTCTGTATGTAATAATATTTTGTTATGAATTATTTCATGTTACATTACTCCAATAAAAATTAACTATGGAAATATGTCATTTTGAAACCCTTTCCTTTCATTACAATACAATCACCGTGTTTCCCTCTAGTCAAGTGTTTACAATCACCGTGTTTCCCTCTGATAAAGTGAATGCAATCACCATGTTTCCCTCTGAAAAGTGATTAGAATCACCGTGTTTCCATCTAGTCAAGTGATTACAATCACTGCTATTCCTTCTAGTCATGTGATTACAATCACGGTGTTTCCCTCTCGTCATGTGACTACAATCACCGTGTTTCCCTCTAGTCAAGTGATTACAATCACCGTGTTTCCCTCTGATAAAGTGATTATATCACCGTGTTTCCCTATAGTCAAGTGATTACAATCACCGTGTTTCTCTCTGATACAGTAAATATATTCACCGTGTTTTCCTCTGGTCAAGTGATTACAATCACTGTGTTTCACTCTGATAAGCGATTACAATCACCGTGTTTCCCTCTGATACAGTAAATATATTCACCGTGTTTCCCTCTAGATAAATGATTACAATCACCGTGTTTCTCTCTGATAAAGTGGTTACAATCACCGTGTTTCCCTCTGATAAAGTGATTACAATCACCGTGTTTCCCTCTGATAAAGTGATTACAATCACCGTGTTTCCCTCTGATACACTAAATATATTCAACGTGTTTCCCTCTAGTCAAGTGATTACAATCACCGTGTTACCCTCTGATAAAGTGATTACAATCACCGTGTTTCTCTCTGATACAGTTAATATATTCAACGTGTTTCCCTCTAGTCAAGTGATTACAATCACCGTGTTTCCCTCTGATAAAGTGATTACAATCACCGTGTTTCTCTCTGATACAGTAAATATATTCAACGTGTTTCCCTCCAGTCAAGTGATTACAATCACCGTGTTACCCTCTGATAAAGTGATTACAATCACCGTGTTTCCCTCTGATACAGTAAATATATTCACCGTATTTCCCTCCAGTCAAGTAATTACAATCGCCGTGTTTCTCTCTGATACAGTAAATACATTCACCGTGTTTCCCTCTTGTCATGTGATTACAATCACCGTGTTTCTCTCTGATACAGTAAATATATTCAACGTGTTTCCCTATAGTCAACTGATTACAATCACCGTGTTTCTCTCTGATACAGTAAATATATTCACCGTGTTTCCTATAGTCATGTGATTACAATCACCGCACAGGGTAACACCCTCATAAAATGAATATAACTATCTTATAAGAAAACTTCCGCATAAATATTGAACAAAACAAACAACACACATTGCATGTGGAACGGGTAAGTCATATACGTAAAATCTCAAGTAGAGCGGAGACCTGAATTAAGTAAGAAAATAAAAGGAAAATCTGTACCATCTGTTTAATAAAACCAAATGTTTCACAAATATAGTCAGATAAAATCTATTAAGATAGATAACGTTTGCTTTGGCCTTCTATTGCCAATATAGACTACCCTAAACAAACAAGATAAACTGGTTTAATTTGTATCCATGATAAATTGGCCAATTTTCACCCATAACGCCAAACCATTAATGCAAGGAACTGTTTTCTTTCTTTTCTTTTTTCGAAATGTTCTTGTTTATATAAATTCATTTACCATCACATTAAGAAGTTTGTTTTTTTTTTTTTTTTTTTTTGTAAATACGGTATAAATCTGTGTAAATGTGATTCTCTAGGCCTTGAGATTTCGGAGAAGAAGATTTTTTAAAGATTTCACTTTAAAAATCTATTTTTTGCTCCTGTGACCCAGATATGCAATGGACCGGAACCATTTGAACAATTTTGGTGGAGCTTCATGCAAGGAACATCACTGGAAACGAACGGACGACGGACAGCCATTGATCCTAAAGCTCACATGAGCACTACGTGCTCAGGTGAGCTAAAAAGGAATTTCATGAATTTGTATTTCGCATAACGAATTTTAAAAAAAACTATTTCGTAATAAATTCGGATTTTTTTAAAATTTTATCCAAACTATCCGTTCAACAATTATAAAAGTAGTGAAGACGAATTGTACTTCGAAACCAAAAAAAAATAAAATTTATACATGTGTATTTCGAAGTTATGAAACAGTATCACGATATAAATTAAATGTGTCACACAAGAAAGGGAAATGTGAGGTATGATACTTTAAGGGTTCCATATTTCGTACATAAATGACCTGATTCTATGTACGTTTAGTTCCGAGAAATTCTTGGCTGATAAAACCAACTGTTGCAGTAATCTGATTACTGCGTTTATCTCCGATATCAACGTCATCTCTACACGCGGTGTCATTATACTGAAAGACTTTCACAGTGTAGTTCACGTCCTACAAGCCTTTCAATATCGGTTTCTAGCCAAATCCAATGACTGTTCATTTGTAGTGGATGTTGATAAATTGATTTTATCCTGAAGAAAAATTTAATACATTATTCATTGCGAACGAGGATCACTGTATGAACACTGCTTTTAATTACCCTATTTAAAACACACTCCTGCGGTTTTCCCTGAATGTCTTTTACATTTATCATTTTGCATTATTTTAAAAAAAAGCACATAGTCCAACTACCGATGTCCTTCTATTGGCCTCGGTCGGTCTCCCTATTAAAAATTTGGAACTAAAAGCAAATTGTAGTTTGTGTCGCCACGAGTTTATCCAAGTTATGTCTGACATTACGTGCATGACAGTTGTCTTACAATTACCGCAATCTAATCAGTCAATTATGATGTCCGTAGGATCCAGTCAATTTTCCCTCGATGTGTTTCTGTCATTACAGTGATTCTATGTTAGGTCACAACGCGTGCGAAGGAGTACCAACACAATACCGTGCGATTCTATTCTCTCACATTACCGATGCTTGTGTATTCAAGTCACATTGTATGTTATGTCTCGTCACACCGGGGATGTTGTTGTCCGACATTATGATGTCCTCAGTCACATTACCCGTGCGATGTCCGTAGATATAATGAAACTGTACTTTCATTGGTGCTTTAAAATTAAAAGTTCAAACTCCGAGCTTGCGCACCAGAACCCAAAATGCCCCTATGATTCTCACCAGTACACGCGCGGAACTTGTACGTTAATAAGGGAGAGAGAGAGCGAGAGAGAGAGAGAAACGGCTCGCACGTGTAGTGTGACTTGTTGGTATGCAGAGGTTATAATCAGCATGCGGGGCATTGCAGGGGGTGGTAATCATACAAGGTGTCAGTAAAACACTCTTTTTCTAAGTGTTATCAAAACCTACAGATTAAGTATTAACTTTCACACATCTTCTAAAAGCTACCTTTTGTCAATGAATGACAAAACAAATAAAAGCAGAACAGCATCACTCAGAATGATTTAACGGAAAGCGCAGTTTCATCAATTTTCATTCGGTTTGCATAATACGTGAAATATCAAAACAAACACATACTATCATAGAATATTTTAAATTTCCACAAAAACCAGGATGTAAACCAATTTTTGACCTTGAACCTATATGCATGACCTTTACCTTTGACCTACGGACCTACTGCTTGCACCTGTCTACCACATTTGTGAAAAAGCGCTACGTTCGAGTGAACGCCATGCTCTGCGGGGGGACTTAGACCTTGGGAGTCAAGGTCATTTGAGGGTCAAGGTCACCTGGCGGATAAGTCTGGAGGCTGAAGGTAGAAGGCCTTCCGTGTTATGGTCAAGGTTAAAGTTTTGTGACATACAGGCCAAAACAATATGCCTCCCGGGGCATAAAATATTCATTGCATGATGACGTTACGATAAATTGCACCATGACCCTGAACTGGAGGCCAAATTACGATGACTGACATCCAAAGTATGAGAGTGATGAAGATTACGTAAATGTAGCAAATATAGTGCTGTCACACTGCAGTATCACACCAGACATGTGGCATTACACCACACCAAGTCACATCCTGACACCGGGCCAAACAATCCTCGCCTAGCAAGGTAAACTTTTTATTATGTGCGTCACATACTGTACTCCACAAACAGAAAACTAAAGAGTCAAAACTCTCCAGAACTGTTATATTGAAACGTTAACCATTAAAAGTATGGCCATTTTAAAGTCTTTAATATTAATACGTCATCACTAATGCTTTCAAACAGGACCTCCTTTATAGATGGTTACCTTGCATTTGAGTGGCAAATGTTATACCTTAAGTTGTTAAAAGTCCACGACATTGTACAAGCTAGCTGTCCGAAAGTTATTGGTTCGAGCTCCATTGGCACCAATTTCAAGGCTCAAAGTACTAGTCCTATAAAGGACTTTTCGGAGGTTTAAAGGGTTAATTCAAAGTTTACGATACACCATGATAGATTACTTCAGTTTGACACAACCAAACTTACCTCATATATATATACTCATTTTAAGGTATACTCCCCATAAAATCCATCACTTCCATGCATACTTCACAATATAACCTTCTAAAATGTAAAATAATGGAATTCTTAGCGGTAAATTACGACACGGTGAGTTTTTATTACCTCCCCTCGATAATTTTATCATGTGTTATCTCCCCTGAAAACTTCTCTATTTTCCTATGATAGTTCCGATTTTTTCCCCATGAAATTTGGAACAGTTATATAATGCATCTACCGTGAGTTTTTCTAAAAAATCAAATTCAGTTTTTCATATTCACAGAAACTATACATGTACATGTATTTCCAATAGACTTCAATATAACTTAAATATAGATTATCTCCCCCACATGTAATAAAACTTGGAAAAACTCTAGATAAAACTTTTTTTTTATTTTTGAATGTCTCCAAAGTGAGTTTCGTAGAAAAATTACCATCCAGTGACAAGGTATGGAATATGGCCATTATGGGGCGTATACCTTAAACATTGCCAAACACAGCAGATCCTGTTTAGGTCTCATTTCTCAAACAATATTGTAGTTCGATTCTACAATCTGCATGGCAAAGAAAAAGTCAGTCGTTCAATATACCATTTTAAGTTACGAAAATTAATATTAATCAGGTCATAATTTTGAACATGAATATTCATGAGGTAACAGATCATACATTACTTCGACTCTTGGGACAAGAAGCTAAGATTCCATTTTATAGGTCTTTATTATTTATTCGCCATTTACACAAAGACATTAGAGCATACAATAAAGGTGGTAACAACAAAATAAAGGCCTTTCTATTTCATTGGGTTTACTCGAATTTAAAAATCATCTAACAAAGTTTGTCCTTAATTTCAGTATGTGCTGCTTTATCTATTCCCATGATATGCATGCCCTTTTGTCCACTTAATTGCTTGAATTAACCCGGTCTAATAAATCGAAATACCATTTCTCTTTAGTCACATAGAGTCCAGCAACACATACTGTTCAGTGATATGTGGCCAAGTGTAAAATATACTGAGTAAGTTTTAGCCATACATTTCACTATACAATTTTTTTTAATGTTCCATAATATATTGGACTTACAATCAGCAGATCCAATTTCTAATCAAGAAATTGAATTAATATGTACAATTTCAATTTAGGAAAATTAATCATCATAACAGAAACTGGACGTATATAAAATTTCCTACGAAATAAATGCTTATCCGTTACCTCGATTTTACCACTGTTACAACTATCGAGTAGTAACACTATGAGTCAAGGTAAACAAATGAAAGCCAGGCTTGCTCGAAAAGGACACAAAATTTAAGTATATGGAACATTAAACAGGCCAATCCATTCCCCAATATTTCACAATATTTATAAAACAAACATAAAGGATGTGATTTATTAAAATATCAGAGAAAAATATGCATCTTTTTTCACACTGAACACATGAAGAAAAAAAAGACACGGGGTGATAAAATGATATCTATTAATGAAGCAGTCCATTCAAGAACACAATTTTGATTTCTAAAGGCAAAAAAGGGGGTAGGTGGGTGGAGAAGGCCCATTCACACATTTGATGTGTACACCATACACACGTAAACAAACATCTTAAAAACTGCTCAAAATAAAATGCTCTGTAGAAAGATCCGACAAACTTTTCTTTCTTTAATGAAAAAAAAAATGATTAAGGTAGAATTCAAAACAGCAAATCCTGATGACTGATTTTTTTGTTTTCCGTACGAATAATGATTCAACAAGAACAACCATTATTAAAATGTTGGATTGATTAAACCTGGAATAAGGTACAGCAGTACGTGTTGACACTGAATCCGTGCCTTTGTAACAAGGCAACATAAGTACTGTGTATATACGAGGGGTGTTCAAAAATTTACCGGAAAGACGTCGTCATTTTTCTTAATATCATACTGTTTGCATTTGTGACTTTTTACATTTATTGCTTTCTGTACTAGAAATTAAATCCTGGAATATGTCAAAAAGCTTTCTCATTACTTCTTATTAATATGAAATGTTACTTGGAAGTAACTGGGTGAGTGAGAGTCCGTTTAATTTTGGATCATCCCTTGTATATGCACACATATACACACAAGTACACATTACCTGAATTATTCTCCTTTTCCAAAGAAAATGGTCCGTCCAATACACAAAATGACCAATACACATTGCTAACATTATTTGCAGGGTTTCAAATGTCTTCTTTTTTTTTTCCCCTCCCTTCCCTTTTTTTTTTCTGAGAGCAAAAGTTGTGCCCTTAGAGAAATTATGCATAACAAAATCAAATCACTAAATCTTAAATAAATACCCCAAACATTCCAAACCTTCTTCAGGAAAAAAAATAAACTCAACGAAACATTCAGAATGCTGTATGCTGTGCATGCTTAACCACATGAAATCACATGTAAACATCACCTAGTGAGTATGGCAAATCCATGGCAATCAAAATGGCTGATTTGTTCACATTTTCATTTATCATAGAACGAAACTGGAAATATACGTTTTAATATCTCTCTAAGAAACGCTTCACTGTTCTTGAATCTTTCTTTTGTTCATGACAGACGAGAGTACATTACTTTTTTTAATGGAAGTACTCTCAATTAAACAAAAAAATGTAAGTTGGTGTATGCACACTTCAAATCATCTAACATGCGCAGAAAAAAAATGTCATCACAGAATTCAGATCAATCAAGCCTTCAACAGATACAGAGTCTACAGGCATCTAAGTGACCCTGATGACATGATCCCAGTCACATGCTGACCTAGATGAAAGTTCTTCATTGTTGTTTGCATTCAGCAGCTTTTCCTGCATCCTTCTGAAATTAGAAAAAGCAACTTATTGCTCTTGGAAAAATCAGTTGAGTACAATGTTTCATTAAACAAACCTGTCACATGGAGAAGAATTGTTTCCTACAAAATGCAGTCTTAATGTAAAGTAAACTCTGATTATTACATAGGGGATATTTGTTTTTTGTGGAGGAAGCCGTGTATTTCATAAGTGAGCTTCTCCTCTTGTGAGAGTGCAATTTTCAAAGTTCACGATTAAATAAAGATTATATATTCATCAAAATACATCTTACATCAACTGGGATTAAGTTTTATCCTAAAAACACTGTGAATCAACAGTATTACTTGTTGAAAACTCAATACATGTACATTGTCTACAAAAATGTTGTAATTGTTGTTTGTATTGCCACCAATATGTTCTTCAATATTACATTGAATTGATATCTGAAAATTAAAGTACATTTCAAAATCTGAAATTTCTTCAACCATCACATCTAGAAAATAAAATTATATTCCTTTCACATAAGTCTATTTAGGGTTCACAGTATAAGGGTATAAAGTATGTTGCCTTTAAAATTCAAAAATGTGTTCTGAATCTGGACAGGGAGCAATTTGTTTACCAGACATGCCCCTGCATGACGGTATACTCACAATCACAATAAATCAGCTGATTGACTCATGTGACCATTAAAGGGCTCCAAATAGTTACTAGTCATTTAAACATGTGTAAGGATCCATTATACACTAGCACTAATGATCAATGGAGCTGACAACATAGACTTACAGTCACAGACTCACATTCAACCCTTGTATGTATGCACAGGACACAACATCATCTGCACAATATCAACAGGGTGGATAAGATAACAGGACACATCATGCAGGGCTAGTAAACAAGACGGCTGGAAGTACCACTAAATGTACAGAGAGAGAGAGAGAAAGAGAGAAAGAATCTGGGAAAATACTGAATTAACCCTTTACCTCAAGCTAAAAGCTATCTGTATCATGACCCATGCAAACAGTAAACCCCCCTATCCTTGCAAGTAAGGCTTTATACGGTTTGCTACCAAACTGTACTTAAATAAGGGTATACAATTCCAATAGCCAACTTTCCATGGCAAGTAAACATAAGGGTAGGGCAAGTGAAAAACTAAAAACATTTTTATGTATTTTTCTTGATTTCACTATCTTGGGAAGAGTGAGGGATAAATTCTGGAATTTACACTCCTGTAATGGTACAAGTTGACAGCGTAAAACATTTTTAGGTTTAACAAAAATGCTCAGTCTGATCAGCCTGTCTGCATGGGTTGAACATCCCCCAATAGTATTTGTTATTTGGAGACTATTTTTACATAAAATGGATTTTGTGCTGCCTCACTGCAGTATGGAACAGTAGACAATTGATTGGCATGAAATCACAATACCGTATCACACTGTCTCCACAGTAATCCGATCAGACCTGAAACTACTCTTGGCATGCTGAATGCCAAGCCAGGAAAATATACACGACTTGGGCATGTTGTGGCAGAGTAACACTTTACTGACATACTGCAGAAATACAGGTTAGCCATCTATTCAACAATGAAACACCCAGAAGCCCTGTTATTGCTGTCAGGAAAGGAGAACCAGTAACTAATCAGACACTAAAAGGATAACAGAACATGCTTCCAACCACAGGTTCAAGATTGGACAAAAACAGGAAAAAAAAAGGGGGCCAGGAAGACATATAAGGAGAATCTTAGAACATTTAAAAAAAAAAAAAAAATATGAGTATGACCACTTTAAAACTTCATTCCTCGCATCTCCCTTAAAGGAAACAGAAGTGAGAAGGAACTGCAAACAAGATAGATATGCATGCCCTCCTTTCAATTAGGAAGGCTTGGTGGGGTGGGTACACATTACACACTGTTGTATTAGGAGGAAATGGTACACACTTGGTGTGAGGTGTGTGACTAAGTACACACTATAGTCACATGGTAACTCAGTGTGGCAGTAATTGATGCAGTTTATGTCCTCCGTCACAGTTTGAGGATATATAAGCAACAGCTTGGTAATCCAAAGCCATTTTGCAATGTTTTGGTAAAATTGAAGTTATTTACTTGTTTTTCAGTTTTATGTTACATGCAGGATAACTAGGCAAGGGAAGCACAGTGTTGAAGGATAAACCAATACAATATACAGTGTCCACATGGCACAGACATCTCTCAGATTAACCTTGTCTATACTTTAGCAAAACACATATTAACTATGTTAAGATTAAATGTTCAACTGACAGTATTTCAGTCATTTGTGAACTTAAGCCAACATTAAAACAGACATTGCACTGCCTCACTTGGGAATCACACTGTAGGCAAGTGACATCAACTATGTAACCAAACGTACATTACAGGTAGGTTAAACCCATGGACCTTTCCAGCTTTTCTATGAACATTTAAGCCCTGCTTTCAACCATTCTAAGGAGGTAATTTCCCATTCATGACTACTCCAACTGCACTCAAATAACATCACATATCCACTTTACTCTCCTAAGCAAACTGTCGCTATATGTGATAAATTATATACTGCATCCCACTGTCTTCATGTAAATGTGAATGTAAGACAGGATGTGACAAATCAGATATCTATATAGACCCCACTTCAGTGAATTAGAGGTAAAACTAGGTCAATTATTCATCCTCTTATATTCAAGAATAGCAAGTGAATAAACTTATTTTAATCGAAAAAAAAAATTTGACCCTGGAAAGGTCCACTGAGTCCTAAGGCAAAAGCAGCCTTCCATTCTGGCAATATCCTTCAACACTGATACACCCCCCACTTGATAGGCTAAGACAAACAAGGCAGGCCACGCACGTCAGAGCTAATGTTCTGTATACCTAGGCACACTCCATTAGTTGACAGTTACACTAGGATCTATTTGGAGCCCTACAGAGAAAGAGAAATGGTAAGAGCTGAAAGATGATCATGCTAGTTTAATATGACAGCAGTGTTCTAAATGGCCAAGATTATAAATGTTCTCTGCTCAATGTTATGACATACAAAGCCTTGCTCAGAAACGTTTCCCAGTGTAAGTTTTAATACTAATATGTATCCAAGATTACATGATTATCTTTTAATTATGAGCAAAAATGTTCAATGAGTAGGGTACAATACATTGGGAAATCAGAAAGAAACCTGGCAGATACAATGGTGCAAGTCTGATCCAACAAGCAAAACTAGTGTTTCAAAAGCACTCATTGTGAAAGGTATCCATCCTCATAAAGTGTGACAAGAATGAACCACGTGCAAATGTGAAAGTTAAAACCAGATGTGTTAGGGCTGGCCATTATATTCCATGAAACAGGGTAATAGTTCCATCTAGGACAAGTAATCAAACAAGACTAGATTTTTTGAACAGCAGGACACTTTCTCTATATTTATCAGGAGCCATTCTGACATCTTCCCTCTAGTAATATCTTTAAATTCGAACTGTTTTCCCCTAAATTATTTTTTTCTGCCCTAAACATTTTTTTTTTTTAAAACCCACCCCCAACACACGTGGTATTAAAGCCTCTTCCTGTCTTCAGGAAGAACAGTATCCCCTTTTTACTAACAACCAACCATAACCTAAAATTATAATCTCAGTTTATTAACCCTTTCCCTCATAGAGGACACCATGAAAAGAACTATGCGAACAGCATAAAACCAGATCAGCCTGCGAGTAACTCGCAGGCTGATCAGGTTTTATGCTGTTCGCTGCTCCTCAGTGGTCTGGAAATAAGGATTTTGTAATTAAATTTGGTAAGGTTTAACTGTGGTTTTCTGCAGATCAGACTTTATGTTGTACCTATTGAGAAGCGTCAAAATGAGTCTATATGAGGGAAAGAGTTAACAAAACAAAGCTGCTTCCTATTTAGCTAGGCACTACAGTGAGCCTGGCAGTCACCCTCTCCTGCACTGCTTAGCTTAGCAAGTCAGGTACAGCAAGACACTGCATTGCACAAAAGCTAGCTCAACTGCAAGGCAGTTTAACTTTGCCTACTTATAAGTAAAGCACTATATATCAATAGGGAAATTATGCAAGGTGATCAAGTAATAAAGACAAAATTATGCATCAAATTTTGTTCAGATATTTTCAATTCTATGATTATAATCAAACTTTTTAATGGTCTTGACAATGAAAAGACAGTCCAGATTGCTATAATGACATTCATGTTTTCATTAAGATGAGTAAATCCTTCAACCTTCTGCAAGCCCCAATATAAAAGAACAGTAACAAAGACTTGGACCCTCAGCTGTGATAGACATAATAGTACTAAATCTGAAACAGTTGGCAATAGAATGGACCATCAAAAGACAAATGGTCACTGATTAACCATTAAGATTTCTTGAAACTAACCAAACATTCTACTACATTGCTTTCTTTTCTACATTTTAAGTGTTCAGGCAACCTCAAGTGGAGGAGGAAAGAATCCCAATAAAAAGACCATGTGTTCAAAATTGAAACGAACCACCTAGTCTACAATTACCCTGTGCATGTACACTGAAAATTAAGGGGTGTTAACAGGAGACATTTTACAGGCGCAACTTTACACTCTGGTTAAAACTAAAACATTTACACTGGTCGTCAAGCCTCGTCTTGCTGAGAGCCCAAGGCTCGTGACCTTGCCCCATAACCGCTACTGCTAGCACTTGACCTCTGCCTCGCCCTCCCGGACTGTAGTAAAGGATTGTTCTTCAGGTACGGACTAGTCCGGTACTTCGGATGCACAAAAAAATTATCCGAGTCCCTCAACTCTGAATCACTGCCCTCTTTTTCTGGGGTGCCCTCAGTTGATGCATCAAAAGATGTAGATATCAAACCATTCTGAATACGAACACCTTTTTTCCTTTGATCACTTGGACATGAAACTTCCACAGAGTTCCTATTTCTACTGGATGAGACTTCTTTTTCTGACGAGTACTCCAAGTTTTTCATCTTCTTCTGCACTTTATTGGAATGAGCGCTACTTAATTCTGATTTTAATGTTTTACTCAGGCTACCCGCCCTACTCACAGGTGCTGAACTAGGCTTAGCTTCTGACCGACTCAATGCCTTTACTTCCACTACTTTACCCCTTCTCTCTACATCTGTGGCTGACAAAGTTTGCCTAGTTACATTCCCTCTCTGTACCTGGGATGCAGCAATGACATTGCTTTTACCATTCCTCCCGGGCTGCATTGCCATCAGGTGCTGATTTAGACCCAGGCCCTGGGTGACTTTCCCCTTTGTGTATTTTGTTCTACTTTTACCGACGGATCTATCAAATTTATACTTCCTACCCCCCACTTTTGGAACTTGCCCCGGTTTGTGAGATGCTGTCCCACGTTTACCTGTGAGCTTCTGAAGAATTGAATAAGCCTCATCTTTTGTTGCCTTTTGCTTACCACCTTTCAATTCAGTGTCACCTTTTTTCAACTGCTTCATTTCGGTTTTCTTCTTACTACCATCTTTTCCACTAGGAGCATTTTGACCTAATTTTAAATCAGGTTTTGGTATTTTCCCTACAGTCTGTGACGGTCTGGGCTTCTCGTCTAGGACATCTTTTTTATCTGTGCTTTGTACAGGATCAGGATCTGAGACATCCTCAACCTCAGCTGAGTTTATCTCCTCCACAGTCTGAAGCTTGGAAACCTTTATTATTTTCTTATTCCTGACAGCCACCTTGTTGCTGGGTGGTCTAGGCGGTTTCACAATGCCTGAAGTTTCCATGCAGAAAGTATTTTCCCTAAACATACTGGGTTGCACTTTTTTACTATCAGGCCCATCAACATCCACTGGCTGCACTGCATTCGGGAAGAGTGATCTCGGTCTTTTCTCTGACAAAACTTTTTTCTTTAACGTCTCTCTTTCCAGCTTCATTTCCCATGCTATCTTCATTCCTTTCAAAAGCAGTATCATTTCTAGATTTGTTTACTTGTGGAATATTTCTAACGTCAGAATTGGAAGCTAGGGCATTGGAAGAACCTTGCAAAGGTCTGTCACTGTTAAGAGGGGCCGTTTTTGGACGACTGATCATGTCCGTTTGAACAGATACAGTCCTGTCTGTAGCAGACTCGGGCCTTTGCCGCAGTTGGGTATCAGTAGGAGCGCTAGAGGGAACAGTTACGCGGCCAAGTGCTAGCCAGGCACAGCGGCGCTGGAACGTTCGACTGATGAAACGCCCCTGGAGAAATCTCAAAACTTATAGATACATGACTTTTCTTATTTGTGCAGGTAGTGAAAAAAAATCCTATTTGTGGTATTTAATAGATGCAACAAAATAAATTTGACACTATAGGCATATGGCAATGCTAAACCTACCAATAATTCAGTAATTACAGACTATGAACCTAGACTTAACAAAGAGAATCAACTAAAACTTGTCATTTAATATGATTTTTGTTATTTGATTAAATCCAGATTAGCCAAACACTTGAACATATTCATTTAAAATGTCACACCTTAGTTAAGAGAAACAAAAAGATC
>CM037795.1:37128194-37178194 GCA_021229015.1 Solen grandis | reverse complement strand
CCAATAGAACTCAACACCTTCACTTTAAATAACATAATCCTTACATAACCTTTCAACTCCACAGTGAGTACAAGGCTGATACATTCTTGTCTCAATTTTGTTAATTTTCCTTCAACCATTTATATGTGAAACCTACCAATTTATTCAATGTTTCGCCCTAATTATTTAAATTTGACAGATTTATACATACTCATACATTCAAACCATAAAATCTCTTTATGAAAAAACATCAATCTATAGCGTTTTTGCTCACAGACAACATCACAATAGTCTATATATCGGATCAAAGTGCACTCCTAGATGCCAGTGTATGCGTGTTCCAGCACATGCGTGTTTGGGACATACCTGAGGACTGTAGTCTGGGTCACCATCTTCATCGTACTCTCCTTCCTCTGCACCTTCCTCCTCCTCTCCATCCTCATACTGTAACACATGTCACATTTCTCTTAAAATTCAGAATGATTTTCTTCCACAAGAAAATTAGAGCAATCTGTGTTTGTTTGTTTTTTGGGTTTAACGTCCCACTGACACTATTTCAGTCATTTGGAGACAATGTCTACTTGAGACAGATATAGTGCTGCCACACTGCAGTATCAGGCCGTAGACATGTGGCATGATACGACACCCAGTCACATTATCCTGACACCGAGCCAACCAATCCTGCAACTACCCTTATATGCTGAACGCCAAACAAGGGAGCTGTACCATTTTTAACAACTTTGGTATGTCACGGCCGGGGATCGAACCCACGACCTCCCGCTCCCCAGGCGGACGCTCTAACCACTCGGCCACTGGGGATGGTAAAGCAATCTTTAATACTTGTCATGTTTAATTTATCTTAAAAGTGATTTTTATCAATTGGAAGCTATGTTGCATTATAATAAGTTGAGGTAAAGAACTCCATTTAACCAACTACCTCATGGATGTTCATGAACAAATGTATGACTTGATGAATGTCAATTTACTACTAGTCTCCGATTTTTGGACATGCAGACTTTACAGAGCTACAAAACTGTATGAGAAAACAGGCAACCCTGATCTGACAGCTCCTGACTGTCTGATATGGGTCTACTGTTCCTTGAGGCATATAAATTTGTCTATATGAAGAAAGCAGTTGAGGGTCCCCTTTCAAAGCTTGTTGCTTGGATGAATGTAACTCAAACAATCAGAAAGCTCATCTGAACACCCCGAGATCTATGAGCAGTTTAAATGGGTTTGTTTAAAAAGATGCTATAACATGCCTTGTATCAGGTGATAAATTATTAGATTTAAATCTAACTTAATTTGCAGTCAGATATCAACACGATTCATCAAATACAAACTTCACAAGTCAACATCGTTTTTCAGACACATTAAAAGGAGTATTTAACAACCTCACCAACAAAGGATCAAGGCTAAAAAGATCAGTTTTAGAAGCATCAACCCCTCATCCTCAATCTACTGACCTCATCATCGTTTTCTAGAGCCTCTCCCGTGAAGTACAGCACAGCCCGAGGAACTATTCGCTCTCTGATAAAATGACCAATTTCAAAATCTGCTGCCAGGAGGGCCTCTGTATCCTCATCCTGAAATATTAGAGAGCGCCCTGGTTATTTAGTCCACCAACAGTGTTTCAGTCATTTAGAGAGGATGGAATACTGCTCAACTGTGAGACTGATGTTACTCCATAAACAAGAGGCATAATTACCAAATCCCAACACTGAGCCAACTAGTGCTGAAACTTGCCTTACATGTCAAGGGCTGTGGTATGGTGTAGATAAACCAGTTCCCTTTTCAACATCTTTCATAGGTTGGAACCTGAGATTTACCACATGACTCAAAGGCAACAGGGGTGGATGTTCTAATCACCCTACCACCAACTATTAATTACAAACTATACCCTAATATAGACTACACTGATTCATATTTTTCTCAACAAAAGTAAATTTATTAACTTATATGCTTATACTTATTAACCCTTTCCCTCAGAGAGGAAACCATGAAAAGACCTATGCGAACAGCATAAAACCAGATCAGCCTGCGAGTAACTCACAGGCTGATCAGATTTTATGCTGTTCGCTGCTCCTCAGTGGTCTGGAAATGAGGATTTTGTAAATAAATTTGGCAAGGTTTAACTGTGGTTTTCTGCAGATCAGGCTTTATGTGGTACTTAATGGGTGCATCAAAATGAGTCTATATGAGGGAAAGGGTTACCTTGTAGCTTATATGTATTAGCTTTTACTTTAATGTAGTAATAAACACACTCAATTCAAATTAACAGGCAGTCCTCACCCTCAATAAAGGATATCTCTCCCCACCCAATGATTGTTTGCTAATGCACAAACTCTTCACATTTTCAATCAGTAGATACATGATTTACATGACAATCTTCAGGAAGAATCAAGAGGAAATAGTAACTCTGTAGTAAGTAAAGTTTACAAGAAGACAATAATTATAGGGGAAAACTTACCATTTCCTCATCATCTGGAGCTGAAATGGAAAACAATAGCTATGAAATGCAGTAAAGAATCAAATGTGTGGATATATTTTCTAACTTTGACAGACTTCCAGCCCATTTCTGTAGGACAGCAAATAAGCTTTAAGCTTGATTAACTGACAATCTACTAGGGCCACATACAACACAAATGAAAAGGGGATTTCTGATACACAAAACTGTTGAAAAAAAGGCAATTGTGGTAAAGTTTAAACTCAGGTTTTCCATATGAAAGTAATGTACTACATTTTGACCATAATCTCAAAGGTCAATAAAGTTGTCGGAACGACATATATGCCCCCCATTCCCATCAAGGTCACTGTGACCTTGACCTACATTTTCAAATTTTAACCCAAAAGGGGAATTTCCCATGTTCTCGTTTTTGACCTTAACCTTCGACCAAGTGACCCCAAAATCAAAAGGAGTCATCTACTAGTCATGGTCAATCATGAGGTTTGAGGAATGCTGGCCCATGCATTCTCCAGTAATTGATCAGTAACAATTTTCACATTTCAGGTCTGTGACCTTGACCTTGACCAAGTCACCCCAAAATCATAAGGGATCATCTACTAGTCATGACCAATCACCCTATGAAGCTTCAGGAATGTGGACCCAAGCGTTCTACAGTTATTGATTGGAAACAAAGTGGTCTACCGACGGACCGACCAACATTTGCAAAACAATATGCCCCCTTTTCTTCAAAACTGATAAAATTTGACATCATGGCCTACAGTAAATAAATAAATAATACCATATCACAATACATCAATGTGAACTAATATTATGTCTATCCCTATGATGGGCCAATGTAAAATTTAGCCCAAATTACCATCGATATTAACAATCGAACTTCAAATCTGTAAAGGCTCCCTACATCACTAATCCATCTATTAAGTCAATTGATTTTGACCATGGCCCCAAATAAAAATTGACCTTTTCCCCCCACTCAATGGCCCAACTTCAAATTTACAGAAAACTAATTGAAATTGTCAATTTTACTTAAGTTAGTAACAGTTATTTTTTTAACTTTGTAATAATCGAGGGGTGACAGCGAAACTTGGCAAGTGCATATATACATATAAGCACTTAACCTAGTTTTGCTTTCACCCCTGGTTATATATTTAAACCAAGAGTAATCCCTGGAGAGAATAAAAGAAAAGGTGATCAGCAAATCCTGAAAATACTTACGTGTTGGTGGATTGAAGAAGTTAAAGAAGGAATCACTCTGTACAGTTTTGGAAATTGTGCGAGTTGTCCCACTTGCTTTGTGCTTCTGCTTCTTTTTCACTGTTTTAACTGTTACATTTTTACCTTTCTTCCAGTCTATTTTACAACTGAAGTAAAATAAAATAACAAATATTTAGTGAACTAATAATGGATTATGTATAAAAAGGTATATTCACTTAATTATCAAGAAAAAGAAACAATATTAATGAAGTTAATAATAGACAAGAAACGAGTCAAACGATGCAAAACCTGGTTTTCAAGTGTGACCCAAGGCAACCAGTGTCCTTGACCCTACTGACCAAGGAACAGTCTAGAAAGGTTATTTAACCCTTTCCCTCATAGAGGATACCATGAAAAGACCTATGCGAACAGCATAAAACCAGATCAGCCTGCGAGTAACTCGCAGGCTGATCAGGTTTTATGCTGTTCGCTGCTCCTCAGTGGTCTGGAAATGAGGATTTTACAATTAAATTTGGTAAGGTTTGATTTGGCATTCTGCAGATCAGGCTTTATGTGGTACCTACTGAGTGCGTCAAAATGAGTCTATATGAGGGAAAGGGTTAATTTTGTAATCAATTTCCCTTACAATGTAATACAGTGTTCCAAGATACTCCCATATGGGGGTATTTTCAGTACCCCAGTTTTAAGAACTTTGCTACAAATCTCTTACAGAGAGGGTACAAAAGTTCAAGAAAAGCACAACTTTTACCCAACTTTCAAATCTTAGTGGGAACACTGTAATATTTTTAAGCCTATGGTATATTCTTACAACAAATGGTTAAGACATACACTGTACCTACCCATTACATTTGACTATTTCTGGTCCTTCGAATGAGAAGGGGTCCTGCTCATCAGGTTCAGATCTCATCACATATTCTTTTGTTAACTTCTTGTTCTCAAAATACTCATTGGTTTCAAATAGAAACTCCAATGTGAAACCCTGAAACAGAGAGAATTTTCATGTAACTTGAGACCCCTCACTAGGGTGGGTTCACTGTCCAACTACACCCCAATCCATTACACTTTAATACAGTAACTCTCGTCACATGATACTGCAGACAAGTATCTACAATAGCCTGATCTTATATCAAGATCAGCTTTCTAGTTTTAATCTTTTACCATGCTAAGTTTAATTGGACTTGTCCTTTCTTCATTTAGGACATTACAATATGAGTACAACCTGTCTTATCCACCACCCAGGGGGACCAACTGACAATGTCAGATATGATAGGTTGTTGAATAAGGCATGTCATTACAGACCGTAACTTTATAAATAATTATTCATGCATTTGTTGTGTATAAACGAAACACTTGTAACTGTGAATGTTTATTTCAGTGTGTGCATTTTTTTTCAAACTTCTCTGATTAACCGGGTTTATTTTTATAAATGACATTAAGCTTAAAATGATTCTAAATATAATGCTGACATAATATGTATTGATTCGCCATTGTAATTGCTTCAACACTAAAGTAACGGTTTGCAGATTTGTCCGATTGAGCAGTGTAATTATAGTGCAATTATCACTCAATTGTATGTCAAATTACAGGTAAGACAGGTGTCGTTATGGTCAGATTGTTTAAACAGACTGAATAGGAAAAACAATGGGAGAAACGAAAAGTGTCGGATAATACAGGATATCTTTGTGAGCAGGTGTCATTATAGACAGACTGCACTGTAGTAGTTTATGTGGGTGCTTGCTGAAATTTTTTTGACTGAATGGCAAACAGAGCAGATCATAATCAGGATGCACTTATGTCAAGTGTAACCAATATGGGTGGAAGTTAGTGGTGAACAATTGACCTACTTCAATCAATCAAAAGAACATGTTCTTCATGTCTGTGATACTGTGTATGTGTACTTGACCAAGGTATGAATAGAAACTGTCAAAATATCAATAGGGGGAGTAGTTACATACATACAAACTGTGGAACCCTCCACTATTGTAGATAAAGCAAGCATTTTTTTCCTTTCAGAGGATGGGAAGGAGACCTTAATACCATACTTTGGGGAAAATTTTTTATTTTTTTTTACTTGAATTTATTTAACACCCACTCTCGATGGCTCTGATGGTGGTGTGTGTGGTCATTATTAAGATGCACTGGTGAGAAGCGAACCCCATTACCACTACATTATCCAGGCACCCATTTTATTTACAATGTTGGAAAGAAACATCCTGGGGATTAGGGTAATTACAAAATTTAAGTAAAGATACCTATGATTGGCCCCTGATAAAGAAGGAAAAAAATGTCCTCTTACCATTGGATCTTTTTCCTTAAACTCGACTCGGACGTCCTCCAGATGGTTAAGAATGGGCTCGTCTTGTGGCTGTATCATCTCTGACAACATGTCTACATTCTTGAATATGGTCAACCAGAACCCTGGAATGCCTTTAGCACTGTCGTCTTTTTCTGAAAGGTATAGTATTAAACAATCAAGGTACTGAATAGAAGGAGAGCCACAGAGAGAGCTCTTCACATACCTACTAGGCTGAATACATGCAACACACCACAACTTTTGTAAACCACAAAATTCAGGGAATTGGTTACCCGGACAGATACTAGTGTATACATTTATGTTTCGATGAATATTAATTAACTGACCTTTAAATGGCATATGAAACTATGGATTGCCATGCAGACTGTTTAGAATCTGAGCTACAATGTTGTCCCAACGTACCTTTTTTGTCATCCTCATTTTTCTCTTCTATATTGGCTTTGTTCTTGACTTCTTCCTGTTTTCAAAGCAAGTAACAATTTAATTAGTTAAGCTCCATGAAATTTCTCATAATCAAATAATTCAAGACCTAGAACTCTTGACCTAATGGTCAGCTGTAGAAAACTTGTCTCAAAAGATTATGAGTGTTAAGATAAAAATAAAAGACTTTACTGTGTACACAAAATAATCATGTATAAAGGACATCCAATAATTCTAACAAGAACACCACAGGCGGATGCCAACCCTCCTCTGTTAAAAGTATTTGAGTAACACTAAAGGTTTTGCATGACGATGACCCAACGATCATAATAGCTTGACGTTTTCTTTGAAACAGACGAGCTAAAAAGCTCACCTAGACCACTTAATGGACAAGTGAGCTGAAACCTGCAAGAAATCAACTACAGTATAATGGCAAAATTAATCATTACAGTAGAGTTGAACACTTACACTTACAGCTAGCTCATCTTCTTTTTCATCCTCGCTGGGCCAGTCAGCCTCATCATCGTTGGGCTCATATGCACCGGTCACCATGGTGGCCCTCTGAAAATAAAGAGAGAGAGAGACGTGAAGTTGTAACATGCTAGCATAGAAATTATCTTCAAGCTCAAATCAAACAAAAAACAAGAGTTGTCGAAACGACACATATGCCCCCCTACGCTACACCCAACTCACATCAAGGTCACTGTGACCTTTGACCAAGTGCCCCCAAAATCAATAGGGGTCATCTACTAGTCAGGACCAATCACGCATCACCCTATGAAGCTTCAGGAATGTGGGCCCAAGTGTTCTCCAGTTATTGATCAGAAACGATTTTCACATTCAAAGTCACTGTGACCTTTGACCAAGTGACCCCAAAATCAATAGGGGTCATCTACTAGTCATGACCAATCACCCTATGAAGTTTGAGAATGTGGGTCCAAGCATTCTACAGTTATTGAACGCAAACGAAGTGGTCTTTTGACGGACCGACTGACCATCCAACCGACCAACATTTGTAAAACAATATGCCCCCTCTTCTTCAAAGGGTGCATAATAACAATCCATCTAAATGTCATCCAATCAATGATTGTGTTTGTGTGCAAGTTATGAACCTATTGCATGTCTGGAAAATCAACATTTTAACTAATGTTCCCATTATTTGAGGGGCCAACCTGTCAAGTTTCCATGCCTTAAACCAATAATATCTTAACAAGTGTTCTTTGGAACACATGCGTCACCTGCTGAAGCGCGATGGAAAAAGTGTGACGGAGAGACAACGGAAGAGTGATACAGCAGGTGACACAAAAAGAGGCAACACATACAACAATAACAGCTACAATCCAGCTTAAATAGTTACATGCAAAATTTCCCACTTTGAAAGTCAAAGGGAATTTGAAACAAATTTGTCTCAGTAAGCAGCACGTCACCTTTTCCACCAACGGAGCATATTTGGCAGCGTATTCACACTCCAGCTTGTGGACTTCCCTGTAAAACTCTGCCTCAATCTTCGTGGCCTCAAACTGCAGCTTCTTAAGAGCCTTAATACGTCTCTTCACTGGCTTTGGAAGACTGAAGTACATTTAATTACATTCCATTAAGTTTTAATCCTTTCCCTCATATAGACTCATTTTGACGCACTCAATAGGTATCACATAAAGCCTGATCTGCAGAAAACCACAGTTAAATTTTACCAAATTTAATTACAAAATCCTCATTTCCAGACCACCGAGAGCAGCGAACAGCATAAAACCTGATCAGCCTGCAAGTTACTGGCAGGCTGATCTGGTTTTATGCTGTTCGCATAGGTCTTTTCATGGTGTCCTCTATGAGGGAAAGAGTTAATCTTGCTTTCATAATTCTGCCTCAAAAAGTAAACACCAGGGGTGTATTCCTAAAATTATTACTTTCCAACTAGCCCTTCCGAATTTGCAATTGTTTGTTTGTTTGTTGGGTTTAATGTCCCACCGACAGTATTTCAGTCTTTTGGAGACGATGTCTACATGAGACAGATATAGTGCTGCCACGCTGCAGTATCACGCCGTAGACATGTGGCACCGAGCCAACCAGTCCTGCAACTACCCTTATATGCTGAGCGCCAAGCAAGGGAGCTATAACAGTACCATTTTTTACGACTTTGGTATGTCGCGGCCGGGGATCCAACCAACGACCTCCTGCTCCCGTGCAATGGTGAAATCAGATAATTACAAAGAAATGTTTCATTTTCCACTTCCCTGCATTTATATTTATTGACCAGAGCTAGCAGGTGAATGGAATTGGCTCCCTTGAACACCCATAAGGAATACTTATAGAAGGAAGAGAGTTAAATATGTATTTCATTTTATAAGAAAAAGTACACCTTAACAATACATTTTTTTTTCATGACAAATCTTGTAATTCATTATATTCATTGTACAGCACTGTTAACAAGTTTCCACTCTTAACAACAACTTTAAGCTGCTATCTACATAAATAATAATTTTGCATACATGTGATATTCTCAAATCAATGAAAGACAGTGAAGTAAACTGTTTAAGACAGAGTAAGATACTTACCTTTGAATGTATCCAGAGCTCCCTCCCACAATGCTTCCCAGACGGTCCTGCAGAGCCGCCAACACCTGGGGGTTCTGCATCAGCTGACTGGCCAGCTCAGCCGGCTGGGGATCACCCTGACCTGTATTTACCATGGAGATAAGTCTCTAGAGAACTTGTCTGTTAAGAGTACCTTAGTGATGTATACAGATTGTATTTGTACTCAGTTTCTGACTAAAACTTTCTATGCTTCATGTTTACTCAATTTTAAAAGAAAATAAATGCATCATCCTTTTCAGCAGATGTGTTAATCAGAAAAAAACTTCACAATACATTACTGCATCTATCAAATGGGCTTGTTTTAGAATAGATGTTAGTGTTTAGTCCATGTTTTGAAATTTTATATAAAGTACTATTTTGTGTTTCTTTATACAGTGTGACAACAGAAAACAGAACAAAGTTTGTCTGTTGGGTTAAACGTCCCATCAACAGTATTTCAGTCAATTGGAGACTATGTCTACTTGAGACAAGACACTGTGCTGCTACACTGCAGTATCACATCATAGACATGTGGCACAATACCACACCCTGTGACATCATTTTGAAACCAGGCCAACCAGTCCTGAAACTGCCATATATATATATATATAGAGAGAGAGAGAGAGAGAGAGAGAGCTACCAATACTATTTTTTAACAACACAATCAAAACCCATAACCTCCTGCTCCCAAGGCAAATACTCTTAACCACTCTGCCATAGGGTACCCATTTTGTTCTAAATGGAAGCACAGTTAAACATGCAAAGAATAAGAGTTGAATTGTAACATACTGCTTGGCTCCTCGCTGGTTGCTTCCTCGCCAACATCTTCAATAACTTCCTCCGGCTTGCTGTAAATGAACAAACCATTTCCCAATTAACTTTGTAAAAAAATCCTTCCTACGAGTTTTTCCCCCATACATACTGAAGAATTATGACAGATGAGTTACAACAAACTAGACAGCCGACCCATATGTGCAAATCTTTTATAAGCATGAAAATTTTAAAAACTAAAATTCTTTTTTAACTGACTGCTGACTCTTAAGAGAAACGTAGCAGGGTTTTCCATACTGCACACTATTCTGATTCTCAAACTTTTTTAAAGGACCTCTACATATTTCAAAATTTACATATTTATCTTTAAAGCAAGGACCACTCTACCCACATTTGAAAAATTAAATAACAAAGGAGAAAACCCCTAAAGACTGTTTCTTCTTTTATTTTATGATAACTTATTCCCAACAGTTTTATTGGCATGTAAAACATTCTAGAATTTGAAAAGAAGAATCACTTACGCTTCTGGATCAGACATGGTTGATTGTTGGAATCCTGGGGGAAAAAAAAGGCAAAGGTTAGCAGATAACAGAAATGCACAACACAAGTTTTCCATTAAACACTACTGTTCTGCGACTCACACAAATGGATAACACTGTTCTCATTAGGATTCTGAAAACTGTCATCATTGACAAAGATTAGCCAGAAATTTCAGACTCCTCTTTCAAGTTTAGACTGCTCAGGAAAACAGGAGTATAGAGTACAAGTCCATAATTTTAAATTGGGAGTTAGTGAGAACCCAAGTTATTAAGTTGAAATGAAACTACCCACCAGAGAAATACATAAAAATACTTAGGTATGACATGTACCAGTACAATCTTTTTTTTTAATATCAAAAGGTTAAGAGTAATATTCCTCTTAATTTTGACTCCCATGACAATTCTATGCTAGACCTTTTTTTCTTCAGGACTTTTCAGTATTTTTTGGGCACATTTTCAGTACTCTTCAGGGATTTTTAAACTGTTTAAGGAAGTTAAACTGTTTAAGGAAGTTAACTCATACCTTTCACACAATTTATCGTAATTCAGGGCTACGGATAGGTTTGAGGTCAATTGGGTATTTACTCATCAATTTTTCAAGGAATTGGGTTTTCACAATTTTAATTAATTAATGAAAATATGTTACTATCAAAATTAAGTCAATTGCTTTTTTTTCATCAACTTAATTTTGGAACTGAAATAACAGTACATGCGCCTGCTGTTCTTGTATGCAAAAATGTCAATTTAACGATTATCATATGCAGGATTTATCATTAGCTCCTCAACAATTAAATTAATAAAAACATTCAATCATATCTGATCTTTCTGATCCAAAGATTTAGCACTTTTAACTACTGAATTAAAACAAATTATTTACTGGTTAACATGGAATTGGATGCTATGGACTCTATCTCAACTTCCAGATCGTCAATTATTGCAAGACAAATGCCCGACGTTTAGTTTGCAGTGCTAGGTATCTACTCAGTGATTTTTTTTAACGTTTACCAGTTTCTTCCTGCCTTGTGTAACCATATTTGAAGCAAACAAATAGAAAAGCGTCAGATGAACAAATAAGACCGATTGGATTTATGTTTTACTTGAATGGAACCCAAAGTAGGAAATTACCGTAAATTGTTTGAAGTCTATTTTGCGAATCGCAAGTTACAAGTCAAACATATATGAATATTTGTAAACATCACTCTGATTCAAAATGTTGCGTACCAGTACGTTTTAATATTTTGGATATTTGAGTAATCTAATTTTTAATTGCTTTTTGATACGCTAGAATTTTAAAAGAATTGGGTTTTTATTTATTTTATTGCGTAATTACGCAAATATGCACCTTATCTGTACCCCTGGTAATTTGCTGCCAATGTGAAAAAAACTTTTTTTTTTAAAAATGTCACTTTTTGGCCAATCTGAACCCTTGATTTTTTTTCCTTCAGAAAATTCAGTGTGGAATTTTACACTCAAATTTGGAAAAATATATATTTTCTGGCAAAAGGAATATAGCGCTGCAGAATATCAGCTTTAAAAACATCTGAAATTTTTTTTTAAAAATGCCCTTAAATGGGAAGCTCTATGTAAAGGTGTAGAATTTATTCCCAGCCAAACACAATACTTGGGCCTTGATGTTAAACAGACTGAATTACAACCTCTAGTTTACTCCAATATACATGTGCATCAAAATGTACTGAAATATAGAGACTGTTGTACAATACAAAGCCTACTTCACTTTGTGTTTGTAATGAAGAATTACATTGCACTATAATTCAGTCAGACAATGCACAAACCACTACCAATGTGAACCATTTCATGAGACAACATAAACCACTTATGCTGTCATTGTAAATAAGATACATTTAAAAAAATTAATATTTTCAAAGTAGTGATTCAATTATCCATATAAGCTTAGAAGTTAAGTTCCGACCTTAATGTGCCGATTCTTCATCATTTATTTAATAAATGATTATATGAAATAACCAAGGAAATAATGAATGTAGGGGTTTTAGAATAAGTAAAGAATTATATTTTTTTTAAATTATATTTCTTTCTTTTATTATTTATTTAGATGCACAGTCCTCTAAGTTACAAATGGACCACAGCATCATAGCATTATACAAGTACTATTTTCAATATCTTCAGGAAAACTGAGGTTCAATGTCCCAAAGACTGTGTTTCAGTTATTTGGAGACTACTTAAGAGATGTTAGAATCCAGCTACAGATATGTGGCATAGACAATACCACACCCAGTTACATTATCCCGACACTGAACCAATCAGTCTAAGAACTAGCAAGGGAGCTAAAATTTTATCATTTTCTAAATCCAGAGACCCCTGGCGCACAAAATTTCCCATTTTGACCTTCAAATTACATAAATGTCCCTAAAAATATTTCAAAATTTATCTCCCTCACTACTAAGGTTCATTGAAATATGAAGGCATGGTTCATACTGGCTCCTGGACCCAACATTCCATGATTTTTTCCAATTTTCCATGTTATCTTACACCGACAAAATCTTACATTGTCACATACGTATCATAAATAATAACTAAGACTGACAAACTATATTTTTCCTAGATAAGTTACAGGGTTTTCTATACATCTTTACAGGGATTCAAGAGATGCAGTAAGTTCAAGTTAAATTGGTTTGACTCAGATTTTTAGTGGGTGGCCACTGTGGGGATGTGTATCTAAACTTTTGCCTTATTTCTACACCTTTGAAAAAAAAAAATTCATTTTAACTGTGCTACATACCTTTTCATGCCCAATTCATTAATGGCAATATGTTTTCCACTTTTTATTTGTGGCTTTACAACACTTTCAGTTTCACCCATATCTGACATGTCAATGAGCATATCAAACAAGAGGCCATCCAACAAACAAAAATAATAGATGATATCTGGTGACTATGCATTTGTCTCAAGGTTTACTATAATCATTCATTTTAAGCCATATAAACAGTGTTAACATCAGACTTTCAAGGTCAATTTTAAGATTTAATAGTCAAAATGTTGTGCCTTTTCTTATTTTTCAAGAGCCATATTATTATTCAAGGATCAAGTTTTATTTTTCAATATCATTTAATAGAAATTCCATGATTTTTCCACGTTAAAATCTACTTTTTTCAAGATTCCGTGAATTTTCCAGACAAAACTCATTTTCCACAACTTTTCCAGGTCTGTGTGAACCCTATAAAGAGGTCATTTGTCCCCCATTTGAAATTAAAGGGGAAAACCCTGTTCACCTCTATATGTTGTGGGGGGGGGGGGGTGAACACATGACCTTCCAATACCAGGGTTGATGCTCTAAACTTTCAGCCACCACGACAGGTTTAAAATGGGAGTAAGAGACATGGATAACATTTTTGGAAGTATAACTGGGGCTGTATAACTTGCGTTCACATCTAACAAAATGGTTCACAGAAATCTGTCTAGTAATTATCTGACAACACAATATAGATCGATTTACTATAAATCATCTACAAATCAATTTATTTTTGTTCTAACATATCGATCTAAATTAAAGATCGGATACTTATTTAACAACGCTCAACCCGGTCCAAACCAACGGACAAGGTATCGACTAATAATCATAGATAATTATTGAAGAATCGCTACTTCTATTAAATAATTTAAGGAGGACTGTTTGTCATTGTGATTAGTGTTTATTTTCATTAAACACGGATGCAAACTGTTTTGCCTCCTAAAATCCATCATCGTATGGACGAGGAATCGCAAACCTCATTCTAGTTTCACAAAATGACTCTGATCGCCTATTTAAATTCAGCTTAGAAATCTTTTATTTCTTCTTTGGGATAAAAAATACATAAATGAAAATAAATCGTTTATCAAGTAACTGTTTTCGCTTTTCTATTGGTATAACAATCTCTTTCTTACCGCCAGTCGGTCCCGACTCGGAAAACACGAGGGACAAAATGGACGATAAGTGATCTTTAATACGCCGTTTTCTATTGGCTGAATGCATAATTTAAGCCAATAGGAACTCTTGTTTTATCATGGTGATCACATTCCATTTGGCGGGGATGTGCCAATTCAAGGAATAGACTAATATAATAAATGAAAAATATTGTTACTTTCGTCTTTTGAATGAACGGCGCGCATTTGAAGAAATTATTGAAATTTTAAGTTTTTGAGTTTTGTCTTGAAATTTAATATTTTCCACAAGATCACTGCTTCTTAGAAAGCCAATATATATTTCGGATTTTAACAATGTACGAATACATAATTCCATTTCAAAACAAGAAAACTGATACAATTGAACTGATTTTAAAGCATTCCTTTATGAAAAGAACCATTTCCGTATTTATTCAGAAAAGTTAACCAAAATGACGTTCATAAAATTTCGGCAATTTGCAATAAGTTCGTAAATATTTTTTTCTCTTGATTTTTTCAGCATTAATTTAGACATACAAACATTTTTTTCTCAAACACATTCTTCGATTATATCACGGCTTATTTTATATCTTATATAAGCATTAATTATGTCAAAGTATTAAGCAATTATTTATCATGAGTGTAGGCCAATATAAGACATATACAACGTATTAGAAAATTAAAAAAAAAAAAAAAAAAGAAAAAAAAAAAAACTTTCAAATCGACAGGAATATACGATACTTACTTTTCTATTTTGGACAAAAAAAGTATTATTTAAACAATACAGAATAAAATTTGTTCTCGTGTATGATTATATTTTTACCACACTTTAATTTGTTAAAAATACCAGGGACTCTATGTATGCATATAGAATCCCTTATATACGTAATCCACAATGAACCACAGCCTTATTCCCATTGTCTTATAAACTCCACATCGAAAGAAATATACATATTCAAAACGTATTATAGGAAGAAACACACATACCACCGATTAAACCACCCAATTTACCAGTGCGTTATAATAAGTGACTGAATATCATATCTAACGCATTTATAAAACATGTATGTGTGTACTTGTTGTCCAGGTCCCAGTAAATTTAGATACATTTGTTTGTATATGACGTTATATCAAATAAAAGCTATTAATTCAATATACATGCCGATTAGATACATATATTGACATCAAGTTCCTGGATCGATTTTAAACGTGTTGATTTAAGCGCGATCAGATTAGGCTTAACACTAAATCCAGTTTTCACAACAAGTTAACCTACCTGAACATTTCAACTCTGCTGGCATTGTTCCTCTCCGCCCTTTATTGATTACAGCACACACTTGAGTATATTGATAGTGATCCGAGATCAAAACTAGAAATGAACGTGGAAAGAAATGACGTGCTGAATGAACACGCTGTACGTAGGACCGCTATATGGGCTCCTATTCGTCTAGAAATTGTTAAATAAAATAAAACACCAAGATAAAGAGAAACATGAAAACAGAATCTTCATCCCGAGCCGAACCTCATGCCGCGTCCGAGATACTGTTACATACTTAACCATACTGGTCCCGTATTTGTTTAATTGGGGATTATAATAATAGAATTATTTGCATCGATATCTGAAATGCGGGACGTCCTCACTGACACTAACGTATATGTGTACTGCCTTAAAAAATGTATCTTTTTTTTTTGTCAAAAGTTCTCTCTCTCTCTCATAATTTCTATATGGTTTACTGCCATACAAGTTTGGCAAATATTCACCGTAAATTAATATATTGATTAGAGGTTTCGGGTGTTAATGAGTGAACACTGCAATACAGTGTGCACTATGCATGGAGAATAAAGAAGAGTGTCTTTGTCTAATTTTTACCATGTAATTTAAAAGAAAGAAGTTAACTCCACTCCTGACAAATGTGTGGGTGTATATTGATCAGCGTAATACTATTACTAGCATTTGTTTGATCTCATCAGAGATTTACATTACCTAGATGTAGCTTCGTGGTCGTAAATATTCGACAAAACATCTTTTTTTCTTATAATAAATTTAGTGTGGGTTGCATTAACCATCCAAAGAATTGGAATAATCAAGGAATTGTGGCAAAAATACTATTGGTTTTCTTTGCTTTATTTTTTTTTTTTGGGGGGGGGGGGGGGTGCTTGCAATGTTTTATGTCCCACGGACAGTAAATTCATTTATTAAGAGGCTCAGGCATATATAGCACTTCCATACGGAGGTAACATGGTATGACATACAACACAAACACAGTGGAGCTGTCCTGATACCGACCCAACCAGTTATGGAACTATCCTAGGCTGAAGTCCATGCAGTAAGCAACCAGAACACTTTTTGTGTCACCTGCTGTAAGCAGAGGTGACGACATAGGGATCACTTTTTGTCGTCTGTCTGTCCGCCACGCTTCCGCAAGTGACACACGTGTTCCAGAGAAATACTTGTTTTATTATTTTGGTATTTACACAGAGAGAGATAGGGACAGCAACTTAATTGTTTAAGTGTGCACGTTTGTGTATATACATGTATGTGTGTTACAAAGGAAAGACTGAAAAATGACGAGAAAAGAATGATATTCTGAGTGAAAATAAGGGGTGGGTGGGAGGATTAGGAATTTGATCAACGCGAGGATAAAACAAACTGATTATTTTGGGCCACCAGTGGGAAGAAGATATAGCACACGAGAGCCCACGGCTAGGATAACCTAAACTGTCCACATTTCTAACGTTAGAGCATTGTTCTGACACTAAGTGCAAAAATTATATTTGATCAAATATATGCTTTATAAATTACGGCCTGCAGCCATCGCAATTAGGTTACTTTAATTTAACACCGTGTGTTATTCTGCGATAAAATTGAAGATTCAGATATTATATAATTCATACTCGTACTAGTGACATATTACGAACGGATATTAGGATATTATATACTATTTAATTCTATTTTTTATGTTGTTAGTATTGCTGTTTTGTGTGTACGTATATATTGGATTATATTGATAATACTAATTATCTAGAAATCAGTTATACATTGTGCCATTTAAATAGCAATGACTTGTAGATATATTACTCAAATCTAATCTGTTTTGTGAAGTGAGGCCATTTGGGATAAGACCATAAAGTGGGATACACCCCCATCCCCCATGATGCATCCAAAGACAAAAAAAGTCAATACTTGTAACATGCTTACATATTAGTATTATTAATGTAACGGTCATTGGTAAATAAAATAAGAAAAAAAATATGGGCAGTGTCAACGATAAATCATGTAAAATTCCACAATAATGGATTTCAAAATAGCAAAATCTCGACAGAATGATATTTTCATGCATGACAACCTAAATGTTAGGGACATCCAAATTAGCTGCAATAGAAATTATCTGTAAGGTATGCAGGATATATTGCGTAACAAACGATCAGAAATGTTCATTATCTCATAGAACATAGGTGGGGTTTCCTATTAATTAATGTTGCGTAGTGTGACAAAAAGAAGAAAAAAAAGGATAAAGAAGTTGGTCCCTGTTGGGATTTAAACCAGGGCCCCTAATACTTCAAGAAGATTAGCAACCCTGCGCTTTGCACACTGAGTTAAAACATAGGTTCTCTATAAATTGTTGGGGTGGGTGTTGCTTGCTCTGATGAGGGTGGACTCGCATCATATTACAGTCTCGACGCACAAGATCTCGCACATATCTCTGCCTCAGTGAGTTTAGAAATAGCTGAGTTGCAGGTAAATCACGTGTTATCAGAAGAGTGCCTTTTGTACACAGACAGCATGGTCACGTGGTAACTCAGTGTGGAAGCCAATCCACTGCGCCGGAGATTGGTTATATGTTATAAAATCAACTTATTAGGTGATGTATGCTTATGTAACTGTGTTTTCCTTTTCATAATTATATTTACTGTTTGGTGTGTAATATTGGCCATGGAGTGAGAAATGTATAATATAAATGAACATTGCCATGTTGGCTTGGTTAAAAAAATTGGTCGTACCTTTTTTTATTTTAATTATGACCTCCATTTTATTTAATTAATGGCCGAATTTGGATTTTTTTTTTTTTAAAAATACCCGTATAAGTGTAAGGCAAGTGTGGATTAAACTCAGAAGTGCACAAAACGTAACGACAACATGAAAATTAACAAACAACAGACGTGCATATAACAAGTCCATGGATATCAGTATAAACTACACATTTTCTTCTTGCATTTCAAGCCTCTCATTATTTATGCTTGAAATCTGCCCGATGATGGCCTCTATCAACATGATGATAATGCTGCCATACTTTTATTAATACATGTACCACTTAAACCATGACTACTAACAATATACAACAAACATTACGTTTATGTATAGCAGGCCTTTATGTCCAGACCTTTTCGGTCTACTAGCGCATATTTTACATTTCGACAATTTCTTAGTCTGTGCCTTGATAAGGGACGTCACTCTAAAGGGACCGGAGACCGGACCCCAAAAGAGACCGATAAATTAAATTACACATTATTAATGTAAACTTATTAATAAATTACCAAGATCATTATGGAAGTGTAAAAAAAAAAATGAACGTAAAAAAAAAAATCTGGAGATATATCTTTAAAGACAGAGGAAAAGAAAAAAAAGACAGATTTAGAGAGAGCATCTGGGAATTTGCTTAATGGATAAAACACAAATACTTTCAAAAAAAACTTTCAAACAATGACATCAAGAATTTAATCTAAAAGTAGTTGAAATGAAATGTGAGTTAATAATCGTACCCATCTACCAACTAAGCTATTAAGCTATTAATTCACAAAAATTAGTTCATGTACAGACGGTCTCCGGTCTTGGAGACCTGAGCCCGGCATATAATAGGCCCCACAGTTTCTCGGTCAAGGCACATCTTAACCTAGTTTTGAACGTCACCTATATTTTTCCCATTAGATAACACTGTCGCAAGGATCTGACAGGGTTTGGAAGGGTTCGGTATTGAAAGAGGACACGCTTTTATTTCTTTTGCGTGATTATCTAAGGAAGTGCATCATTTGAAGTAAGGAAATCTTGCAATTAATGGTTAGGTAACCTGCAATTCAATCAGCTGATCGCTTCGTGTTACAATCTGCAAGAGATGGCAGCAAAGGACGAATTTACCTTTACGCTGAGAGGTGGCATGAAGATGCCAGCGTTGGGTTTTGGGACCTATGCACCGAAGGAGGTATGTCACAGTCAAATTCTTCATATATATATTTTTTTAATTATTGCACTCATTAGTAACTAATCACCATGCTCCATTCCTTCTGCAGGTAGATTCCACCAGCCGTATTGGTTCACAACAACTTCAATTTCTTGCGTCGTTTTTCACATAGTTTATTCAGTGCGGTATTTAGTACAGCACTGTAATAATAGTTATTTACAATTGTTTATGGTACAGTAGCAATGCACAAGTAGCCAGATAATTTAAGTACGTATTTTGAAGCTATGTTTGACTTAGAGTCAGGTGGTGGTAATTAATACTAAATGCAGCTTGATTTAAATGAGTGGGGAAAAAAAGCACCCACATTTCTTTCTAAATTGAATAAACATGCATTTCTCCTGATATTTTTTTATAGGTTTTGGAAATATGTATTTTTTCTATTATATGCAAAGTATGTTGAGCTATTTTACTCAACCTTGTGTCAGTGGTGGTGTTGGTTTCACATCGTAGTCAAGGTGCAGCTTAATTTATTGTCATGCAAATATCTTAGTAACCAGGTATGCTTATGCATTTAATACTTTATTATGCCAAAGGGAGGTCATCAAGGGTATAACTCCTGACCAAATTTAGTATTAAAATGGCCCTTTTTTGGTAGAGGTCTGCATGCATCATATTTTCATGTGTAACCAGGTGAGAAAAATGTACAGCCAGACCGGGACTCAAACACGGAACCACCGCTTACAGGGCGAGCACTCTCTGCCAATTTGGAATTTGTCCCGGAATTTAAAGTACAGAGAACAATTTGCTATGTTCCAGACAGAGCCAACAGCAGAATATACTGGAGACTCATACTGTAATGGTCCCATGTTGGGCACCAAATGTAACCAGGTGAGAAAATGTGCTGCCAAACTTGGACACAAACCCAGGACCCCTGGCTTACAGGTCGAGTGCTCTTCCAACTCGAGCTACCGGACCACTTACACAAATCTCTAACCGATAAGGGTTACTTATAGGTCATTACACATGCTAAGCTTATATCTCAGCAATGACTTGAATGTTTAGCATGTGCAATTTACTGGGATGCATATTATCTTAATCCATCTATGCTTATTGATTTAACCCTTTCCCTCATATAGACTCATTTTGACGCACTCAATAGGTACCACATAAAGCCTGATCTGCAGAAAGCCAAACTCAAACCTTACCAAATTTAATTGTAAAGTCCTCATTACCAGACCACTGAGGAGCAGCGAACAGCATAAAACCTGATTTAATACTTCAATAGGTTTGCAGTGACATGAAACGGACAAGTACCGTAAGATAAATGTTGACCAATATTTTAATGCAAATTTTTGTCCAATTTGGAATTAGCAATTTTGATTAAAGTTTTGCATGCAACATGCTATCATGCTTACCAGTGCATGTATATCTCAGTGATAATTTCTGTGATTGACTCAAAAACTTCATACAAGTGTTTTAAAAGGGGCATCAAACCATCAAGTTAGATGATTCTTGCTTGAATTTATTGTAAATTATAGCCCCATTTGAACTTAATCTAGAAATTTTGGTCATTTAAATGCAATTAAAGTTTTGCATGCATATTACAAGGATGCATACATCATGGTAACCTGCTGTTTATTTATTTAATACTTCACTGAGGTCTTCAGTGACATGAAATAAACCAAGTAAGGTAACTTTTGACCAGAAATGCTACAAAATATGTCCCTTTTTGGATTAATAGAGCCTTAAACTAATAAGCAACACAGTAGTAGAGCTCACTGTCTTATGGACAGCTCTGGTTTTGTTTTGCATGCAGCTCTTATTTCATAAGTGATCCTTGATAAAAATCCTGACCAGTTTGTTTTTGTCCTGGCCTTTGTCAATCTCAGCTTGCATCCTGTTTCAGGGCTACTCTTTGTTTTCTTACTTGCATCTACAGGATGAGAGTGAGATCCTGCAGCAGACTATTACATATGAATTCATTTATATTTTAAACATTACAATGCAATAAAACACTTGCAAAAAGTAAAATGGGCATCAAAACAGTTAATTGGCTTTATAATATTATAATAAACTTGTGAGTTGTCAGACTGACAAATTTTCTTTCAGACTGACAAAATATCAGGTTCTGTCAGACAGAATGACTGACACTTTTTTCAACTTTCACTATGTATACTGTTGATTCTAAGTTTAAAAACAGGCTATTGCTTTGACACTGGCATAGCTCCCTTAAGTCACCAACCTATGAGCCTGTTGTTGTGTTGTCTTTTTTTCTGACTATATGGAAGCTAAAAAAATATGAATTTTAAAAAAAGAAAATCATAAAATGTTGCGATTGAAGCATATGATTCACAGATGTTTAGAAGAAATAATAAAAAAAAATAATTCTACTTTCTCTTGTTTATATTGGCTAAGATTTTGTTTCCTGACTAAACAAGAGTAGGTCATATTGCATGGGAAAATGCTATTTTTCATAAGTGCACTTTGAGAAATTCCAGTTAAATATAGAATATGGTGTTACTGAAAGGCAGAAACATGTGCTTGCTGTACTACCTGATGCATTCTTAAGTGTTATAAAATTTTTCAGCTTTTGAGTGCATGAGCAAAGAGTTGTCAGTCATTTGACAGCACACAGAGAAAGAAATTAAAAATATAGGCACAATACCATTTGCAAGGCTATTGCATGTTATAAAGAAGACACCTGTTTTTTTTTTGTTTTTTTTTTTACAGTCACTGAAAGTTGTTTTGGGTGATCTATTGATTGAGAAAATACACACAAATTAATAGTTAAATTCTTAGTGACCATCTGTGAACAAGCTGCTATAAGGCTTACATCAGATATCAGTTCAGGTATTTCTACAAAGATTGTTTCCCAAGCAGCAGACAAAACAGGCCTATATCAGATCACAAATGCCAGAAATCATCAGTTCTGTTGTTTAAAGTTCAATATCAGAGTCTTTATCAGGGGCTTTCCTGCTGAAAATGCAGTTTTCTCCAAATGTGCTATTTACCCCAGGATTTCTGTTTCCCCAGAGTAAAAAAGACAGAATTAGTACTGACTCAAATTTTGTTTAGCCCCAAACCAACATTTTTTTCTCAGTTAACTGACTTCTCGCTTTTGGTCAATTTCATTCATTCGTTTGTTCTGCTGTCTTCATTCCATTTTCAATATGATATTCTCTGCGGTTTTCATTCATACAAGTAAAACATTAATGAAGCAAATCGGCTAAAAAGTGCGTCCATCTCTGCATCTTGAAGGCCATTCTGCTTTGCTATTGTCAGAATTGAATACAAAAAACAGCAAAAATTCAAAATAATGATACCGTCCCCTGTGGTAAAATGGATAGTTAACCTTGGGAGCAGGAGGTCGTGGGTCTGATCCCCAGCCATATCATACCGAAGTCATAAAAATCAGTTCTGGTACAGCTCCCTTGCTTAAACGCTTAGAATATAAGGGTCAGGATAATGTGACTGGGTTTCATGTCACATGTCTATTGCGTGATACTACAGTGTGGCAGCACTATATCTGTCTCAAGTAGTCATCATCTACAAATGACTGAAATACTGTTGGTTTGGACAAACAGACAATCAGTACATGGTCCTTTGTGTTTTAAGGAATTTGAGACTCCAGCTGATTGAAAATATTGGAAAAAAATCTGTTAAACTGTGTGCACTTTAGCCAAATAAGGGGACATAACCCAAGTTATGATGACATGATTTTCTTATTCTCAGTCAAGTGCATTCAGAGACCAGACAAGTGCACCAAACCAGACAGTCCTGCTAGCTTGATAAACAAGTATTATCTCAAACTTTCTGATGTCTCGTTGGATGAAAATGGTTCAAGGAGCTGCTGGTGCGGAGGACCTTGCTAGATAATATTGAACCTGGACCTGAGTATCTCTCTAAAACATGAGTGCACCAATTGACAGATATTGCCAGGGAGAATATGCAGATACAACACACACAGTATCATTAAAACGATTATAACTATTCTGCATGTTGCATGTATGGATTTATAGAGGAGTGGAGTGGGGGGAATTGACCAAGATGTGTTTTGCAGCACTCCCCTCCCCCCACCCCACCCCATGTTGTAGCCCCATCCCTTCCCACTCTCCTTCCCATGTTGTGAGGGGCGATTTTCATAAATTTCACATGTTTATCTTCAAATGTTCCCTGTAACTCAAAACCTGTATTGGCACCTATGTCAGGCTGACTAATTGACCTCACGAGGACAAAAATGATGTTGATCAGGCATTACTGCTCACTTCTTATCATATCAATGCAATGAGAAGTCAAGATTGTAAAACATACTAAGACAGAGAATTGCTGTCAGTCTGATCTAGTTCATAACCCATTATCTCATGAATATTCATTACAAATTATGTCTTGATGAATATTATTTAACTGAATTGAATATGTTGTATGAAGCAGCTTTTTTCTCTCTTTTCCATGTGGATAGTGTAGAATCTGAGCAACAATATTGTATGAGCTAACAAAGGATACACAGACATTGAAAATGTTACTTTCAGGGGGATGATGATGTGTTTAATGCCATACATTTGGCCGTGAAGAATGGCTACCGTGCCTTGGACTGTGCAGCTATCTACAGAAATGAGCGGGCAGTCGGCAGTGCCATCAAGAAGCTGATTGTGGAGGGAACGGTCCGCCGGGAAGATCTGTTTGTAACCAGTAAGGTACGATGAAAATAAAGTTAAAGTTTTTTTTTCCATTGCAAAACATTAAAATTGATATAAGTCACACATAATAGCATGGCTGGTGGACATTATTGAGTGAGAAATTAAGTCTTATATGTTTTGAGAATTTGACATGGCCACTCTATCCCCTAACAAATGTGACTTGGAATTGAATTTGGGATGCATTTGTGGGAGGTGATGTGTGTTTTTAGACATCCAGAGAAACTTGCAGTTGGTATTGCAAGAGGCCTTCATGCATTCTGAGAGCTTATCATTAACTGTTGACCTAGTGCTTTGTCAGTGAAAAAACCCCCAAAAACATAAAGTGCAGATCTCTAACAAGAACATCATGAGGAAGAGTCATGTGAACAGGATCAAATACTAGTACACAGAAGTGTTTCATTCTTTCATCAGAAGTAGGCATACGGTAAGCTTAAAAGAAATGTTGTTTTGAGTGGAAATAATACATTGAATATATCTCATCTCGAAGTGATGCAATTTTATCATTTTTACTTGTGTCTATATTAATATGGTATTACTCCCCCCCCTCCCCCCCAAAAAAAAGGTATATTTTACTTGCTTTGTGCTCAGTACATCAGGGCACTGTTGTCCAGTGGTAACATACCTGACAATGGATCCGAAGGTTGTGGGTTCAAACCCCATTGGGGACAAAGATTTTTCTTGATTTTCCCAGGCACAAAGTATTGGTCCAACTGAGAAACCTTTGAGAGGGATTAGTATTAGCTGTAAGAACTTGTTTCCCAATCGATGTAAAATAAATAAGTTTAAATTAAATATAATGTGACACTGGGGTAGTGCCATGTCACTTGTCTATGGCATGTTAATGCATTGTGACAGAACTTCATATCTGTATTTTGTACTGTCGGTAACTCAATGACAGTTGAATGAAAAACAACAACATACACATCATCATACCAGCATATTTACACATGTCTATGAGCGAAGCAAAAAACTTGTCAATGCAAAAAAAAAACAAAGGAGGAATTGATTTAATCAATAGGTAGTCCCATCAATGTGTCGCTGTCGTAGCGACATGCTATTTTTGGTTGTCACGACACTGCAGTCCGTAGGGGATAGCACTCAAAGTAGCATGATATAAAAAATTATGGGTAACAAATGTGGAATAGAGCAGTAAAGGTACAGACTGGAACTTACCTACACATATTTGCATTTACTAGGCCAATATGCTCAGCAAGAGATAAAATCCATGGAAATAATCCTAAGTACCTTCAGACAGAAACTTAATACATTCAATCTTTGGATTGGATCAATAACAGGAAAAAAAATATTGTAAATTTCCATTCACCCGCAAGCCCTGGTTGGTGAATATTAGTGCAGGCAAAATGAAATTATCTCAAATTCTGGTAGGGTTATGCAGGATGATTGATGATTTTAGGAATTTTACATTCCTGTTGTTATGTTGTTGTTTTTTTAACCCTTTCCTTCATAGAGGAAATCATGAAAAGACCTATGCGAACAACATAAAACCAGATCAGCCTGCGAGTAACTCACAGGCTGATCAGGTTTTATGCTGTTCGCTGCTCCTCAGTGGTCTGGAAATGAGGACTTTATAATTAAATTTGGTAAGGTTTAACTGTGGTTTTTTTTGAGTGCGTCAAAATGAGTCTATATGAGGGAAAGGGTTAAATTGATCCCTTAGCAATGTAGATTTATATCAGATTGGATAGCCTTGTATGTCTTTATCAACCAAATGAGATTATGTTGTCTAATGTAGTAATGTTATATGTTTGTTTTTTAAAACATTAAAGCCTATGAAGCTCAATTATTATCAAATCCCGACCAGAGGGTGTCTGTTTCAGAAATGCTTGAGTTGATTTAACCAATAATTAAATGTTTTTTATCCCTATAAACAGCATTTAGGATTAAGAAAAAAAACATCTTTATTTACGGAACTATTTTATATATTATTATGTGCTTTTCGTTTGTTCACAAAAACGTCATTAAATTTTGCAAAAAATGACCTTGTTCTAGGATATCATCTTAAAATTTTCCTTTTTTTTTTTTTTTTTGATGATTAAGTGAGAAGTAAACTAAAATATAATGGACATGTGGAACTTAAGTTTAGAGTATTTGAGATATAAGTTTTCCCAATGCTGCTATTTTTAGTAACATTAATGGAAATTATTTCTTTTTAGTTCAAACTTATTTACTTAATTATTTATGTTAATTGGGATATAATTTTTTGTCACTTATACTCAACTCTCTTGAAGATTCCAGAGTTGGACCAGTACTTTGTGCTAAGGAAGGTCTAGAAAAACCCTTGTCCTCAATAGGGTTTGAACCCATTATCTTTGGATTCGCAGTCGGACACATTACCACTGGATCGAAACTTCTTGTTATTGAGAAACATACAGACAGATATCTTTACTTAACCAAATCCTGTATTACATAAAAATATTAATATCTTTTTATTTCCTCAGTTGTGGAACACATGTCACAGGCCAGACCTTGTGCGGACCAGTCTGAAGAAATCCTTGGATGACCTTGGCCTCCAGTACCTTGACCTTTACCTGATACATTGGCCTATGGGATACCAGGTCAGAGCCAATATTTACATGTCAGCCGTGGTTCATACCAGACTTGTTTTATTTAATTTAGAATATTCAGGAGCCTCATTTTTGTGTTGTAATTAATTTTCTCTTACAATGATTTAGCAACACTTGATTTTATTTTTCAGATACTATTAATTTTTCAGAAAACATCTTAATTTTAAGCATAATAATGTGTAACAAACAAGATACATCTAGGGCTGTACTCATAAAGCTCCTTAGTTTTTAAGGAAAATAAATCCTTAACTGGAATAAATCTTCTAATGTGTTTTATAAATAAGACCTAAGGAAATCCTTACTATCTAAGGGAAATATATGAGATTTTAAGGAAAATCTTAGAAACTGAGGGAATTTTTTGCTAAGGAGCTTTTTGAATATGGTCCTAGATCTTGTTATATAAACCCCTATCTCACAAAGAGAAGTACAGGAATCTTTGTATTATCTGTTGTGTTGCACCCTGTTGTGTCACATGTTGCATTCTGTCACTTTACATTTGAACTTTTATTATGAAAACTCAATATCTTTTAATATTGTTGAGTCAAAGTGGTGTAGAGGCAGTATCTATCACTTTCAGTGAGAGTTACAGTTTCATTACTGTCACACATGCAATATTCCTGGAAACCTAGATTAGATTTCAATATTTAAGTAAGCACCTCCCAGTTTTGACAAGAAGGTAAGGAGCACCTTGATAATGGCTGCTTGTTGACTGTTGACAGGAAGGAGATGTGTTCCTGCCTCTAGGTGAGGATGGTAAAGCCCTTCCCTCAGATGTTGACTATATTGACACCTGGAAGGTTTGTACTGATGATGTCTTTCTCCGTATTTCTATTTAATTATTTTATGAAATTTAAAATTGTCTTGTATATTTAATACAGAAATATTTTGTTTCCTGTTCTGGTGATTCTGTGATAAAACCAGCAATTTGTCTGAAAACATATTTTTCACAAGCATATTTGAAATATAACAAACTGAATCTGAGCTCAAGTGCAGTACACCTGGACAATGAAGTCCTCACTTATGATATTGGTGTCCTCACCTTTGTCATTTGAGTCCTCCATTATGTCATTTGAGCCCTCACTCATGTTGTTGGAGACTTCAATTATGTAAACCCTTTCCCTCATAGGGGAAACCATGAAAAGACCTGTGAGTAACTTGCAGGCTGATCAGGTTTTATGCTGTTCTCTGCTCATCAGTGGTCTGGAAATGAGGATTTTGTAATTAAATTTGGTAAGGTTTAACTGTGGTTTTCTGCAGATCAGGCTTTATGTGGTACCTATTGAGTGCGACAAAATGAGTCTATATGAGGGAAAGGGTTAACTGAATCCTCACTTCTATTACCTTAGTCCTCACTTATGTTTTTCTTGTCCTCTCTTATACAAATTTTTGGCACTTGAGTCCTCACTTATGTTGTTAATACAACTGAACTAGTATTAGCTATCACAACTGAATAACAGCCAACCAGGTAACAAAAGCCATTGAGTTTATTTCCAGGAACTTACATTTCATTCATTTCTTTCTTTGCTTAACCAAATATTAATGGATTTTCTTTCAGTCCAAAATATGTTTTCTCAGTCATCACTGTCAGACTGACTGTCTGAAAATTCCTCTCAGATACCCTCAAAACATTCTTAATTAAACTATCAATGCAAATATTTCCCCTCAACTATTTTACATTTAGGTAAAGAAGTCCTCAAGCAAGAGGTGTACTGTAACATTCAACACAAATTCAAATTAACGAGAAATCTTTTATAATTTGCAGCTCAGTATGATCCAGATTGGGATAACACTTCATATTAAACCTTATTATAAACAATAACAGACATATCATAGCATCATAAAATACAGTTTTGGAATTCAATTGGGGACTGTGTTATATTGGGGACTGTGTTATATTGGGAAATGTGTTATATTGGGGACTGTGTTATATTGGGAAATGTGTTATATTGGGGACTGTTATATTGGGGACTGTGTTATATTGGGGACTGTTATATTGGGGACTCTGTTATATTGGGGACTGTTATATTGGGGACTGTGTTATATTGGGAAATGTGTTATATTGGGGACTGTTATATTGGGAAATGTGTTATATTGGGGACTGTTTATTGGATATAGTGGTGTGTGTTATATGGTCATACACTGTAGTTGGATATTCACCATAGTCTGAAACCTTAAGTGCAGATGTGAGAAGCTTTCCCTTGTTGTTTTTCAGGCGCTTGAAGATTGTGTGGATGAGGGCTTGGTTCGGAACATAGGGGTGTCAAACTTCAATTGTTCTCAGGTGAAACGTGTTTTGGAAAATGCTCGCATAAAACCACAAGTCAACCAGGTGAGTATGAGAAATCATGTGTCAAAAAGTACCGGGTATTAAAGTTGGTTTGTAGTTGTGAATATGCTTTTCCTGGGTAAAATGATATGAAATTTTTTGGAGTATTTGACCTTGTTTTAAAGTGTCACTGCATCTCCTTTTAACATTCACATGTTTGTTTGCTATCACAAGGTCTAAATGTTTATCAAGGGTCATTACTCTTAGGTACATTTTGACCAAATTAATCTCCCCCGTTTGAGAACAAAAGAAAACAGATGAGCCTTGGTATCTGCATTCAGTGCTCTTGATTTATTTTTTTCCTTGATGATGATGTTATAGTTATAGGATTTGGCTTCAATTGTATAGATTTTGATACATCAGATTTATTTGGTAACACACGTAAACCACAGCATGCAATGTAGTTTTCAAAGGTGTTCATAGACATTATGCATTTGACATAATCTAGTAAAATGAAACATGAAGTGTTCAGCCTAAACTTTGCTGTACAGAAATGAATTTTGTCCAGGGCCAAAATTAAATATCCATACAAAATCATTTGAATATCCCAAAAAGTTTGTTACTCGTTAATTTGCAAATGATAGACTATATTAGGCAAATGCATAGCCAGTTTGTTTTTCTTACTTAAAAGCTTGGAACTTCATGGATCGTAAGCTATAATCATGCCCCTAGTAACACATGAATACACTTGTATAATGTGCCCATACTGAGTTGTTTGATGTAGAAGGTAACAGGTGGTGCATATTTAGCTAATTACTCAATGTCATTTTATATTAAGTCATTGATTTTGTCTAGTCTACTAGGTTGTAAAGCTGTCCGGATGCTTTGATAAGGCCTGACAGATTTCAGACAAATGGCTTGCAGTGTCAGAGGGTGAAACCTGCCATGTTTGTTTTCACAGGTTGAGATTCACGTCCATCAGTCCAACAAGCGAGTTGTCGACTACTGCCAGGAGAATGGTTTAGTTGTGACGGCATACTCTCCACTGGGTTCACCGGGTTACAAGAGGTCAGCAGTGCTCACTGTATATCATTTTATTCTCTCCATTATATTGACACTCTCATTTATGAAAGTTATACCTTCATGTCTCTCATGTGAACCTTTCGGTCATAAAGTACATTTACAGTAAAACCTCACTCTGTGACCAACTCATTTTCACGACCAACCCAATATTACGGGCACATTTTGTCGGACCCGAATTTTTCTCTATGTATTTCAATGGTCGCTCACCTCATTAATGCGGGCAACTCAAAATTGCATGAAAAGACCACTAAAATTGGACCATATCGTAAAACTAGTCTTCTTTTGACCTCAATAATGCGAACGATGGTCCTGTGAAAAACTTGATTCAAGTTGTCATTTTACGACACCCAGTTTCCGGTACAGGTGAAGTCGCACGTGCCGTAATTCGGATGTTTTGATAACACGGTAGATAAGATTCGATGAAGAGTGAAAACAATGGGTGAGATGGGTAATAGTACGTAACAGAGAGCAATCTTGGGATCTACAGATGTATTTCCTGTCAAGCTAACGAGTATTTGTTATATGTCCAGATGAGCTGTCCCTGATTAGCTGTAACAATCATCGTGACGCGTTAAGATTGACTAAAGTTTTGACAGTCGTTAATTTGCACGAAGACTTCCCACGATAACTTAACTTAAATAGTATTAGATATCCCGTCATATTAGTCAATCACTTTCATAACTTCTTTCCAAAGACTTATATTTAAATCTGAAATCAAACGATAAGATCTTTAAATTCAAAAGAAATTGTCTTGAATCAAAACAGCACAGGGGAAAGTCGAAGGCAACTGGATGATGAAATAAGCTTATTACTCCAACAACTGAATAAGCAATCAGTTTGATAATTATAGGAAAATAAGGGAAATTTAAAATGGGTAGACATTTAATCGGCATGATATGACCATAGATTTTAATTTTAAATGTGAAAAAAAAAGTATAAAAATAATCAGGATTACATTTCATAACAAAACTTCTTAAAAACATTGAATTGATTCAAGAGATGTTATTTTCATCTATCAAATTAAAAAAGTATTGAATTTGATCAACATTGAAATGAAATATTTATGAAAAGATCATAACTCAATAATGAGACCAACTCAGTAATAAGACCACTTTCAGATGGACCCAATAGTGGTCTCATTATCGAGGTTTTACTGTATTGTGATTCAGGTTTTATTCTTTTCAAAACTTAATTTTAGACTTAAATTGCAAAATCCATTGCCCATAATAACAGGGTTTTCCTGGAGCCACCAGGGGCAAGAGAAAACTTGAAAGTATGTACTACAAAATTATCATACAGAAAAGTACAAGAAAGAATTAAAAAAAGAATGGATAATTGAATTTACGGTAGAACCTTGTTAAACCATAGTCTTTGGGACGTATTAAAAATCTAATAGAAATTATAGTTTCTGTGCATGCTTGTTTGCGTTTTAATTACCAGTGCAGATCGTGGAAATTGTTCTGCCGCGAAAACAGCCAATTACGTATATAGATCTAAGTACTATTTGCATGTTATGAAAAATAATAAAAAATATTTCATAATCTACTTAAGTGTGTCTGATTAACATAATGATTCAAACATGTCAAAAAAAGTGATACATATTTTACCGTCGATCTGCTGCTTCAGGTATCGTTGCATACCGGTGACAAATGCGATGATATGGAATGTATTCTTGATTTGACACCTGGGTTTATCTGCTGGCACGTGCATATTATGTAACCTGTCAGACATTGATTAGCAATAATCAACATTTCCGGTTGGACACACATTGCCCAATCCAATCTCAAAAAGAGATGTGAAAAACTTGCCTGAGCCCATCACTCAAGGTGCTGCCGCAAAATAAACTAGGTTACTGACCGGATACGATTGATAAGAAGGATGATAATTGGTTCAGGAAATATTTATGAAAATTGACTTCAAAATAAAAATTAAAAAATGTATATGAATTGCGACCTTGGGACTGGGATTCTACTTCGAAATAGCTAAAAAATTGAAATAGCGAAATTCAGATTAAACATTTTATTTTTAGTTAAAATAGATGGAAGAAATCGAGACTGAAAATAACTTCGAAGTGGCGGGGAATTGGTTTGATGATGTGCGGTTCTACTGTATTTCATATATCAGCATCCCAGCAGTATCCTCTGAAAGATTAATGTATTGCCAAGATATGTTTCAATGTTTGCAATTATGATCTGTAAATATGAATCATACAAAAGTCTTATTTCTGCATGTAATCGATACAATGTACTGCATATAAACTCTGTCACTACATTACAGCCTTGTCATTAAAATCTTGATTCAGTGAGCCCTCCCCAACCTGCCTTGAGGAACAAGTATTACTTGATATAGCCAAGCAAAAGAATAAGACACCAGCTCAGGTAAGCCTGCGTATTCTATGGCAGATATTTTATGCTCCCCGAAGGTAGAGCATATAGTTGCCGTTTTGCCCTTCCATCCTGTCCATTGGTTTGTTCGTCCATCCGTCATAATTTTGTCCGGAGCATAACACAAATACTATAAGAGGTATCAACATGAAACTAAAAAGGTAGATAAATCTCAATAATGAAAAGTTTAGTGTACAAGAACCATAACTCATTTTGCATAATTTAGGAGTTAATGTCCTTTGTTAGTTTTCATAATTAAATTTTGTCCAGAGCTCATATAGTATAATAAAGTACCCATCAAGTGACAAAGCGCAATTCAGGGAGCATCCACCGGTTCTACCAGCACTTGTATTACTACGGTTAGGAATTACTCCAGCAAAACCGAAACTTTTACCCCTGCGTCGCATAAGTGGGCACATATAAAAGGAATCAGATGTGTCACACCCTTCCGCACAAACATTACATTAAGACAAGATGGATGCAGGGGTAATAATCACCTTTAATAATAGTTTGAGCTGAATTTTTTCAAAGCAATGAATAAAAGACAAATTAACTGAACAAGTATTCTACCACATTGAAAACAGTCTTCTTTGAGGGATTGAAGATCATTTTAAAGGAATAGCAAAATATTTACTATCATTTCCTGTGACACTCATTGATTAATCAAAATTATTAAATTTCAAGTTAAGCATTTGCTTATTTTATACTCAATAGATTTACAAGAAATTGCACTCTCAGATTTCTGTGAAAAGTGTATTGTTTCATTCTGAAATATTTCATGTTTGATATGAACAAATATATTATTGCCTGACCAATATCACATTTATTTCAAAAGTATTGGTATTCTTTGAGATTGTTTACATACCAAACAATACATCTGTATTTCGAAAAGAATAATACATGTACATCTAGATGAAAGAAAATTCGAGTTCACACTTACTTTTACAATTGAATATACAGTAAACTCTGCAAACAAAGGCCACTAAACCTGTGGTGGCTGTTATTCAAAGGTGAAGTTCTTCTTAAAGTCAGTGCTTGGAATCTAGACCATGGCCTTTGTTCACAGAATGACTTTCATTCAGAGGTGGCTGTTAATATAGGTTTGGCTGTTTTTTTATCTGATTTTTAGGTAACATTACGATTCCTGCTCCAGCGTGGACTAGCAATCATTCCAAAGGCCATCAAACCAGAGAGAATTATAGAAAATATCCAGGTATGACTATTATGAATGTATCCATGGTTCGCACAGGTCTTGAAAAACCCTTGAATTTGATGTCTGTCTTGAAAAACCCTGAAATACACTTACCTAAAGAGGCCTTGAAAAACCCTTAAAAATGAATTGAAGGTCTTGAAAAACCCTTGAATTAAAGATTTTAAACATTGATCATGAAATAAGTGTTTATAAAGCTGTTAAAAAAATCGAAGGAAAGATATCTATATTGGTGTAAAAGCATAAATTTCAGTTAATGTAAATCCTTAATTTTGAATTTTAAGGCCTTGAAAAACCCTTAAATTTTGCTTCAGAAATTTGTTTGAAACTTGGTATCTCTTGTCTTCTAGGGTGGATTTCAGAATTCAAACCAAGTATGGCTCATGATCTGTTTTTCTGGGCTGCAATTCATAAGTCTTTTTAATTCTTATTTTACATCAAACTTTACTTGTATATATCACCTTTGTGTTATGCATATAACAGTTGTTCCTGGATTGTTTGACCCATTGTTGGGAAAATGTTATGTGGTGTGGTATCAAGTCAGTGTTCGCGGTACTGGTTCTACCGAGAAACTTGTCTCCCTTGTGTCAGTGTTATACATCGGGCATATAAAAGGACAAAGGGGTCTATTCGCAAAATGAGCTAGGGTATCACACCCAAACTCCCTTGTATCTGACTAATGTCTCTTCCGATAATGTCTCTTCAGCAAAAAACAGAACCCACAAAGTGGGAAATCCTTGACCACAAGGTCTAAAATATGGTCAAATTAATTTGAAAATGATTGCTAGCCATTACAATAAAAGAAAGAAAAGAAAAAGATGCCACTTGTAGTGTGATATGCAGCTCTATAATTGTCTTTTGTAGGCATTGTCCTGAAACTACTGAAATACAAGCAAACATATTGTAGACTGTACCTTGGACTCAAACACTAAGTCTTGAAATTTTCAAAGTGATGTATTGCGATGTTTTACTAAATCAGTGACTAAAAACACATTATTATACCCCCACAAATGAAATTTGGGGGGGTATATAGGAGTCACCCTGTCGGTCGGTCGGTCCGTCCGTCCGTCGGTCCGGCGGTTGGTCGACAAATATTTGTCCGGAGCATTTCTCCAAAGCCATCAACCATTTGATGAAATTATAGAAATAGACCAGTATGATATCATGATGTATCCATGTTCGCATGTTTTGAAAAATCCCTTGAATTTTTATCTTTTGAATACTTGAAATACACTTCACTAAAGTAGGTTGATAAAACCTTAATAATGATTGAACGGTCTTGAAAAAACCTTGAATTTAAAGATTTTACTTGATCATTTAATATTGTTTATCAGCTATTAAATAAATCGTAGGAAAATATCTATTTTGGGTGTAAGCATAAATTTCAGTTAATGTAAATCCTAATTTTTTTTAAGGCTTGATTAACCCTTAAATTTTGCTTCAGAATTTGTATTAAACATGTATCCTTGTCTTCTTCTAGGTGATTCAGAATTCAAATCAAGTATGGCTCATAATCTGTTTTTTGGGCTGTATTCCTAAGTCTTTAACCCTTTTATTTTACATCAAACTTTACTTGTATATATGACTTTGTGTTATCTATAACAGTGTCCTGGATTTAACCCATTTTGGAAAAGTTATTGTGTGGTCTTTTCAAGTCTTTGTTTGCGGTACTATACTACCGAAACTTGTCTCTTGTGTCAGTGTTATACATCGGGCATATAAAAGACAAAGGGGTCTATTCGCAAAATGAGTAGGGTATCACACCAAACTCCTTTTATTCTACTACGTCTCTTCGAAATTGTCTCTTCAGTAGAACTATGTGGTCCTTGACCACAGGTCTTAAAACTTTGGTCCAAAATTTGAAATTTGCTAGCCTTACTAATAATGTAAAGAAAGAAATGAAAATGCACTTGTGTGTGGTATGCACTTTTGTTAATTGTTTTTTTAGGTTTTGCCCTGAAACTACTGAAATACCTATGAAACATTCGTTGTACTGGCTCAAATACTAGTCTTGATTTTCAAAGTGATGTAGTGATGTTACTATCAGTGACTAACTAATTATTTTAACCCTATACTCCATGAATATTCATGTGCAAATTTATGACTTGATGAATATTAATTCATTTGACTTTTCTTTGAGTAAAAGAATATGAGGAGACCCATTTCAAACATCTCCTTTCAGGACATTATCTGGAATTAGTTTGCTTTCACTATATTTTCCAGGTCTTTGACTTTTCCTTATCTGAAGAAGAAATGCAAAAGATGTTGGCATTGAATAAAAATCACAGACTCAACACAGAACAAATGTAAGTGAAGAATGTGAACATTTCAGGCTTTTTTTTACCATTTTCAATTAAGACTTTAAAATAATAGGACCTTGATTAAGACTTGAAGTCTTACTGCTGATGTTTTCCTTGAAAAAAATGTGTGTTAAGTCAAACTTTTGTTTAAATAGTTGCTACCAAGCTTTGATAACACTATTTAAAGCATATTATATAATGCAATTCTAAAAGTAGAATTACTTGAAGGTATTTTGATTAAGTTAAATAACATATATATGTCACCTTTAGATGGTCAGCCTTTTTTTAATGTAAAGTTAGCTTGTCACTTTAGAAAGAAATGCCAAACTTAAGTATTTTTAGAGGCTGCTTCATATTAAAGTCACAAGCGTTCATTTTATTTGCTAACTTACTAATAGTCAAATACATGTATTAGTAGTCCCGTCAGAACAACAGCAAGTCTGTAAACAGAGCACAGTTACAGGATCCTAAGTACTGAATAATAGATAGATAATGAGGATTTTACATTTGTATAACAGCTAACCCCAAATAAAGTCAAGTTTTTAGTTTCTTTTTTGTGGTCTTTTGTTCATAGATATTACTCTAAAGAATATATTGATGTATTTTATGTTTTGTTGTTTTTTTCACAGAGGGGTCGGCCACAAGTACTTCCCGTTTAATGACCCTTTCTAGTTGGATGCTGCCACTGTCACATTTGACATATCTCATCAGGGGAGGTGCTACATATGTCGGGAGATAGAAATATTTCGCTGTAAATCATGCCCATCGATTGACTCTGAAATTCAATGATTTGATTGTGAACTAACTGACACCATGATGAAATTTTTTGATATTTCATGCTTCCATTGCTTGTATATTAAAATGTTATGATAGTATCTAAATAGCTAGGTATTAGAATATGTCTGACATCTTGCTTAGTTATATGAATTGCCCATCCCCCTGCTTGTTTTTTTAGTGTTTTGTTGTTGTTGTTTTTTAAAGAGTTTAACTTATCAATTGAAAAACAAGATTTTATAACTTGTGCTTATCCCTCTCCATGATTCCAGGGTTGGACCAGTACTTTGTGCCAGCAAGGGTTTTGAATAATTCCAAACCCAAACGTGGGATTGAACTTTGTAACCTTCAGATGGCATTCAGTGTACACCGTAACAGGATTCTATATTGTTTTTCAGTATTGTAAAATTCATGTTATTTTGTTGAAGCATGCAGCTGTCCTAGTTTATTTTGCTGTAACCAAAGAGCTTTATTCGTTAAATTGAGAATAAAACTGTTATGAAGTTGTATTATGTTAATACCAAAATCATTGTTAGACTTTAAACTTTACATTTCTCTCAAGAGGCCTTTTGTAAATAGGTTTTACAACTCATATATTTGCCATATTCACACATTACTTTAATAAAACAATTTATCAACTTCAAACATGCCATAAATCTAACTAACAGCATTATGAAAATCGATTTTGACATTGTTTATTTGATAGATATGATCTAGTCAAATAATCACAAATTTATAAATTAAAATAGTGCAAATACATGTGTCTGTCTGGGTTTTGTGTAAGTAAACGTGTTGCGCGACTGTGGTTAAAAATTGTGTGTGGCCCGAAGTGATTTTTGCAAGATAAGATAGCCGGCGTTTTTAATCTTTTTCTTTGTCAAGTGACAAATCTTTGTTCCTATTTTCAATATTTATTTTTTCTGTTCATTATATTGACGGCAGGACAAGTGATTGTCACATTGTTGTTTGTTTAATTATATAAATTTACTAAATATAGTTCATCTTAATATTAACACAAAATTTTGTTTTTAAACATTCAATAACCAGCTATAAAATGGATCAAGTTTGATTTTCATTGTTTGGGGTAAGTAAGATATTACAAAAGTCAACTTCCACAGGCAAGTGAAAGTCAAATCCTTAAGTAAACCCCTGTGTCATAGATCTAAATGTGTGTGTAGAGCTAAATGTGTGTTAGAGCTCAATGTGTGTGTAGAGCTAAATGTGTGTGTAGAGCTAAATGTGTGTGTAGAGCTCAATGTGTGTGTAGAGCTAAATGTGTGTGTGTGAGCTTTGTGTGTGTATTTTGTTGGCAAAATTAAGCAATCAGGTTTTGCGTCTTCTATATCTCTTCTCTTTACTTTGTCAATGTGTGAGCAAATCTTTGATGGTGTAACAGACTTATTTTGTAATATCTAAAACTGATTCTTTTTCTGTTCACATCGTGACGGCCAGGCAACCCAGACAGTGATCTGGTCAGCTCATGTGCACAAGGTTGTGCCAAGGGTTGTTTAATTTATATGAAAAACTGTTTACTTAAATGTATGTTTTAGGTTCATCAGAATTGAAGGATTAACCCAATGATTTATGTATATTTTAATGGACATTCTTTTAATAATTTTCTGTCGGCTATAAATTGATCTTTTAAGTTTTGATGTTGTCATTGTTTTGTGGTGTTAAGATTTTTTTGAAAATATTACATGTTATAATAGCAGTCAGACTTTTCCTTGATATTAAGCTGCAATGAAGAGGAAGCTTCTGTCAGCTACTGGCACCTTTTTTTTTTAACCATACTTATTGCTCAACCCTTAACCATGAGAACTATCAAAACAGTGACCTATGCAACCAGGACAAAACCTGATCAGCCTGCTTATTTTAGACAGTCTATGTACATGAATTTTTTATTTTGGTTTTCATCTCTACCTTTTACATTTGCAATATAAGTACCACTGATAAAGAATGTCTAAATAAGCTTCCAATCCCATCCCAAAAGTATATGTAAAGGATATTGTGTGGAAGATGCAATTTTATTTCATCGAGTGAACTCTAAAAATTGTATCCTCACCAATGGCTACACCACTCTTGAGAATACTATTTTTGAAGTTCACAAAATCTAATAAGATATTGCATCTTCCACAAAATAGCCTCTATATTATCATAACAGTATTCCTCTTAAAAGCATAAGATAAATTGTCATATTGTAATTTGCTATGTACTTGATTTTATAAGTGTTTAAACTGAGTATAACTGAGAAACATGTTAGACTGAGATATGCTTTCAGTCATGTCAGGGAAAACAATGATTTCATTTACATAATGAGACCTTTTTTGAGTGCTTTTGACCTTAAAAGTTATTTATCTTATATCCTTACATTCTATGTCTACTAGGCCGGCCATTCCTTGTAAATAACCCCTTACCTCATGAATATTCATGTACAAATTTATAAATATTAATTGACTGAACCTCAAATGGTATCCCACATGAAACAATGGATTTTTCTTTCCTGTGCAGATGGTTTAACATCTTAGCTTCAGTATTGTATGAGCAAACAGGAGACCCTGATCAGGCAGCTCCTTTTATGTCTGATCTGGGTTTTCTTTGTTTGCCAATGCATCAAAATGTGTAAGAAAATAAATTGTATGCAGGGCATGTCTTACTTTAATATTTATTATAAAAGAAATATGCATAGCTGGTATAAATGATAAATTAATTATTGAAAATAATATCAGATTTACATAGTGCAATTGGTCAACACATACCTCTTTTTGTGGTTCAACCAAATTTTGGCACAATGTGCATTGCCAAGTTTGAAAACCAGTCAGAATGTCCCAGACATTCAAGAGTTATGGCCCTTGTATTAACAAAAACAAAAATGCAAAATTTTTAGTGTCATTGCTCTTGCAATTTTTGCCAAACTTGTTCACAACGTATGCTTGTTAAATATTTTGACCAAGGTCCATAACTGCTAAAAAGTCCCAGATACACCAGAGTGATGGCCCTTGAATTGATAAAATTGCAGGAAGGGCATATGTTGTGTTTATGTATATCATGACTTGTACATAGTTAACAGGATACCTGAAATTTTAGTTCACAGTGCTTTTCAGGGTAACTGTGTTTCACAGTCTCGTTGCACATTCGCATTTTGTGGACTTCTAAACACATAATTTTGTACTCCAGTGCAATTGTGCAAAATACAGCATTCTTTGAATACCCACTGTTTAAATGAATGTATCATTTTTACTCAACTGGTATTGTTTTGTAGAGTAATGTCCTTACACCTCCAAATATTATTGCTTTTAATGTGATGATTTTATCAATGATTCATTCATTTATATGTCACATGACTTCACTCACTAACAAGGTGAAAGATTTTCCAATTCAGTGTAAAAAAATCAGTGCTGCAACATTTGGATTTATTGGTGCATCTCGGCATGTTTTTAACACATGCTACTTTTTCGCATTATTTTTTAACCTTTTTTTATCCTGTTCATGAGTTGCTCGAAGATGGTTCTGACGACTGTTATTTGAACACCAGAAATTGATATCTTTTCCTGTGTTCTTTTCAGTGTTATTTTTTAATCCATTTCAAACACACAAACAACCTTAAAATGATCTGTCATTTCATGTTACAGATTTACCATTACCGTTTATTATATTTATACATGTAGTAAATCAAGTTACTGTGAATTTACTTGAAATGTTTTAGATTTACATTCAAGTCGTTCTCGATTAAAGTAAGATTTGTTTCTCATAAATGAATGGATATTATGTAGATAGGTATTATTGGTGTGTAATTAGAGAGTGCCTTTCTTATCAGTGTCAGGGATTGTTTTGATATTCCAGAGGTGGCAGTAGGAATTGTGTTTTTTTTATGCCTGCTTCACATAGTGTAGTGGGGGCAATATAGGAATCCTGTTCATCAAGTCATGTCCTGTCCTTCACTCATATTACATGAGGTTTGATAACTGTTGTTGATAATATCTCACTTGGAATGATTACTTAACCCTTTCCCTCATAGAGGACACCATGAAAAGACCTATGCGAACAGCATAAAACCAGATCAGCCTGTGAGTAACTCGCAGGCTGATCAGGTTTTATGCTGTTCGCTGCTCCTCAGTGGTCTGGAAATGAGGATTTTGTAATTAAATTTGGTAAGGTTTAACTGTGGTTTTCTGCAGATCAGGCTTTATGTGGTACCTACTGAGTGCGTCAAAATGAGTCTATATGAGGGAAAGGGTTAACATGATATGACCAATCAACAGACAAGTGTAGATAACTGTCAAGGATTTTGTAAGAATTACAGCCCTTTTACTGTTTTAAAGTGATTTGCTGACATATTAATCACGTTCAGTGATATCTCTAGTTTATTCTAGTAGATGTAGTTAGTTTATTTATGATATACATGTACCTGATGTTGTTTTAGACATTGATAGTGCTAGTGTGACGATGTGTCGTCATAGGTTTACATACAATCTCTGACAACTGCGTCAGGGAGTCGACTCTTTGGCTCAGTGGTTAGAGCATTGGACTTGCACACCAGCAGACCAGGTTTGATCCTGGGCCTGGTTGAGTTTGTTAAACTAGTGTCATTTTAGACATTCTTATTTCAGTATAATGATGTGGCATTTGCTCGTATTTACAGCTGTACACCAGTGTTTTTAGCCCTTTACCTCATGAATATTCATGTAATGTTAGAGTCCACTACACACCAGTGTTTTAGCCCTTTATCTCATGAATATTCATGTACAAATTTATGACTTGATGAACTGATTCATTGAATTAAAATTCACTTAGCTTAAAATAGTATATATAACTCCTGGCAGGAGCAGTCAAATTTTTGTCTGCTTTGTTTGCCAAGGTATCAAGACATGTCTGCATGAAATAAAGGGTTAATACTGGAAATCTGAATACAGAACGAATAGAAGCAATTTCTAGGATATTCTAGCTTAATTATTTTTCCCAGGATTATCTTAAATATTTTTATTAGTCCCCTACCGGTGCTTACACCGGAGGGGACTATAGGTTTGCCCTCCGTCCGTCCATCTGTCTGGAAATCTGGATCCCGCAATAACTTATAAACTGTTTAAGGTAATATTATGAAACTTGGTATATGAATAGATGGCAATATTGAGATTCTGCACATTATTTTTTTTTCTTTCTCAGACCAAAATTGTGGTTGCTATGGTAACGGAAATATTATGCACCGCACCGGTAGGGGATTCATGTGTTGTGAACAACACCAGTTACTTGTTTATTCAGGTTTTTGTTATGAATCAAATTGGTATTTGGAGATTTAAATGTTTGATACTGAAAATGTAGGGGGATCTCTGTGTCTGAGTTGTTCAACATGTTATCCTTTATTTATTATCACATATACCCTCACCTCTGTAGATTTCCCAGTCCGATCCTTTTATGTCGATTTTAAGTGGGTGCCCACTGTACCTAAAATACATAGGCCCCATCCTTCACCTCTTATAAACTGCTTGAAAGTATGGAAATGGATTCGGTTTATAATCAGAATTGATATCCCCCCACCCCCCCCACCCAAGTTGGCCAATATATCTTTGTTTGATTCCCCACCTGAGATAAATGGCTGGAGTGGCGCATGTATTGCATTGTCTTAGCTAGAGAGGAATATGTTTTTATGAATTGATTGTTGTACTATAATATATAATGACAATATTTTTTTTTATAATGCTTTGTATTATTTTTGTTTGTAGATAGCATATACCTTCTATATCCTGCCATGTTTAACTTCCTACCGATACATTTCAGGGGGATGATACAATATCTTGTAATATTTGTGGTATTGAAATTTATATAGTTTGCAGTGTACATCTATAAGCAAAAATTGTTAACATTATTGATTCTAATGCAAGATATACAATAAGCTTTTTTAAGGGAACTTGATTTATTGTATTTGTCTCAATATTTAAGTAAGCTTAGGAAATTTACAGTGCATTATAATGCTATATTCTAAGTCAACAAACCTTATGTCAAGTAAACAAACTTTGAAATTATCTTTATTTTATTGCTAAAAAATACCAGTACTGTAATAGAGCAACTTGAGTAACTTTATGCTCATCTAACAATGGTTGCAATAAAATAATTATAGATTTTAAGCTGTGAGGGTATTGTCAGTGCTACAAATGAAATATTGTTATTCTTGTGTAGTAATTTTGATGGTATAATGGTGCCTGGTATAATGTTGCATTATATTTTATCTTCTAAAGTATACTACTACTGCACAAGTATAATTGAATACATATACCGTTATACCTTAGTTTTACAAAGTGAAGATGTAACTGCATAGGACTGAGAGGCAATGTCCAGTTGTGCTGTGTTATGTCATATTTTACAAAAAAAAATTCATAGTTAAATCATGGCAATGTACATCATCAGATACCTGTGTCTTATCCATAGATATATATTGGATGTGGAATTTTACACCTGTATTTTGTCGTTTAAGGTTGTCAAATTTGGCCAGTTCATTTGTTCTATCACGTTTTTAATCGATCATAGAGGTCATTTTACACAGCTGTTCACAGCAATGTTTTTTCTTAAGTTACATACTTTTAAGCCTCCATGCCAAAGGTACCATTTACAAGGCATGTTATTATAGGTAAATATTTCACTGAATGACTGCTATGAAGTGACATTTTGCTGCCTGTATCCCTGACGCATGATGTCATGAAGTGAAACAGAACAAGTTAACCAGGAGTTTCTGACAATGGGTGATTCAATCAGGACACTCATCACATTCAGTGATAGCTCCAGTATTGCAACCAGTGCATTCCATCAAATATACTATATCTCATTACATGTATATACTGTATGACATGTTTTTTTTTCCTGCAGTAGCCTGCAACCAATTAGTGATTTACATCATCGGTATCAGTAAAAGAGATCATTTGCTTGAATGTCGTGTGCTTACATACAATTAAACGAGGGATTACAGTCACCTTTACCAAACAGTCAACTTGGTTTAATCAGCAAGCTTTCAGATTTGGTAAAATATATCAAACCAGTATTAGCGATTTTATTGTGTGATTAATTTCTTGCACTCAACAACTGACCTCTGAATAACAGTCAACCTGTAAACAGAGGCCAGCATATAAATTCCTACCCAGCATATAAATTCCTACCTTTAAATGTATGACAGATTAAATCTCCAAGTAATAATCACCTCCAAGTAAACGTCAATTTTCAGTTTTCCTTGAGTGACCTTTGCTCACAGGGTTTACTGTTCATCATATGATACATTAAATCTTCATTATAAGGCCACCTGTGCTAAGTGGTCACTTTATTTTTCCCTTGATTAACCACTTTAGACAGGCTAGACTTACAGTGGAAACACTCTCTTGACATTGATGCCAAAGAGGTCAGGGGCCTACGTGGCTGAGAGGGTAAAGTTAATGACTTTAACACTCACTCAGCCCCTCACCGCGTGGGTTCGAATCCCGGCAGGGTCATTCGGATTTTCATATAAGGAAGCCTTCCAGCTGGCTTGCGGTAGGTCAGTGGTTCTACCTGGATGCCTCCGTGCATTTGGGGTCTTTCTCTGGCTGTAATAAGCTGGACGTCGCTATATGACTGAAATACTGAAAAACTTTAAACAGTCAAGTCTAGTCTAGTGCTAAGAGGTCAATCAGTAATTTAGCTTTAAAAATATATTTTATCAGGATATGACAAAAACTCTTGGAACTTAAAATCTTTTTTAATCATTGAACTTATCTTTTGCTCACAATTTTTTTTATTTTTTTTTGCTTTTTGACTTTTTTTTTTATTCTTCAGATTTTATAATTATTGATTTCTGGTTTGCCATATACAATATGAATGATTTTACCCCTTAAATGATTATATAGTTTATATAAATTCATATAATGATCCATGAATAAGGTATGGCAATAAAAGTTTACCAAGTAAAAATGTCCTTGTACTTATCTATGTGATTCCCTTTTATAACCATGCTTCACATTTTTCTTTGTTGTGTAGACTGTAGAAACTAAGCTCCAATATTGTATGAGCAAACTGGGGGGGACTCTGATCAGACGTAACTGCCTGATAAGGTCTGTTCCGTTTGTTAATGCATCTGAATGAGTCATATTTAAAGTAAAGGTTTAATTGAATAATCCATAGGATACCAACAGTGTTTTCAATACAAGCATGCAAAGCTCTTTTGCCACCTTATCCACTTAAAAGTCGTTTGTTCCCATTCAAAGTGAAATGAAGAATTATACAACACATAAAAATATATTTTCTATACAGAAAGCATCTTAATTTAATATAAACTATATTAATATTTTCTAAAATATTTTGCCCTCGAACCAAACAGCTAAATCACCAGATGACGGGAACATATACCCACCATTAATAACAGAAATAACTGAATTTTGACAATTCAATATATATTTTTTTCATTATTTCTTCCACTCCTTTTGAAAATATGTGTATAAAGGTATAGATTTTTTTTTTTAATTTAAAGGCCATTATGTTTCATAATAATACAATTTTCATGAAAAAGTAAATATGTAGTCTAACATGGTATATTATGTGTAAAAATCTGTAAAATAACAGTTTAACCCTTTCCCTCATATAGACTCATTTTGACGCACTCAATAGGTACCACATAAAGCCTGATCTGCAGAAAACCACAGTTAAACCTTACCAAATTTAATTATAAAGTCCTCATTTCCAGACCACTGAGGAGCAGCGAACAGCATAAAACCTGATCAGCCTGCGAGTTACTCGCAGGCTGATCTGGTTTTATGCTGTTCGCATAGGTCTTTTCATGGTATCCTCTATGAGGGAAAGGGTTAACACATTAAAAATGTTGATCAAATTACGCATTTTAGTATTTTGGATAAATGTCAAAATACTCTCATTGTTTACATTTTGCATTGGCGAGTATTCCCAAAGACGGTGTGAAATCGCAAATTATTTGAATTTGAAAAGCTTATGCCAAACCACAATTTGTTTATCTGCTACATCATCAACTTATGCACACGTGATTCATTAACCGAGACATACAGAAGGTCTATGTGAAATGTCAGAATATTGACAAAGATAAGCAGAATATGCAAATTAGATATTCCTGTGAACATTTGAATGATGTTAAATAAAATATCCTTTATTATTTATACATTATAGTAATGTTGTCAGTGTGTATGAAAAGATGGCATCTTTTAAATAATCTAGCACACATTTCACTTTTCTGTTTGAATAATATACACTGCTTTGGGGGGAATAACTAGCCATTAAATTAACATTTCAATTGTGTATAAATGTACATATTCAGATACTGATAGAAAAACTTTCTAAACTATTTCTGTCTTTAACCCATTTTCTCATGAATATTCATGTACAAATCTTTGATTGATTACTATTAATCTCCAGAACTTAATCCTTTCTCCCATAGAGGAAACCATGAAAAGACCTATGCGAACAACATAAAACCAGATCAGCCTGCGAGTAACTCGCAGGCTGATCAGGTTTTATGCTGTTCGCTGCTCCTCAGTGGTCTGGAAATGAGGACTTTATAATTAAATTTGGTAAGGTTTAACTGTGGTTTTCTGCAGATCAGGCTTTATGTGGTACCTATTGAGTGCGTCAAAATGAGTCTATATGAGGGAAAGGGTTTAAATGGTGTGTGAAACGAAATTTTTTTTTTCTTCACAGTGCATACTGCATAGAATCTGAGCTATAATACTGTATGACCAAACAGAGAAGACGCCTGCCAAGTGCTGTCTGATCCGGTTCAGCTCTGAGTGCCAATGTATCTCAATGAGTCGATGAGTAAAGGGTTTAACTTCTGTGATTGTTCAACCCCCAGATATTTAGTACCTGGGAGCTATATAAGAGTCATATAGATCAGTCAGTCTGTAGACAAGATTTATCCACCCTATTTCTTGGGTACTTTGGTCAGATTTTAATCAAATTTTAAAAGACTGATAAGTACCAAGCCTACATGCACACATTGTTTGCATGTTTTCATTAGCTTGATTTTAAATGAGATCTGGCCCTTTGTTATATTTACTAAATATATTCTGTCACACTTTATCTTTGGCTACCAATGGTCTGATTTTGATTTAACTTCACAGCATGAATAAGTATTAAATCTTGTTGCACACCATGACAGGCTTAATTTTATAACAGCCTTTTGTTGTATTTATTGAAGGTATTTTGTCCACACTATTTCTTAGCTACTTTTCAAACTTCACAACAATAATAAATACCAAACCTACTCGCTGATATTGTAGGCATGTCATGCTTGCTTCAATTTTCATTGATTTTTTTTTTATCAGTGGTACATGTTGAAATGCATCAAAAACTCTAATGGTTTTGGAGAGTTTTAATTTTTATCCTTCAACTTTATCAAGACTGTTTGACATGGTAAAAGTAACTGTGACAAAGCAGTATCTGGGAGTACATTGTCTTCATCATCTTCAACAATAGTTCATGTTTGCCTTAAAGTCATGAAATTCTTCATTGAAACTACAAGACAAAACAGGAAAACAAACCTTGACATATGTATACTTTTATTTCTCTTAACGAAATACATAGATATTCATTTTGATATTCACAATTTATAAATAACTTTATGACACATTGTATAAACTGAAATTCATTTTCAATAAAAACAGATACCTCTCACAGTATCATTTTGCTAGCAATAGTAGACACAAAATAAAACCATTGTAAACTTTGGCCTTTAAGATGTGGCCTTGATATCACGTGGCCAAAACCTTCACTCTGCTCACTATAGTGATAAGTTGTGCAGAGTTTTTATCGAAATCCGGCCAAGGGACTCCGAAGAACAAATACCACTACTGAGAACTTTGATCCCCCAGTGTGGAGTATCTCTGTACATCGTCAGACTCTGATTGCCTTCAGTGTAGAGCTTTAATAGGAAGAACTAGGTACATGTATTCAGAAGATTCAAAGTCTATACCATCTGTGACATATAGTATATATAGTACTCAACACTGAACATGTGTAACATGATTATCTTTTACTTTTTGATGCTTTTTCAGCTTTACTCTTGTTATCTTCATAGTCACTTATCATGCCTCTCAAATCTTCTACTTTCAGTTTAGCAAGTAGCTGAACGATCATTTTCTCCAGACTGACTCCATCAGACATGAACATTTCTATGTTGCTGAAATTGTAGCCCAGTCTGTGGTCGGTAATCCGGTTCTGAGGGAAGTTGTAGGTCCGGATTTTCTCTGATCGGTCCTTCCCTCCCACTTGTATTTTCCTCTGGGTAATCTGTTTAGATCTCTGCTCTTCAATCTCAATGTTGTATATCCTTCAAAGATGAAAAAGAAAATAATAAAAATCACAATCATGCAAAAACAATGAAGCCAAAAAAAGAATGTTACCTGAAAAAAAAGGACTGAAAATAGAAGAAAATAGTGACCAAATCAACTCAGATGGACAGACGATAGAGAAGTGAAGAGAATCCCTATGAATCAACTCTAGATGGACAGACAATAGAGAAGTGATCCCTATGAATCAACTCTAGATGGACAGACAATAGAGAAGTGATCCCTATGAATCAACTCTAGATGGACAGACAATAGAGAAGTGATCCCTATGAATCATCTCTAGATGGACAGACAATAGAGAAGTGATCCCTATGAATCAACTCTACTTACAGTGGTGCCACAAAAAGAAGATGGCCATGTTTAGTCAGTAAATATAATCTTGTTGCAATATGACAATAAAAAGCCTGCGGCTAATTCTAAGTTTAAAAACCAAACCTGATGGTATTATGGATGTTTGTTTTTTGGGGCTTTTTTCATCAAAAGTAGGACAAAGGTCAAGGTCAATTGCATAATGAAGAGGTTCATCCACTAAAGCAACTGTCCAAATATTGAAGCAATTCAGTGAAAGACACAGAAGTTACAGCAGATTGAAAAAAAAAGGTCAGCTTAACCGAACACCCGAGCGGACATTATCATAAAGGACGGATTTTTTTTTTAAAAATCCATCCAAAAATGGCTCCAAATTTTACTGTTGCTTGTCACAAAGCAGTTGTTAAATGCCATTTTAAATAGAATAACTCAATGGGCACGAAAAATATAACAGACAGCCACTTTAAAGAGACTAGACTTGACTGTACCTTGTTCTCAACACGTCCATGGCTATTTTCTTATTTTTGTGTTGACTCCTCTGCTGCTGACACTCGGCCACCACTCCTGTGTTACACAGAACATGGCATAAAAATGAATGTGACATTTGGTGTGGGGCTGTGGCGTAGGTCTGTCCCAATACAGTATCGATAACTCATAATAAGGGAGAAATGTATGTAAGCAGACAGGTAGCTCAGTTGGTAAATGCACAGGTTGGCATGGCAACCCCCCACCCCCCCCCCCTGGTGTAACTACAACCCCCAAATACCAATAAAAAATATTTCTGAAAAATCTTATAATGTCCTATAATTATATATTTATATATAGGACATTACAAGATTTTTCAGAAATATTTTTTATTGGTAGTGGGGGATTGTAGTGACCAGACAACATGCTGAACACCTTTGGGTAAAGGCCCAGGGTTCGAGCCCTGATCAAGCAGCATATTTTTCTCACCTCGTGAATATCTGAGTCATGAATAAATATAAACTTTGTATCATTATTAAGCCCTCCACTGCTGTTTGAGTCTCGGACTGGTCACTCTAAACATTTATGTAAGGAAGCTTTCTAACTTGCCTGTGGTAGGTGGGAGGTTCTACATAGACCACTCGTAATTAGCTAGACATTGCTAATATGACTTTGTATACTACTACAGTGATTAATTAACTCTGAACCATTACATGACCAAGACATACATGTACACTACTGTTCATTATTTTTCACAATTACTTATTTTCTTTAGATTTATCAATAAAGTATTTAACTATTTATCTTTGGTTCACGATTTGTATTGACATATTTCTTTTGAAATAAACATTTGCAAAGTTCTGTCCTTACCAAAATAAAGCTTAGTATTCTTCATTCATACCTCTATAAAGATGCTTAATTAAACAGGTATTTTTCGGACAGATAGGAGTTAAACAGAGTAATTTAGCCATGAAAAGGTTTTAAAATACATGTATCCATTTTTTTTATATGAAAAGAGTTCCGAGACTGGCTGCCTCAGTGTCAGCATAATGTGATTTATGGGGCAAGATATTACTACGACACAGCAGTCTGTCTTGTGTAGAAAAAGTCCAAAAAATACTGAAAAACTGTCAGTTGGATGTTAAAGCCAAGCCAATCAACAAACTACATATTCTCCATACCTGTTGGCAAGTGAGTGAGTCTAACTGCAGAGTTGACCTTTTGGACATTCTGTCCCCCAGGGCCACTGGACCG
>CM037795.1:37078094-37128094 GCA_021229015.1 Solen grandis | reverse complement strand
GATAGAAAATGAATACCACTTTCTTTTAGTTTGTCCAAAATATAGTGAATTAAGAAGAAAATATTTTAAACAGTATTTTTGTCAATGGCCAACGATAAACAAATTTATATCATTAATGTCCTCGAAATCACCTAAATTACTTAATAATATATCACGATTTATATACACTGCATCAAAAATAAGAAATTGAGATAAGTAAATAAATGTTCTAGTAGTTTTTTCTATATATTGCAACTACTAGTTTAACTGTTTGTGTTATATATTGATCTATATACCTTAACAATTCAAAAATTTCATCATATACCCCAATTTACAGATAAATATTTGAAAAATTATTAATGCAACTTCAGATGTACTGTAGTTATTGGTATTTTTGTCATAAATCTATTTATATGAGTTTTATTTAAATCCAAATTTCATTGTACTTTTTAATTGCAGATAAATTTTGAAGACTCGTACTTTAATGGATATATCTGAAAATGTTCATGTTATACAACTATCTATTAATTACGCATGCATCCATGTCTTTTGATGTAATGTTTTGGCTATAAATATGTATACATGTATGATATTTTATGCCAATAAAATTATGTTTTATTCATATTCTGTTGTACAGCTTTTAATTGGTTAAACCAATATTCATATTCATTTCCAGGCGGTTAAGCGTCATATTGCTTCCAATCACTCGGCAACTATTGCTGCAAAAACGGTCAAATGAGTACCTCAAAGCAGTCTCTATGAGGACGTGACATTACTACACAGACCCAAAGGTCACAGAACTGCACTTATATGTTGAGAGTTAGGCAATGGAGTGTTTACAAACTCGTACATTGTTATGTCGTTGGCTGATTTAGAGGCTCCATCCGCTTGATCACTAGTTACGATTACGTATTTAATGTGAGCAGTATGTAGAAAGGGATACAAAGCAATGACAAGTAACCGCAGCTTTTTTTCTGTTTAAGTAGACTTTAACAGTTAAAATAAGAGTCTCAGAATTATCTCCTTGAAATAAAAATTAATGCAAAAACTTTTTTTTTTTTTGTCTTTAATTTGAAGATCTAAGTTGTAAAGTATCAGCTATTCTAGTTTTTATATACAATAATATCAAGGACCGTTGATAAAGGGATTTATTACATGTATATATATATAACCAAATCCGAGTCAATCGTAATGCAATTTTGAATAGTAAAAAGTAAAAAGAATGAGAGCAATTCTATTAACCCTTTCCCTCATAGAGGGAACCATGAAAAGACCTATGCGAACAACATAAAACCAGATCAGCCTGTGAGTAACTCGAAGGCTGATCAGGTTTTATGCTGTTCGCTTCTCCTCAGTGGTCTGGAAATGAGGATTTTACAATTAAATTTGGTAAGGTTCAACTGTGGTTTTCTTCAGATCAGGCTATATGTGGTACCTATTGAGTGCGTCAAAATGAGTCTATATGAGGGAAAGGGTTAAATTTATCACAAATTAGAAACTGAGAATAAAGTAGCATCTACCTTCCTTTGAGCTAGATCGAACCATTTTAAAAAAGTAAGATTCATTCATTTCATGGAACGTAGACCTATGTAATTGGCATTCATATATGTATACCTCACTTGGTATACATATATCTATAATTCACGGGGGATACAGATTTCTATAATTAACGTGGTATACAGATAACTATAATTACAGATATCTATAACTCACGGGGTATACAGATATTTATAACTCACGGGGGTATACAGATATTTATAACTCACGGGGTATACAGATATTTATAACTCACGGGGGTATACAGATATCTATAACTCACGGGGGTATACAGATATTTATAACTCACGGGGGTATACAGATATTTATAACTCACGGGGGTATACAGATATTTATAACTCACGGGGGTATACAGATATCTATAACTCACGGGGTATACAGATATTTATAACTCACGGGGGTATACAGATATTTATAACTCACGGGGTATACAGATATTTATAACTCACGGGGGTATACAGATATCTATAACTCACGGGGTATACAGATATTTATAACTACAGATATTATACTCAAGGGGTATACAAATATCTATAACTCACGGGGTATACAAATATCTATAATTACATATACCTATAACTCACGGGGTATACAAATATCTATAATTACATATATCTATAACTCACGGGGAATACAGATATCTATAACTACATATATTTATAACTCACGGGGGATTTTATCGCTTTAATGTAAAGTTTTCATAAATAATTGTATTTATACATCAAATGCATGGTAAGTTTGTAACCAATATATTATGTGTTACAATATGATATATTTGATAGATACCTAACAGGAAATAACAGTGGTGTGTGTAAGAATAATATCACCGCCACAGATTCAATGAATGCATAATATAAAGACCTATACATTTTACGTCAGAGATTTGAAGACATTTTATCTTGAAAATGTTCACCCTTACAATGCTGTGGACACTTATGACTGCCTTTGCATCCAATGCAAGATCTATACAGTCTGATCATGGTCTGCACTGTTCGCCATTCAGTAAATATATTTTAGCAAGAAACTCATAAACAACTAATGGTACATTCCAAAATGAAGAAAGGACAATTCCAGAATAAAAATTTACGTTACGTAAAAATAACTTGTTGTAACTGAGGTGTTATAAAGTAAGCATAAATAAGTCATTGTTGAAAATATAACTGATAATTCTCTCTGATTATATAAAGAGTTAACACTTATATACTTACTTCTGAGAATTCCCCCACTAGCTGTTGTACATGCCAACAGCAAGAGATGATGTAGGCAAATCAATCCTGGTATATGGATATACAATTGGTCTTACATACTAACCCAGTCTATCAGAAAGTTGAGTACTGAGGGTCTAAGTACAAGACCTATCGCCGAAAGTATGAAAAGTCAACAATTCATATCAGCAATAATTTTCAATGCAGAACTTTCAAGAAATCAAATAGTGTCTGAAAAATTGTATTTTCTGGCCATAATCGGAACTGTTCGCAAAAAATGCTTGACTGACTTTAAGCAGTCAGAATACCCTGAGCAAGAACTAATGTACAAACATAAACATTTTTAATACAAAGCATAAGAATAATATGCGAAAATCCTTTTCATTGTAGAATCTCAAATATACTAAATTGTTACATCGCTGTGGGATACACAATATATTACATTTACATTTAAAATATGTCTCACAGTCTTATGTTTATCACAACTTGAATACTATTTTGTCGGAGACATTACGAACTTTATGTGATCAATTATGTATCTATCAGTTCTATAGAGATACCCATTTTAAAAAGTTTCCAAGTATAGAAATATAACATCAACACTAAACTACAGTTTACTGTAGAATCAAGGTGTTACGTTAAAGAAATAGTAACGACTGATTTACCTACCTCTATATTCAGTGTACGTTAGTACTGAAATTATAACTAACTTTCATTTGTTTTGATACTGTACAGTTTCTCGCTTGTAGAAAGTCAATGGTTATATGGTATCTGTTCCCAGGAAGCATCAATAACGATATAACTAGTGACACACACACACACACACACACACACACAGAGGAATTTAATGTTTCATTTTCGTCTCAATGTGCATGGAGCTACCTTAAGAAAGACGTCTATAAAGTAAGCTTACAGAATAAACTACAATAAACCAACCATAAATAAGAAATAATAGTAAGTATGATTATAAACAATTAAGGTTGCTGAATCAGATTCCAGCTCAATATAATTATAGTTTAAGCTACAATGTTAAATATCCTCAATGTTTAAGTTGTTGTATATACAGTGAGATATACAATGAATTGAGATATCAGTCATTTGATCCTATGCCTATGGCAGAAGTACAATAGTGGACATACAACATACACTGAATATTTGAAAAAAAAAAAAAAAAATATCCCTAATGATAAAATGTTTACCCTGGTTTCCTGTCTCGCCTACTGATTTTCTGAAAACCACTTTAGAGACTTACATCCGTCAATTACACAGCTGTCTAAGCTTTCGCCTGTATAAACAATCTTATTGATGATTGGTCAACCTAACAAGGCTGCTGATATTAAATGTAAACATTTTAGGTCTTAGGACGATACTCTTACCACCGACCATTGCATTCTATCTGGTATTTTGAGATGTGGTAGTAATAATTAAACTGATAAAATATTTTACTGACCACATTTAAAACACCTTTCCAGACAAGAGTGTTCTCAACTCACCAAGTCAAAGTAGAGATGAACAGGATCACCGCACAGCGTGGCAATATACGCCCGAATGCATTGCAATGTGAATGATGTCTGGTACTATCTTGCTGTCATTCACCACACCGGAAGATTACCCCTCAATAAATATTGAACCCTCGATTAAAGCCTAAGGATTAGGAAAATTTTAATGAGGAATATATCACAAAGAATAAGAACATGGGGTAAATTTAACAAATAACATCCTGCCTTGTGTCCACATTATTCTGTAAAGGAAGCGTGATAAGGGCCATAACTAACAATAAATATAACAAGCGACATCGATTTGGATGTAAGTAATGGAAGATGTAGAATAATAGAGTAAGAATCATTATCTGTGAAGCATTTTTCATCCAAGGAAATCAAAATAAACACGATAAATAAAAACTTAATTATTGCGTCATGTGAGCAAAAAATCTAGTCTACATGCATAACTAAATATTATGGTAAGTTTTATCGGTTAGTTTAATAGTTTAAACAAGTATCCATCTTAAAGTGTTTGTTTGTTTGTTTCTTTCTTGGGTTTAACGTCCGACCGACAGTTTTTCCATCATTTGGCGACTATGTCTACTTGAGACAGTTGCTGCAACACTGCAATATCACGCCGTAGACATGTGGCATGATATCATACCAAGGCACATTATCCTGACACCGAGCCAGTCAGTCCTGCAACTATCCTTATATGCTGAGCCAAGCAAGCGAAGCTATTACAGTACCATTTTTAACGACTTATGTCGCGGCAAGGGATTGAGCTCACGGCCTTCAGATTGCGGGGATGACGCTCTAACCAAACGGCCACAGGGACCGGATTTAAAAGTGAAAGAGGAGTTGTGTTCAAAAGGTTTTATTTTCATAACTGTTCATAGGAGGAAGGGACAAAGGGACATAATTCTTGAAAGTTTCATGTGATCGCAAAAATATAGCTGTCATGCAAATATTGCCGGTAGTTTTGAAACAAAATTCTTCTTGATGTGTAAAGCTTTGATAACAATGTCCTGCTAACGGACGGACAGACTGGCAACTAATGGTATTAAATAACACGACTCCTCGGGCTTGTAAAAAACACAGTTGTTTGTCTTATTGTCAATGTGCCGTGGATTTATTTTCATTAGAACAGAATCTTGTCCATACGAATTGTTTCTTTGATTTGTTTACCGACAGTATTTCAGTCCTTTGCGGTCTTCACGCCAAAGAAAATGCAATGCTATACACTTGATCAGATTATCGTGAAATAGACCCAACCCGGGGCTGACACTCTTACTTGTCTGTCACTGATCTCACGATTACGTGCTCTTCGGATTAGATATTTTATTTGTTGCTGAAAATGTATGGGCTTCGTTGTGTAACCGGTAAGCTATTCGGTATAATGGAGGGGAGAAGAGGTTGATAAACAACCTACTGAAATATTTAATTTAATTGCTCTACGATGAAATACAATCTGCTATGTGTCTACCAGTGTACGACTGACGTTCTCAAATTATTAAGACAAACTGTAAAATATGGAAAAGGTATATGGCGGTCTACAAATTTCAAATGAAGAAATAAAATCAACAAATATATGAATTTAATACAATATAATGAATATTCTTTAACAATACAATTTCAATATCAGTTGATAAAAATTACAATAAACGGAGACATAATCACCTGAAAATTTATATAAAAACACACACACATCAAATTGCTTTAAGATGACATGCAAATTATTTGCATCCAAGACCAGGTGCACTCAAGTGGTCATCATAACTCAAGTGTGACGTTAGAATGCAAAATGGAATAAAATTATAGGATTAGCTGTATTAGTTAAACGGAATGACTGTTGATCTAATGTAAATACTTTTGTTTGTTTGTTAACTATTTATTTGGAAACTAAATGGGCATTAATTCCATGATGAATCCAGTTTTGGTGTGGTATAGCAACTCCAATATAGGTTTACACAATTAATCCTAATATTTTCCACACTAAATAACCCATATGGCTTATCTTATTTCAGGGATCGTCCTTGTCTCTCTTACAGGTGGCCAGGATTTTTTTAAATACATGTGTAGTTTACTTTAGTTGCATATTAATATCATGGTTAATGATTATGAAATGGGGTCTGGTTTTATTACAACGCAACGTAGTGTAACCGATTGCGTAAACGACAATACCGGATATTCAAATTCAATGCCCTCTAGCGGACAAGGTAAACGTGCACCTGTTTGCGTTGGCGGGGAAAATTAACATTGTAAATACCATGAACGATATTGTGTGATGTAAGCCAGTGAAGTGCAGCAGTTCACGCACCTCTGGCATGTAATGTATCCATGGTAAATCTAATACGAATATAGCAAATGAAATTATGTAATTCGACCCCCACAGCTTCAAGATCCAATTAATGAGGGAAATCAATAAACCGATTCCAAATTACAAGCCACACTTCCTCCTTTACTAATCCAGTTCATGCTAAACGCAACACTAAGACTCTCAGTCCTTTGGTTTTCAGTGTAACCGTTTTCGTTACTGTTTATATTCATTTGAAATTAAGATGGTAATATTATGAGTACGCAGCAGTAAACGCAATATCAATGTAAAAACCATAACTTATCGTTTTGGCTGCGCAACGATTTTTCCTTTTTTTTTCTATTGTTGAACGGCAAGTTTTTAAATCAAATATTTGCATCAATATTATAAATATATATTTAAATATTTTTGAATATTTTGTTATATTTTTATTTATTTATTTATTTATTTATTTATTTATTTATTTATTTATTTATTTTATAAGAATGATATTTGGTAAACTTTTCACCACTTACAAAAACGCATTTTGAATTTAATGGTTCCAGACACATTTTTAGCAAAAATCGTTCATCAATTAATAATTTGCAGACACTTATCAAGTATGAATAAAGTGTGTATTTAATATATATATCGAATCTATACATTTAATTTAGAAATAAAACTACATGTGATTATTTGAAATGTTTAAAACTGTCAAACTTTAATTTACTGGTTAAAACCTTTTTTTTACCTCGATTAAGTCACAAAATACTAATCCATCTCCAATTTTTCTGGATCTTGCCATGAAAGGTCATGGTTTTTTATTGTCCCTAAAAGGGTTCGAACTTGCGACATTCAGATTAATAGTCACGTGCGCTCAACCAAGATCACAATGCAAGTACCTTGGATGTACATTGCTGGTACCATGGGAAGACACGTTTATGGGCGTGCCTTATTTTGTTGTAAAATGTATCTCCGACAATAAATAAGATTTGCAAACTTGTTCCGAGTTACAATCGTAAAACAGCCACAAATTCACACATCTATCTCCCTAACACATGATCTACATGTAGGCTCTGGTATTCACAAATGTTAAACATATTATGCACAAATAAACAGTTTTGCTTTATAAATGGTCAAAGATCAGGGATATCAATACGAAATTATCACATGAAAAACTAGATCTATATGAACTTATAAATACGCATACAAACATTTATGAACCTATACATACACAGTATTGTGACGATGCGTTATCCCACCCACTGTTTTTATGCTGTGATGCAAATTTGATCTCCATTATTTCATAGGTTAATACAAGTATTCAAGAATTTATTAAAGTTAAAAATATTATTTCTTATGTATACCTGTCATAACAGATGAAACCGGATTTACTTTTAAATCATTGTTTATATTTATTTAAGTCAGCCATTTTATTTTGTGATGATGTCTATAAACATTTATCCTTTATATTTCCTTTAGATATAAGACAATAAAATTTTAAAATAGTTTACAGGATTGTATTCCAATAAGAAAAGAAAGTTGTATAACCGATCAATATATTAATGATGTAAAAGTTGTAAAATTGCACAAAATATGTATTTCCAAAAGATTGTAGAGAGACGTTCGATTTGTTAGAAACATTATATTAGAAATCCCGAAGGAACTTTTTCGTAATAGATATTACACTTTGTCATTTTCTAACAGTTTCAAACACTATAGGTAGGTAGGGTAATGTAGGCTTGTGTCTGCTTGTTTCATCAATCCGCAGACAAATATCTTCAGGGTTAGGACTAATCCATATTTTATTTGTTGGAATTAATGTGTTTCACACATGTTTAAAGTGATATATTAAATAATGAACATAGCTATCAGATTAGGGCAACGCATTTATATTTAATGATCTTAATATAGGCTTGAAGAATTAGCTTACAGGAGTAAGATTACTATTTACACACATAAACTGCTGTATTGGAGAGAAAGAGTTCATAATTCATTGATGTGGTTTATTATTAGTAAAAGCGTTTCATAATTTAAATGAAATTCAGTTAATATGACATACACATGACATTTGCCTTACTTGTCTCTCATACTCGCTGTTTTTTCCTCTTAATTTCAATAACTGCGGAGTCAAACAAAATCACTTTGATTCATCACCGTATGTTGTATTATTTTAAGATTACAGCATCATCTCGACTTGTAACAATATGTATAGTTATATACATGCACACACACACATATACATGTATGCTGGTTGGTGGAATTAATAGGAATTGATAACTCCATGCGAACAAGAGGCTCTGGGAGAAAATCGAGAGCTATACCAATACCTAAAGAATACATAGAGGTTGGATATCAAATATACATGTACATATGAACAAACATTTTAATAAATACACAGTTTCATAAAAGAATCAACAGTTCGGGCTTAAAAATCAGGCTGAGTATGAAGTGGTTTCACATTTTACTGGATAACATTCAATGGACCTTTCCTGTTAGGCTTCCACTAGCGCTGTGATACATTCACATGTAGACTCTAAAGGGGGCGTGATCCAGAAGTAACGTACTTGACTGCGGAGTCGAAGAAGGAGGGTTTGGACCCGTTAAGACTTTTTTTCATGGTGTACTGAAATTATCTGGCGAAAAGAATTACATGTAGTTTACATGTAGTATAATTTTATGCTCTGAAAGATATTAATACATTCTCAAGAAAATGGAAATAAAAATATATATCTTGCCTTGCTTGATCCCGAGATATCTCGTATCCTTCCCTTTTCGGTAAAAAATAAGTATTTTTATGATTTTCACGAGAAAAAAAAATGAGACGAACAGCTGCTTTTATGTTTTCTTGAGTAACGGGCTTAGTTAGGTTCACATAATTTAGTGGACGTGATAGCAAATATATAAGCGCAATGAAAATTGTATGAGTACCAAATCACAACAGTTAATTAAATCTCAACAACTACAACAACTAAATTAATACAAGTTACATAGCTTTATTCTTTAAAATGCATATTTGATAATATCTCGAATCAGGGGTTTCGGTTAATATGAATTTCCATTTCGTCAACCGGTAGAAGTTTACCATTAAGTAAGAAGAGATATCTTCATTGAGCAACAAGCTAATACAATGCTTAGGGAAGTGGTTTTACACCTCAGAGGGTTCCCTTCAATGTCAATGTAGGGGCTTCCGTGGTCGAGAGAGTAAAGTCGCTGACTTTTATACTCACTCAGCCCCTCACCCCGTGGGTTCGAATCCCGGCAGGGTCATTCGGAATTTTCATGTGAGGAAGTCTTCCAGCTGGCTTGCGGTAGATCGGTGGTTCTACCCAGATGCCTCCGTGCATAAGGGGTCTTCCTTCACCTGTAATTAGCTAGACGTCGCTTTATGACTGAAATACTGTCGAAGCGACGGTAAACTCAAATAGTCAAGTCAAGCCAAAGTCAATGTGGAAGACATTTATTTCTCTTGGAAACGGAAAGTCCCAGAAGACTGATGTTCAATCTCTCACGACAGCAGCTGCAAAGGCGACAGTTTGGCTCTGGCTATGTCGTAGAACTTCAGATATGACTTAACTAGAGGTTCATAAATCGAAATGGCAAATTAACGTCAGATTATTTGTAACATTATAAAACAATTGTATTTGCATTTTTTTCTGGATGCTGAAAATTTCACCAGAGTGGAATATTAAATGTACTAAAACAATGATTTTTTAGAAGGGCTAGGTTAACTAGTTAGATAAGTCAATAACACTGAAGCTTAGTACATTTACTCTATTTTATTTATTTCCACGTTTAAATATATACTCGTTTTAAGTCTGAAACTAATGTCAATAATCTTTGCTTGAAATAAATCTTCCAGCACACATTTTTTGATTTTTCTAAGAACAAAGCAATTATCTATAAAATGATTAAAAAAGATAAAGTAAACCAAGTAAAACGTAACTTTTATATACAATTTCATAAAAAATATATCAACTGTGAAGAAAGGTCAAATGTTCTTATTTTTAAGATTTTATGACACGTGTAATGTGATGGCATAGAAACAAATTTGGTGTTCTAGATTCATTATTATGCTCTTCCCAAATGGAAGCTGCAACTGCATTCTATTGAGAGATTTTATATATTAAGTTGTTTAGATGATGTCATTAGTTTAATAATATACTTTTGCATATAATAATTAACTAATATATAATTTTAAAAAAAAATCCCTGAATTGTTAGTATGCAGTCATGTATTTCATTTAAGACACGGGAATTGTTTTAGAAACAAATATACATTTTAAGTGTTACGTCCGCGTTGCCTTTCTGAATTGATTACAATGATTGTATTGAATTAAAATAATGACTTTTCTTAAAGTGAGAACCACAAACGCACACTATGTCGTTACTGAGTACATCTAGAAAAAAACACGGCCTCCCGTTAGTGTAGGAGACCTTTGTGTCCCTTACTCTCACTTCACGATATAAAGCAAAACACTCGAGTCTTATGTTTATCAGACACATTTGTTATCTTATGCTTCTCAGACACCTCCATCAGACTGCTGCCGTGTGTCATCTGATATACCGTACCGGTGGTGATATGACCTTCACTGGAATTAGTTTTATACTTAACGATACAGAAACGATAATATTTATTACTGTTTGTCTGCACTTTTGTTATCTCTCTACTTCGTTGGCGAGTTTGTAATTTATAAGAAATGTCATTTTTTCGTTGTTAGCATGTCACACTCTCTTATTATTTAGCAATATACGAGATAGAGAAATCAATTTGCATTTTGGAAGGAGAAGTTTATTATATTCCCGAAATAATATCGAAGTACAATAAATTCTCCATGTTATGCGCATACTGATTTTGAAAATATAATGTTAATTTCAAAATGCCAAGTATTTAGAAGGTGAGTGTAGAACCTTTTATCTAATAGACATAAAGATAACTGAGAAAACTGTATCTACGTTTACAATTAATTTTGTTATATTAGTATATCTGTTCTGTATATGTAGAATGAAACTGTTCTGGAAATGTCAATGAGATATAGGGACTGATTTTAGAATTAATCAAGAGAAATATACATGTATGCAGGTTTCTTGCTTTGCCATGTTACATATAACAGATGATACTGTGTTTTCGCCAAAATATGTATTAAATCTGTTCGTATTTTATTTCTTCATAAAAAAACCAATTTCATATACTCGAAGACTTTAAAAACGCCTTATGTACAAACTTTCGATATTTCATGTCATCTTTTTCACGTGAAATATATATGTTTAATGTTTCTAAGGGTTCTTTACATTACATTTTACGGTAAACTACATGTATACACTTAAACGACTTTAACCCTTTCCCTCATAGAGGAAACCATGAAAAGACCTATGCGAACAGCATAAAACCAGATCAGCCTGCGAGTAACTCGCAGGCTGATCAGGTTTTATGCTGTTCGCTGCTCTTCAGTGGTCTGGTAATAAGGATTTTACAGTTAAATTTGGTAAGGTTTAACTGTGGTTTTCTGCAGATCAGGCTTTATGTGGTACCTATTGAGTGCGTCAAAATGAGTCTATATGAGGGAAAGGGTTAAGCAGTCATGCATTTTCGCAATAATATAGCCTGACCTAAGAAAGTTTTATTGTAGTGCACTAAATGACGTGTTACAATAGAGACCTCCACTGAAAAATTCAAAAGAAAGGTTATCGCAATTTCTTTTCAGTTATCTATTCTACCAACATTTGGCAATAAAAGACAGTCCAATGTTCAATTGAATAACCGTATTAAAGTATATAATGATATCTCTACAGCAGGGTTACAATTATTCGAATGTCCATCTCTTTCTCTCATTCCCCCAGCCCACCCTTCACTCACGTGCGTGTATATATTGGCACTATATGCATTAGAACGTTATGCTGTCGTTTCCCTTTTTTATACGAAAGAAAAAAAATTATCTGGCAAAATACACAATTTATGTAAAAATGAAGAGTGTAACTAATAGTTGACAGTTGACATGAGTGCAAAATCTTTGACCTTGTGCAATGTTATAGATTTTGAAAGATATATGCCTCATTATTTTGTCTGTCTGACGTAATGTTGATCACATGGCCGACATGTACAGGCGGTACTCGATTGAGCTGTGTAAACTGCCGGTATATATGATATGTAATGTCCATTTGTGTAATGATATTTAGATATATCATACATGATATCATTCCAAGGTACAGTTTTGTTAAAATAAAGCATATTATTTATATATCTGTTCCAAATAGGTGAGGCTATGGGACTCTCAGATCACACAGACTCTTCATTCCCCATCGGAAGAAAATCATGGAAATATCAAAATATAATATTTAAACTATATATATATACATAGAATTGACAACTCTGAAATTATTGACATAAAATTAGATTACATAGTGACGCAAAAAGTCCGACTGAAATCCTATTGAAAAGATTTTCAAAGTTTGACACAATTGTGCACACCAGTCTTGCAGTTTTTACAATACATTTTGATTTTTCAGGAAATGCATACAATAATGAGACTGTTACATTTCTTTCTTTAACATTAAGATAATTAACATCCAAGATTGTTATGTCTTAAATTTGCTGCCACTTAAATAAGCGCACTTGAAATTTAAAATAAATATTTGATTAAATGTTTGACTAAGAACTGTGAATTAAATTCAACTCTTAGTCACAATGGGAAAATAGGAAAATAAGTTCATTACTTCAATATCCTTCAATATCTATAAAAAATGTTCTGCTGGGCGGATTTTAAACTACCAAACTGTGACTTAATGAAAAGTGAATTGTAATGGTAATTTAGAAAAGCTTATTATATCAATGCAAAATTTGTGACGTTAACATAAAAATTCATATGGCATAAGGTATTGAGCCCGAACACATGTGGGAAGTTTCAGACCCCTAGCTTACTTATTGAGATAAGAATTTGCATGGTAATCATTAACATTAAATAAACGAAGTTTCAAGCGAGTCTTATATTTTTTTTAATGGAGAGCAAAGAAAAATCAAAGTTGAAAAGGGACATAACTATGCAATAATAAATGTAAGTGTTGCTTGCCCTTCGTAATTGTTTCCCACTTTGAAAATCTTGAAGTGAATATGTTTGTCAGTTTTGAGAAATTTACCTCAGCAAAATCTTAATTCACACAGGAATTTCAAAGTTAACAAAAGGGGTATAACTGTGCCAAATAAATCTCGGGTTACATTCCTTTGAAATGAGCTCCGCTTTTGAAAGAGAACTCATATTTTGTTTGAAGAGAACAAATTTGATAGTTGTTGAGAAATTGAGCTTAACGAAAAAAAAACACAAAAAAAACAACAAAAAAAAAACACACACACACGCATAAAAAGCATAATTGTGCCAAAATGAATTTTAGTGGTATATTTCCCCCCTTTGATATGGGTCTCATTTCTGAAAGTGAACAGGTTATCCATGTTTGAAATTTTCTTTTTCTTATTTCTTTTTCTTTTTTTTTTTTTCTTCTTTTTTTTGAGAAATCCAGATAAGTTCTAAGTCGAAAAAGTGTCATTTGTTCAGAATATTCAGTCCTGCTTTGAAATTGTTCCGTTTTTTTTTTGTTTTGTAGAGAACAATTTTATTAAGTTTGAACTGAATATGTTTGACAGTGTCTGAGATTTGACCTTAACAAAACACCTAACCAACCCAGCCCCTCCCCCCAAAAAAAAAACCCAACAACAACAACAACAACAACAAACAAACAAAAAACAGTAGACTGGAATCTCAACCAAGATAAAGTTGCCAAATTTCATATTTTTACTTTAAACCAATAATTACTTATCATTTACTACTGAACATCAAGTTTTCCCAATTACATTTAAATTTTGTATATTATCTAAACATCAGTTTTAATATTACATTAAGGAAGATATGCCATATAAACTGATACTGTAATGTAATTGACTATTAGTTATTTTAATAGACATAGGAGAAACAATTCTTAGTGCACTCTCTCTCTCTCTCTCTCTCTCTAATAAGCAAAACAGAAAATTGCCATCGTTACTGGTATTTTCCATCAAGGTTAAACTTACGTAATAATTAACTTGATATTGCAAATGCATCTTAAGGTATAATGGGAGTAATGGTTAGGTTTGAGAATTGAAAAACGGCTGTCCATAACAAGAACTGCATACGGACTGTATGTTAATATATTGGGTTCTCCATGGGGAAATAATACAATAAAACATTAAATTCACTCTTATTCAATATTTCGGCAAAAGTTGCTATATATTGCTTCAATAGCAATACGGCGACTATACAACGTAAGAGTAATTCGCACTTCGACCTCTATGCGTGCCTGTGGCCTTGTAGGAGACCTTTCTGCGCTGCTCTTGCGACCTTATGGCGCCCCCACTGCACTCTTATCAGAACGCCGAGCCACGGCGTTTGTTTTGTGCATGATCAAAACGCGCGCTGTCACTCAGCGTTCTATGTGATACCAGGGCGTCTACTGGCGATACCACTGCGTTGCCTGCGATCGTACTGCGCGCACGTCGGCGTTTTGCATTTATTTTGGACGCCGTGGGAACGCGGCCCTGGTGTGACAGGCGTATAACGAATTGACATGGAGACCATTGGCTAGCCTGTCATAGCTCCTACTGGTACATGCACAGGCAACATTTTATATCAACTTAAAGAGATTTATTATCAATAGCCAAGGATAAAATTCGGAACATACTGGACAACGGTATTAACACTTCACAAACATGTAAATGTTTTTTTTTTATTTTTCCAGCCTCGGAAGCCCAAACCTCTCCGTCAGCGGACACTTAACGAAGAAAACGATTTGGTATGGCCTTATGTCAATTTCAATCCGTACCGACGTGTTTACACGTATACACAGAAAGATACGATAACACGTAGAAATCTGACGGGGAAATGTCAGACTTAATTCTCCAGTAGCCGCATTTTCTGTTATTCAAATAATTTAATATAACGTCTGACAGGTTGTTTCTGAAATGGTTCCCGAGAAATGCTTGACCATTTGTAAATAAAGTGGCTATTGCGGAATGCTTTGAATGGGAAATGATTGAAAAGCATCAGAATACTCAAGTTCACTGCAGAATCTCGCATATAATAAAATTACTTGTAAATCCATCGCTGTGGGATGTATAACATTTACATTTTGTGTCTCAGATTTTAATGTAAGACGCAGCTCAAGTATGATCTTTCGGAGAAATGGCAAATATTGCATTTGATCAAATAAATATTTAACAATTCTATAGTGAAATCCTTTTCGGAATTTCTCGAAAGAAGAAAAGCAGATCTGAAATAAAGGTACAACAGTTGAATTTATGTGCTATATGCAGCAGACAATAATAAATATCAGTTTCCGTGCTGAATATCAAAATGTACGTTTCTACTGAAATCTTTAAATTTGAATTCTTCATCTTATTCGTCAGTGTCCTGTTTCTAACATGTATGTTTCTCTTATATGTTATACGTCAAGCAATGTCTATAAGATTCCATAGTGATCAGACTGGCACATATTCTTTTTTATTTTATTTAAACGACCTTTTTTCGTCCTATACAATACAGTAAATATTCAAATATATTTTATTCATTGAATAAAAGTAAAGGAAAACATACAGATAGATGAATTCATACAAATATTCAACCAAAAATAAACACATATAATTATATTCAAATAGAATAATATCGATTTATAAAATACCATTGCGTAAATTTTCAAGCAGTAATATTAAGTAACCGTTCTCTCCGTTAATGAAAGTAGAACACGATGTTATTCATGTTACCACATGGCTTATTTTCACTAAATGACATCACGTTGCGCTCTATGAGGTTTTGTTGAACTTTTGACCTTTCTACATTTCACATATGCTTTAATAACTATAATATAAATAATAAAATAAAAACGGTAATATTAATCAGCGGTATATTCTATCTAATGTCTGGATTACATTTTATAAGATATTTCAAAGAACAATCCTTGCAGTTGAAACATTTTCTCAAGTTCCCTGTCTAGCCTTCTGACTACATCAGAGCTCCTTCAAAATTTAGTCGCGTCAACTATATAGCCGGCTAGGCCTTCGCCTGTGTAAGTAATTCTATTGATAAACCAGCCAATATTAAAACATACGTATACTTAAACTTTATGAAAGAGTTTTCTAAGCTACCGGGCACCACAACTGGATTTGCATTTGGAAATATTCTATATATTTATTTGTTATGATTAATAAACATATATTACTACTATTCATACGTCTTAAGAACATTGAATTACAGAAGTATTTTTTAATTGCTAAATTAAAAGTCACAATTTCGATTGTCTGTCGTGATTAAACCTAATCCGATATACATAACTATGTATATAAGAAAGATGTTTCCTTGCGAAATTTCGAATGGGTGCAACATCCTAACGGACGTATTTCAGTAATTTTAGGGGACGATTGTCTATATGAGATGGATATATTTTTGTCTTACTACAATATCACTCCGTAGACAATTGACATATTGCACACTCAGTTAACCTCTGACGTAAATAGTCCTAGAATTACCTTTATTGTATGAGCGCCAAGAAAGGTGGCGCTTTGTTTGAGTGACAAACGTTACAGCGAAATCATCATATAACAGATGCGGCAAAACAACAGTAATGTAAAATCATCTTGTATGCATGCACAAGTAGTGGAGTGGTCTTGCATACTATCATTCAGTCTGAGGCGTCTAGCCAGGTCATTTTCTCAGTGTCCACAGTTCCTAAGTGGCTAGAGACCCGCCTCGGATGCGGGAGGTCGCGGTTTCGATCCCCGACCAATATATAAATGTCTACACGTGTCTATTGTTCAGTGTGTTAAATGACCCTACGATAATAAAAATATCAGACCCGCCTATACTTATCACTCCATCAAGTGTACAAATGAGTGCAAAGACAACAGCGGTATATGATATTGATCACAGAAAGAAAATAATGACAAAAAGAAAGTAAGTAAGTGTTTATGTATTATTGCGACATTTGTACACTCAACATATCGTGGATAAGTTTATTTTGGCTGTATTGATATATGTTTCACTGTTAATACATATTACAGCTATGTTAGGTCATGGAACAGCAGTCACCTATATAATATTTCCAAATCAGCACAACCAAGTTTTCTGCAACAATAATTAGCTTTATCAACGAAATTATCATATTTATATCATGCATTATAGTTGTTGAAGAAAAATACGCAAATTCTTTGTCGATAAGAATTAACATTTTGTTTGTAAATTTAGAAATGTTATAATTTTGCAGTCCAATTAAGAGAACCGTTACTCATTGTCCAGCAAAATAAATTTAAATTTATTTAATGTGTACATTAAAATTGCTATTTGTGTTGTCCATAACAAGTTTACCGTATATACGAACATGCATTATCACATGTTTTATAGCATTTACATTAATAATATGATTTCCTTATGATTAATTTTCAATTTGGTTCTTTGATAATTGAACAAAGGAAAAACACCGACCTCAAGATGTCAAAGTTCAATTATAGTCATCGTCAAGACTTACTCACTAGTATGTAAAGGTAGGTAACAAAAGATGTTCTAGAACATAGAGATAAATAGGAGACCTCTATCTGATGCTATAGCACGTAATCACCCGAACAACTTTGATTTTGTTTCCTTTTTATGAGTGCATTATCTAATAAGGAATGGAACTTAAAGCATCAGTTGCTGAAATAATAAGAATGTCCATCATGTTAAACAAAGGTTCATATGATTACAGATGTGTTCATCAATCGAAGTCTAGATTCCTGCCAATAAAATTATTCCCTAAGCTTGAAACAATTATTGATTTATATTTATGCAATGCAAGAAATTAAAGGTGTTTGTCACGGAAACGTCAGAGAGGAAAATATCGCGCGCACATTAGTAAAGAAATTAAGCGCTTGCGACTAGATAATTCACTTTTATTTCGGACATGATATTTGTTTTTCTGAGTTATTCGAAGCTGTTTATCTTTAGAAAAGATCGACAATAGTTAAATATGAACTTTCGTTTGCAAATTGATGGAGAAATACGATTTTATTATTAGAATGCACACAAATAAATAATATCATATCAGAATTATATGTTCTGTCACGGAAAGCATCAAACATAAATTTGTTCTCCAAGAAAAAGGTAAGGACATATTACTCACATATTTCTTGAGATTATTTGTCAATAAAAAATAAAATAAACCAATCCCGGTTTTCGAGTGGCAGAATCATCAGTCCGGTCACCATAGTGCTTTTGATTCGATTCAATGTCGCGACATATCAAACACAGCGCAAGGGGGCTGTCCAGCATAACGGTTTTTAGTTGTTGCTAATTCGCTGAATATGGGCAGAGTTAAAGCCCTTTAACAACTTGAAGGTGTATGAGTGAATAGCCTTGATGGAAATGTTATATACATGTATTTATAGCGAAAATACTGATATTTTAATATTTTAAGTAATGGAATAAGGGTTTAAAACCATACTTTATTACATTTAGGACCAGTTTACCATGTGACCTCCAATTCCTATATAACTATAGATATAAAATATAAATGTGAGCCATGAGCCACATGTTTCAATGAGAACATGAGTACAACAATTATTCGTTATCAGAGTTATAGAGAGAAAACGTTTAACACCTTCAGAAGATAGCTGATGTTTTAACAGTCAAAGGATTTAGTTCATTGTTATACGATACTGAAAAGATGCAGTTTTTTTCACTAGTATTGCATGCAGTTTTTGTTCTTTTTACTCTGTTTTCAGAATTGTCATATAAGAAAGTGTCCATTTTGTCATCCCGCTTATGTATAACACTGTTTCATCATTTGATAATACGAATCTGGGAGATCAAGTTGCTTTTTCGAGAGAGAAACTTATTGTATATCTGAAATCGTATTGAGTATAAAACATGGTCTTTTTTGACGGTAAAATGCGATTACTGATGCAGGAAAGTTAAACCTCGAAATGCCAAGTATGTAAATATATTCCCAAGAAATAAAGCATTTACCTATTAAGTTCACATAATGCTTGTTTTATGATTATGTATGTTTATTGCATTTTGTGTTAAAGTCACGTGCTTGGCAATCTTACATATATAGTGATTGATTGCCTCCAAAACAGTTATTTACGCTGTTAAAACTTGAAAATCCAACATTATCAATTGTTATACATATATGTTACAAACGGTAATTAATATTTGAATCTTGATACTGGTATTAAAACCGTTCAATCATATATTATCTAATACGATTAATGCAAGACTAACTGCCAATACGGTGTAAAATTGTTTTGTGTGAGAAATATCTAATGGCGCCTGTGGGTTTTAGACTATATGCTTAGGCACTTAAGCAAACGTAAACTAGGGTAATAATATAGGCTCATTGTAAGACCGATGTATCAATTTGATCTTCCCATATACATCTTAATGACATTGTTACAATTGAGATAATCGTCTCGGAGATACAGAAGGAAAGTTTTTGCTATAGATTTGAATATCACAAGCTTCCTTTGATAATCTATTCTCTTTACGTTTGGCAATTATCGAAAAACTAATTTCTTGATCATTAGAATAAACGTATCCATTAAATATTAACACAATTCTGCATTTGGTTAAAGGACTATCCGTTCAAATACTCATTATTGTTTTACTCCCTCTCTCTCTCTTTCTCTCTGAAACCCCCCCTCTCTCTCTCCCTCCTCTCGCTCTCTCTATCTCTCTCTCTCTCTCTCCCTCTCTCACATGTTTGATAATCGTAATTCTACATCTCTTTTATTTAAAATCTTACCTTACATATATACCTAACATATACCGTTTATTTTAAAGATTTATAGAACATTTAATGACTTTGTAGTAACTTTGTAAGCTGTGAGATATCGAAATTGACAATAACATACTGTGCAAGCAATAAGGGTGGGGGGGGGGGGGCATACTTTATCAACATTTGTTTGTTCAATTTTAATCGATAAAAAAGGAACGCCTTATCTAATCGACATGATGGACCATTTCCCATTTCACAATGCTCAAATAATAATTACTGCTTGGATATTAACAAGTGATGATGAGTTTGAAATTTGAATTAATGTTTAATGGCGGTTTGATCAGGACATTTCAACGTAAATGATTAAACGAGGAACTTCCTTATGTTACCAATCAAACCGTCAGATAGTGCGACACGGCTGGTGTCAAGTTCTATTGTTTGTTGGTTTTTTCTTAATTATTCAAGTGAACATTGACAAAAAAAAAATGGGAGAGAGCGTCGTGCAGTGGTAAAACACCGGAACACCGATCTAGGGGTTGTGGGTTCGAATCCCGCTGGAGACGAGATTCGTGTTCTTATCTTTCATAGTGTCTAAAAAGCTAATATTATGATAATAAAATTATTACGACTTCATGATTGCGGCCGAGGATGAGGAGTAAATCTCAATGAAATCGTGAGAAATAAAAAAAGAAACACGGGAAAAGAAATAATGATATGATTAGCAAGGATTTTACTGTGTATGATCACAACTGTAATATCATTTTGGCCTAAAAGAAAAAGCAGTTCAGACCAACGGTCATTAGTTTCTACATGAATTACGTCATCAAAAAGAACGCACGTTAGGTGGGGTTTGTTTCACATGTGAAACTGAAACATCTATTTATTTTTTTTATATTGACAAAAATAAAATAAAAATGTGTTCTATTTAAATAAATTGTGGATAAATTTGAATTTTTAGAGCTTCTGATTGGCCACATTTTTAGGGTTAATCTAGATATAATATAACGTTAATCTGGTTGAGAAAACTGGCTTATGAAAGGAATGCCTTTATAAAAGTCTCTGAAATTTCTTCGGACATTACTTTCATAGACTTGAAATGAGAGCATAATTTTAACGATTACTAAAATCACCTATTTTCCTTTTTGGTATTTTACCATGTTTTATTAAGCTGGTAGATTGTAAATACATTACAAATAAAAATGAGTCTAATAGGTTTTCAAGTGTTTCCAATTTCTTACACATTGATATTGAACTGTTTCTTGCTATTTACTGATTTTGACAGTTGCACGAGCAATTAATAATCATATCCTGAAATTAGCATTAAGGTAATCCATGTATCATTAAATTGTGATCATGGTCCATTAAGTGATCGTGGACATTTTATAGTAAATGCAAGCTTTTATAGACTTTGAGCAAAAGAGCCCATAACTCCAAGTCAATGCTTGCATCTTCACTGAAGTCTTATTAATCATTTAAATGACCATGATTATAATTCAGTGATGGAAGGATTACCTTAAGTGTAAAGCTTCTCAAAGTTGCATTTGGATGTTGGTACACAAATAGAAAATTAGGTGTGTTTTTTCATGTTCAGTCGAGTTCAGTAAGGTAGTATGTGTGTCTGTTTTGTTTATGTTCTTACCACAGCAGTTTCCAACGTTAAGTTTAGCTGGTATAACATTAACTGCTATTATCCTTTATATTATTAACATTTAGTCAGACGATATGCTTGTATTTCTAATCAGTTCAATAGTTGAACACACATATCCAATCCACTATTCATTCCATCTTTTTATTTATATATTGACCCCGAGTAACCTTTAAATAAAGGAAGATGTACATATGTATGTTATTTGTAAACCAATTCACAGTAAAATTCCGAAACTATGCTCAAACAAATAGAAAAAAGAAATACCTTTAAAAAAGATACTCGGCCGTGGTAACCAGCTTGATGATTAGTGTCTGAATGGTTTAACATGTAACAGATTTTGTTGTTCGTTTAATAGTTGTGTAATTCTTGTGTCAGTGCAGCTCTTAGAAATACCACGGATCCAAATAATTTGTACAATCTTGGTAGACACTTACAGCCTCAAAACATCTACACATTAAACTTCGTTTCGCGGGCTACAAAACGAAACCGGATGTTACGTTTTTGTTGAATATGGGATCTGTCAGGGTCGAACAATCAATACCGAAATCTATGTGTTTCCTATTCTTTAGTGTTCTACTCTTTCAGTTTACCGTAAAAAGGGTGCAGTGTCTTACTATTCGGGTCAAATCGTTCGCAGGGGAAGAAAACTTCAACTCTTAAAACAAACAGAGATCTAAAGAACTCGTTTCCGCATCTCCTTTCTTTTCTTTTGACTAATTTTACAATGACCAATGGAAATTTACCAACGTATATCATAACCAACGAAAAGCCTTATTTTATTCCTCTTCATTTCTGTGTGTTGCACAGGAAGTCAGGGTGAAAATAAACGGCCTAACGGCCAAAAAGAAAATCAAGATTAATGTAGTAACGAAATTCCGCTCTGTATTGCGGGGGGCTACATACCGTATATGCATGAACTATATACAATATGTTGGCAATAACAGTAATAATATTACAGATTGAGCATAGATCAGCCTGTTTGAATTATGTCACAGATTCAAATTATCTAGGAATATGTGAAAATAATACACGGTTCATAATACCATATTAGGTACGAAACGTTACGCAAATTCATCCAGTTATAAAAAGTGTTTCAAACATGCTGCAAGGAGAACTTGATACTCGGGAAATCAATATCGTGGTCCATGAATCACTCTGAGCAATGTTAAGGTTTTTGATGACAAGTGTAAAATGCCTTTTTTTAGAATACTCGATTTTGTACGTTTCTGTCATTTCTCGGTCTGAAATTATTTAGATTAAAAATATAAGGTGGAAACAAATTCTCACTCTGAAATAAAAGCTAGTGGGTTGGCTGATGAAAAGGCAATGAGAAATAAAAAAAATAGTAAGATGGTTAGGGACTGTCGACAATGGGAAAAGTAAAACTATGTATTGAAAAAGAGATAAAGACAATGATATATATAAATATGTATTGCTATTAGAAATAAGCTTGAAAATTTTAACTCTTCTTTATATGTTTGTCCTAACCAGGGAAAAGCATAAGGTTAAGACAAAGGTCAAAAAGATACATAGGATGTGCTTTTGATTGTTTGAGTTTGAGTTCAATGACATATTATTTAATTTATATAATGCATTAAATGGATTTAATGGCGCATCGAGCGTATATATAACACGAGAGAAAAATTAGACCGAACATTTATTTGGTCGAATAAACTTTTTATTGTCTCAGCGGTAAATGATTCAAATTATTCAATTAAGAGAATATCTTACGTTACAAACTATTTATACAATTGTTAATACATTCAGTATATTTCAGTAAGGTTTTTGGCAATTTGATTGAAGAATATAATCACTCAGAATTGTATCATTTACAAATTGACAATGTTATATTTGATTTCAACAATTTCCTCCAATATTTGTATTTCTATGATTTTGTCGACTTGGTGTGTAAAGGTCAGAAAATTATTTCATAAATTAAAGCATTAATCATCTGTCTCGTGTCAGAACTGGATTGTTTATTGAGGTAAAATTTTCGACATATTATATGACTCCAGTGGACCTGTACCCTGGGCCTGCTGGCTGCATCCGTTCTCTAAATAATGAGATGTTAGCAGATCTCTACCAGTGATACTGTCCCCTGAGGTGTGATTTGTGGTTGGCATGTTTGTTTGTTCCATCGTCTGTTTCAATATTTTTTTCGCTACAATTCATTCAAAATGTTCTAGGTCTACTCTTTGTCCTATACAGAAGTCTGTTAGGACAAATATCGTTCATAATTAATGCTTAGTTACAGAAAACTGTATTAGTGTTATTATATATTTGGATGTCTGGGTAAAAAAACTTCTTTTTCAAACAACTCAGAGGCTTATGTGTGTTTTATAAATTCACGGAAGAGAGTTATTTCGGATTACCGGATTATACTTTTATTTCTTACTTAATTTATATTCAACAGATTACCAAAATGTCACATGATGGAGACATATACGTTTGATCCATCTCACATGCAGAAATATAAACGAAATTTTCAGCGAATATCACATTTCCATTAGTTTGAAAAAGATACTTTTAAGAACAGTCAAATCGTATTTATTTATTTTTCGAAAGGGTTAAGGTCCGGACACACACACACACACACTATAAATCTTGACCCAATATAGTGGAGTAAAAAAATGTGCAGTTCAATCCTCATATTTATATCTCAGCTACATTCATAAACGATGTTACATTATGTTAAACAATTTAATGTAGATAAAATTCAACTGTTATTTCATGAAATTTGAATGTTAAAGTTCTAAACACGCCAACATAGAAGCAAGAGATGGAATGGTTGAATGATGTAGGAGACGTCTTATTACATTTCCCTTCGAAAGAACAACACGTGCGCCGTTATATCAGCGTTTATTTAAGCCTGTATCGTACACTTACTACACTATAGTCTTCATTTCAATCTTATTCTACATCAAAATTCCCATAACCTTCGTCCATAATTCAATTTGGATTTATTTTATTAGATGCTATAAAAATGGGAGGACACATACGTTCAGTGAGTATCCTGTTATCCGTGCATATCGCTTTGCTCTAGGTGAACTATCTTCATCGCTTCTCCTTCTCTCTGCTGGTTGAGAATTTTCTATTTGTATACTTATTGCGGCTTTTGTAAAGTGTGTTTAGTGTATGAATATTACCTGGCATTCATATAATATTCACATGGCAAGGGTAAACCTACCGATTTTCCCCGGCATTTAGCTATATTATTTACAGCATGTCGTTTCAACAGATAACAAAAAGAACTGTGATACAGGTATCACAGCGGGTCTACGAAAAAAGCCGACAGACATTTAGATTTCCAGATTTTCTTTTGCTCAGTTTTCAAAAGCTCTGGACGTCACGCTAAATATTCATAGTCTCTGTCCGTACGAGTCATATTGGTGAAGAAAACCCATGCGAGCAAAAAAAAAAAACAAAAAAAAAACAAACTTAAACTAAAAATTGTACACACTTCAAACAATAAAAAGTTATTTCTTTAAAAGGAAAAAAACAAACAAACGAATATCTTACTAATTATTTTACTTATTAAAATGTTACAGTAAGTAATTGTAAACAATAACAATAAACAGGCAGTCAAATTGTAAAGCTATAGATAAGCCGGCTACTATTAATTATTCATAAAGGACAATTAAATTAAGTTAAATAGAGAAGTGGATTGGGCAGATGACTGAATTGGCTGCTAAATGTAGGATAATTCAAGTAATCCCCTTTGTTTAAAGCTATACTACTTTAGGCTATTTGAGTTTACCGTCGCTTCGACAGTATTTCAATCATATAGCGACGTCCAGCTAATTACAGGTGGACTACAAATCTCTCAGCCCCTCACCGCTGTGGGTTCGTATCCCGGTAGGGACTTCGGATTTTTCATGTTAGGAAGCCTTCCAGCTGGCTTGCGGTAGATCGGTGGTTCTACCCGGGTACCTATGTGTACTCGGGGTCTTCCTCCACCTGTAATTAGCTGGACGTCGCTATATGATTGAAATGGTAAACCTAACAACAACAACAACAACAACAACAACAACAACAACAACAACAACAACAACAACAACAACAACAACAACAACAACAACAACAACAACAACACCAACAACAACAACAACAACAACAGTGTTTGTTTTTTTGTTTAAAAAGAAAGATTAAATCGCTATTTGTAAATAGAATTAGTTTAGTTTTTCATGTTTGAATAGAAATATTATGTTTTTATTTGCAAATTGAAATCATAAAGAAAGAATTGGTTGTGACGAATATAAAAAACAACAACAAAAAACATTTAGTGGACTGTTACCAAAACTTGTGTCCCGAATTTTCGTGTTACGCCTTTTTAACTATAATATTTGTTCTTCACTAGTATTTACCCCATGAAAGGTAATGGATACTCATGGTAGATTACCGTTTACATTCCATTTGTTTGCCAACATTAGCTCCAAAATACATATAGGTTGATATTTTACCATTACAATTAACACATTTAAACACGTGCAAGATTTTCTTCTGATTAAATGTGAACCTGCAAATGCGCAAATGCCATACAAAAGAGGATTGCTTCCTCTGCATAAACCATGCTTATCGTCATCCGTAGTTGTAAAATGTAGGACTTTAATTAATGTAGTGGCTAGGTTTGCATAGATATTCGACTGCAGTCTACACATAGGCATAAAAAGAACATATAATCTTAAAATAGGCAAATAAATTAGTCTGTAAATTTGTAATTTTCGAATCCAGATAGTCTATAGCATTAAGTAAAGTAGAACTTTCCAAAACCGCGTCCTCAGTAAAAGTAATTCACCTTAAATCCCATGAGTTCAAACGTCTATTTTCGTGCTTATTTCATATTGGATATTGCACACCAAACCGAAACCTCTTGGTTCTGAATAGCGGACAAACCCTAAAAAGAAATTAAATTACGTATTCATGCTCCGCAAACAAGACCTTACTTCTAAGCATAAAACATATTGTCTGGAAATAATACAAAGTCGTCTTTGTTTAAGAGATTAAACGATGTTCTGATATATTTCCACAATATTTAAAATATGCATTTAAGCGACGTTGGGTCGTCCCGCTCAACAGGGCAATCAAAAACAGACCGAGGTTATAATCACGTTTATCAGACTTCTTTCGAATCGAATATTTCCATATAAAATCTTTAAGCTAGAAGAAAATATGCAATTTTTCCGTCTTTTAATAAAGTGCTAATCATCGAATGAAGGAATAAAACAATCAGATGCTTTTGGGTTACAGCAGAACAGTCGCCGACAAAAAATAAAGCGAATAATGAGTTAATATGGGGGACGCTAAACTTTGAGTCATTTCTCATATTAAAAGAGAAATGCACAACAACTATACACATAAAAAAGTATTCACTAATTACAGTAATGCATGAAAACAATTTTGCACTCGGCAAATTGGGGTTGCTATGGGAACTCGGAGTACTCAGTACCGGTACTACCCAGGAAATTGTCTCCCTTGTATCGGTGCTGGGCACGTAAAAGAACCAAATGGTCTATTCGCAAATGAGCTAGGGTGTTGCAGACGCACCCGGACTCCCTTGTATCCGACCACTGTCTTTCTGATTATTATGGCCATATTTTATCCCACGAATGGATTTTTTTTATCGCTGAAGAGAAGGAATGTCACTTAAAGCAAGAGGCAAGACCTTATTCCTGGGTTAAATGGGGAAATTACAATAGTTACAGTGTTACAATCGAAGAAGAAGAAGAAGAAGATCATCATAATCATAATAAAGAAATCGTGTGCGTTTTAAAGATGTTCAACTTTGTACGAATTAAATTTTATTACAAGCATCCTTTACGTGTTCGAGGTGGGAATATTTTGAATTATTTTCATAGCAGTCTACTATGTGTTCCTTTGTAATGTAATGAAGTCGGAACTTAATCTATCAATGACAAAACTTTCAAATTTATTTTACAGCCACCCACAAACTCAAATCTAGCTAAAGGTGATTATATCGAGAATTTCAGGGGTCATTTCTGGTTTATCTCGTGTTTATTCCTGACCATAAGATATATATTGTATTATTTTTGTAAATGTGGACTATTTGGAAATTATTTATTTTCAAATGAAAGTAGAAAATTATTAAAAAATAAGAATTGTATCAACGTGACCATTGCATAATTATGATTCATTCGTGTCATCATACGACCCAACAATATTTCTGAGTCGCGTACGTCTTAAGGAATACTGTATGATTTACGGGTATATGGGAAATATCTATTTCAATTTATCAATGTTTCATTTTTACGTCAAATGAGGTGAATCACCAATATCCAATATATGTATTTTCTGCTTGAGACGATTGGACATTTCTTTGATATATAAGTACAAACATGTGAGGTTAAATTTAGCCTCATCTCCGTCTCATATTACGTGACTTGTATCATTAAAGCTGTTAAAATTTGAAGCATTACAGAATTTATCTGCACAAAATTTCTAGCATGCATTTCCAATTTCAAATTGATAGGGTCATTACTTTTTGAAGCAAATTTAATTCAAACGGGATTGTCTCTGTATTGGAGACAAAGAACAAAATTAATAGATATAAATGAATAAAAGAAAGAAACGGACCTACCATATGCCGGCTTTTGTTTAAGATAATAAGTATTCATTATAAAGCGTATAGTGTCACATAGGTTGCTCTTATATAGATTGAACTAACCAAATTATCATTATATTTTTGTTCTTAGACTAAACATATTCGATCGAAATGAATGCTGAAGGACCTAATATGTACTAGTTATCTTTGAGTCGTATCACTTGGATAAAAAAACCCTTAAACATAACATACAGTTTGTCACGTACGTCAAATAGCTTTACCTTTGACCTCGCATTATGGCACTACATCCTGTTTGTTTGATTAACAGTTCCACAAAGTGTCGCTGCGTACAATTATAAAGCTACATGTATTTTTAGCTGTTGCAATATGCATAACTAAACATGAAATCAGTTGCCAAAGCAACAAACTCTACCTACAGTGCTCTTGTGTCACGTACGTACCATGCAGTCACTTATATTTTTTTTTTCATATTAAGACCTCTTGGTTCATTTCATGCATTTTTTTTCTGATTTTGAACGCGAAACGTGCATTTCATCCGAGTGTTTAGTAGGACAAACTGTAAATATGACATGAACTAAACCCGAAACATAAATTCTTTTCGCTAGTCAAGCAGGTTGCTGTAGATTGTGTTTGAGTATGTTAGTACATGAAATGGGGCTTCCCAAATATTTTGCAGGTAAAATTGACAACTTCACTCTAATGTTTCAGTACTAAATAACATGTTTTGCGTTTGAGATACTAAAAAGAAAAAAAAGTTGAATCATCCGAATTTGCATCTGAGTACATTGTATATGAAATAAAATAAAATATTTCTTTGTTCATTAATCATAAGGGCATACTTCCAATACATACTTTGGAGTTGTATATGTTTAATGTGATAAACAAACAACAGTCATAAAATAGCATGCCCTTTTTATTTATATGATCAATACTTTTCTAGGCTTCATTACAAAAAACAAAAACAACAAAAAGAAAACTGTTTCATACTATATGATATTGTTTCCAAAATGAAAAATCTTAATGTTAACGATAGTAGAGAAATGTGCTGCAGGTAGCTAGTGTCCGCCGATTTATCATCCGTATTCGTCTTTGCTGTAGAGATTCAAATGTCCTTTTTTCATATACCTTGAAATCATTAATTTTACTGGATACTATTTTTCGTTGATTTCTCGAAGGTTTATATCGACGAATATTAAACCCTATGAAAACCATTTATTTGATAGACCAAACGTTTTCTAGAACATGCATCCAAGAACAAATGTACCCACACTATTTCCCTGAGGACATGTCAAACTAAAATAACTGGTTTTGCAGTAAACAGTCAGTGGTTAAAATGATTGCTGATGGACGTGATGGCCCACTTGGTCATCTGATAAGTCACAAAAGTCACAAAAGTGTTAATCCCTGATAACGTTTACTACATTCATGTATAAGAGTAATTACGTAAATACGTGTATATTTTCTTTGGTATTTTTATTTAAAATTCATTAAACTATTTTTCGTGGGTGCTGCCCTACCACCCTTATAGTGTTATTGATTTTAAGTAAGATAACAGTATAAATGGTGATTCATGACAGCTCTTAGACAATTACTCATATCTATTATTGTGTCTGTTTATAAACACATATCTAGTTTTGTCTAGTGCTTTATTTTTAGTTTACCTATGTATAACGTTATCAAGGTGAATATTGTTGTATCGGAACGGATTGATGCCGGCGGTTTCATAAACTAAAAAACGAATTTAATATGCAATACTGCTTGTTGCAATACCTGACACTTATTGTCATCATACCATAATTACCTCATATAGAGGATTTTAGAATTGATTTTTTTTCAATGTTTATTCCTTATTTCTAACTAATCTAAACGATACATCTTCTCTTAAATCATTGAGCAGAATTCAGTATAGGCCCAAATACTCGCCAATTAATATATATAACAAGATTTGATTGACCTCCAAAGGTGGGGCATGCCATGCGATGCAATACTAAATAGCAGATGGTAAAACAATGCTTTGTTATGTTTAGTGATACGGATGATTATGTAGAGTGTCACGTGACCAATATTGTTTTATTTAGGTTGATAAGATGAGTGACACAGTGTAATTTTAGCCCTGTTGTTTTTATTTAATTATTTGTTGTTGACATTTCAGTCACTGTTACCTACATTTCAAGTTCTACCTTACAGTAGCTAAGCGCAGTAGTATTAATAAATTATTGACCTGATTCGGATTTATTGTTGCTACACATTAATATCTAAAAATCGATCGGCAGAATTGTTTAATGATTAATTTCATTTTCACAGGGTATGCTCATATCATAGCCACAAAATAGAGTACGAGAGCAGTGAAATGTCAATAAAACAGAGACTGTATTGAAAGCGGGACGACGCACAACATGATCATTTAATCCCTTACAAGCTTAGGCAAGGCTAGACAGGCAATCATAAGTCTGAAACGACGATTTTCATGAGGAGCACTTCTTCATACGGAGGACATTTGCATCGATTTAAGTCTTCCCAGATGAACATTCTTAGCACATACAGCAATGTTTTCTCCAATACTTTTAGATTTCTCCAATGATTTGATAAATTCTTATTTGATCATATAATGTTTACAACTTCAAGGCTCTTGCACTACACTAATTATTTCACACTGTACGTTTCAAAGCAAAACTTGATGTAGCATCTCCCATGACGGTTACTCTACCATTTCCCCATTACGTTAAACGAAGTACACAGATGTTTCGAATTATTCTGATAAATTGTCCACATTCAATTTGCTTATTTTTATATATTTCGTTTCCTTTCGCATTACGTTGATCAAAGTAATTGCGTATATATCTTATTTAAATGTCATTGGCCAATTGAATGACAAAGGCTTTTATTCAATCAACGTAATCATGTTTCAGACCCTATTCGGCGGTTTACCAAATTATCATGAAGGCAGCTTTGGGTCTCGTAGGAATATTAGATGTGATGTAAGATACTGAACGAAAATGTTACTAATGGCTTTAATATGCTTTATATAAATTGTATTATTTCTTGGGCAGTCCTTAAAAACGAATTTGATACAAGCAAATGCTAATATAGAAAGTCTATTTTAAAGTTTTGCATCGACTGTTAACACCTGCACTTTTGTCGAAAATGCGTTTTTAAGGGGTTAATTTTTGGCATACCCCTACCATGTTACACTATTTAGACGTTTGGCTAATTAGAGAATAAATTAAGTTCAATAATATAAATATGAGGTGGAAAATAGTTATGATAAAAGCTGGGACCACTGACATGTACAATTGAGAGCCACCGGTCATAAAATATTTGGCCCTTAATAATAATAAAACTCCTCTCCTGGTAGTGGGTCCGACATACTGAAAGTTCTCCTCTCTTCTCAACCAGAGCCATTGTGATGTTATGTCAGCTGCATGTATTTATGAAAATGATTATCCCATGCTTTTGTGTGAGGAAATTAGAAAATTCCATGAAATCTAAACCATATATTTCAGCTAACATTTCATTTTTAGCGGTAAATGTTTTAGAGTTACAAAACCTAGAAAGCAGAAAAGAAAAATTAACAAAATAAGTTTCAGTCCAGTCCTCTTGATTATTTCTGTCGGGACTTGAAAGCAGAAGATGAAGTTCGCCCCATTATGGTCTATCCTTGATAATATTTAGAGGAGTCCAGTCATTGTCAAGTCGGTCCATTCCTCGGCCAGACCAGCTCTAGGCTATAATAAATACTCGTATCATGACATCAGAGTAATACTCTTTTCGGTATTTTATCATATTCATTTTACCCGTTCTCATAGAAAATTAGAATATTAAAAAATCAGCAATAACATGACAACAAAACACCCACGAAAAATTAATGAATTTTTAATAAAAATACCAACAATAAACCGTTTTGTGAATTCGTTTCATAGGCTTTCGATATCTCCTTAAGTCGGTCTTTAATTTAATAAAGTTAGTGATTGAATCTGGATGTATACTAATAAAATCTGAAATCGATCAAAGCTTGGTTCTACCCTTCAAAACACACTGAGACGAGGTTATGTTACAGACTATTATCGTATTCTGTTGAATAAATTTCTTTTCTATTTCAGCTCTTATAAAAATTATACGACGACCCCTGAATGAAAACATTGAGTTTCGCCATGCTTGGTGATGGAAGAAGGTATTATATAAATTGTGGGCACCTTGGTATATAAATGATTATAATTTTCAAAGACCCCGGCGTGTAGTGGCATATTATTTGTGATAATCCACCCATCACTCAAATATAATTATTATTCTTCGAATGCTTAAACAGATTTCAGCGCAGACACTATCATTTACTATAACATTCCCACAATCACTTGATGGACAATGATAAAAATTAATGATGGATGGATTACCTGAACTTAAAGTCCTGGTCCTCGTGAAAGTAAAAAAAAATATCTTCTTACCTAGAACTGCGAATTCTGTAAAACCATCATTTGCACCAATATATAATATACCCCATGATTTTTTTTGCCCATGTAATAGATATTACATTATCTAGAACAAGGATGTATGTACCAACGAAATTTAATGTTGAAAATAAAACCTTTTTAGTATCTTACATTGCATGAACATGTAAATGCCTAAACGATTCTAATTCGCAGTTATGGCCCTCCTCTTTACTTCTGTAATGATATCTATGGAAAATGTACGGTAATTCAATAATTATCCTAGTGCATTCTGCCGTAAATGCCAACATCGACAGGCTTAAACAATATATATGTTTAGATTAGAAAGAAAGTAATAAATCAATTCAATTACACTTGTAATTGTCTTCCTTGAGTGTGTATGTTTGAGGGGTTTACAGAATATGTTCTGTCAGGATGTACGAAAGTGCCAAGTGATACTTGTAAAGCCTCAGGGAACAAATAACACACTGGAAAAGATATTGATGGTGGTGGAAGTGCTTTAGGTTAAACTCTGCCTTGTAAAAATAATTTGAAGAGGCTACTCTTCAAAATTGACTCGTTGCGATACAATAAAAAAATCAACAACTGACAATATTTAAATGGTGACTGAGATATTGCTTGAGTTTCATCTTAAATGATGCTATTCATTCCTTAAACTTTGAAAAGAAAATCGACAGCAACAAAAAAGGAACGGAGCCCATAATATGCATAAACACGCTGAAAAACCACTTTTTTCTATGCTTATAAATAAGGTTAGTTGAAACTGAGTTATTGGGTTGAGATGAATCAAAATGAGGGATGCTTCAATACAACCAAAACAGGTTTGCCCCGCGCTGAGTTCCGAACAGTATAACACATGAACCAAACCTCGCTTTCGCAAGTAAATCTTATCTTTTCCTGATGGAAAAATACTTTATATCTAAATAATTTGTGACATAACTATCGTGTAAACTGGTTGGACTATAGCAATATTAGATTGATTGAAAAAGTAAACTGAGATCGGAAATTCAGTTTACATAAGCATAAATGCCTATCGATAAAACTATTATATATTATTTCATTTCTTATCAATCTATTATAAGAACATTGTTATTAATTATTTGAGCATGTTAATATCAAGAAAGCGACAACATCAAAATAATGTTATTGGTTGTGTAGACATATTAAGGATGATAAACAATCTGGGTAAATAACCTGTTTTCATGCAAATTCTAAATACAACGTTAAAATAAATTCTATTTTATTTTTATCATGATAATGACGTTTATTTTATTTAAGACATATTCATTCTAGTATGTAGACCAACTTTATTCTAACTTAGTCTTGTTTTTAAAGTCATGTTTTGTATGGTTATATATGATGCTAAACAATGATTAGGATTTTAAGATATAATAGTAGCATTTCACCAGAAATTCATGTTTGAAAAAAGAACATTTTTTGACGAGGAAGGCCTCAATAAAGTCACACAACTAAAGAAATTCGTCGACATTGTCCAATTGGTGTCGTAATTCTCACCAACGCATGGTAATTAGTTAACCTGACTTAATTTTTCCTGTTTTATTTCTTCCACAGTGAATACATTTGCAAGCACTCTTATTGTAATTAGTGAAGAAGACGCAAAGGCTGTGAAAGTCAACAAATTACATCCATGACTTTGTTTTCAAGTACACATTCAGCAGTTTCATCAACAAATTTGGAGAAGAAAAAACTTTTTTTATTCACTTTTTTTTAACACTCAATTAGTTTAGCGTCGATTAGGAAACAAGTTTTAATAACTTAACCTTATTTCTCACGATGGTTCCTGGCTTGGACTAGTACTTTACGCCAGGGAATATCATGGGAAGTCCTTGCCTCTAACTTATTTCAAACCACAACTTTCGGATACGCAGTCAGGTACGTTATCAGTGTACCATGGCGACCTTTTGCCAGTACATGTATACATGACGTTATCACTGTACCATGACGACCTTTTGCCAGTACATGTATACATGATGTTATCACTGTACCATGGCGACCTTTTGCCAGTACATGTTTACATGATGTTATCACTGTACCATGGCGACCTTTTGCCAGTACATGTATACATGATGTTATCAGTGTACCATGGCGACCTTTTGCAAGTATATGTATACATGACGTTATCACTGTACCATGGCGACCTTTTGACAGTACATGTATACATGATGTTATCACTGTACCATGGCGACCTTTTGCCAGTACATGTATACATGATGTTATCACTGTACCATGGCGACCTTTTGCCAGTACATGTATACATGACGTTATCACTGTACCATGGCGACCTTTTGCCAGTACATGTATACATGATGTTATCAGTGTACCATGGCGACCTTTTGCCAGTACATGTATACATGACGTTATCACTGTACCATGGCGACCTTTTGACAGTACATGTATACATGACGTTATCACTGTACCATGGCGACCTTTTGACAGTACATGTATACATGATGTTATCACTGTACCATGACGACTTTTGCCAGTACATGTATACATGATGTTATCACTGTACCATGACGACCTTTTGCCAGTACATGTATACATGATGTTATCACTGTACCATGGCGACCTTTTGCCAGTACATGTATACATGATGTTATCACTGTACCATGACGACCTTTTGCCAGTACATGTATACATGATGTTATCATTGTACCATGACGACCTTTTGCAAGTACATGTATACATGACGTTATCACTGTACCATGGCGACCTTTTGCCAGTACATGTATACATGACGTTATCACTGTACCATGGCGACCTTTTGCCAGTACATGTATACATGACGTTATCACTGTACCATGACGACCTTTTGCCAGTACATGTATACATGACGTTATCACTGTACCATGGCGACCTTTTGCCAGTACATGTATACATGACGTTATCACTGTACCATGGCGACCTTTTGCCAGTACATGTATACATGACGTTATCAGTGTACCATGGCGACCTTTTGCCAGTACATGTATACATGACGTTATCAGTGTACCATGGCGACCGTTTGCCAGTACATGTATACATGATGTTATCAGTGTACCATGGCGACCTTTTGCCAGTACATGTATACATGACGTTATCACTGTACCATGGCGACCGTTTGCCAGTACATGTGTACAGGACGTTATCATGTACCATGGCGACCTTTTGCCAGTACATGTATAAATGACGTTATCACTGTACCATGGCGACCTTTTGCCAGTACATGTATACATGACGTTATCACTGTACCATGGCGACCGTTTGCCAGTACATGTATACATGACGTTATCACTGTACCATGGCGACCGTTTGCCAGTACATGTATACAGGATGTTATCAGTGTACCATGGCGACCTTTTGCCAGTACATGTGTACATGACGTTATCACTGTACCATGGCGACCTTTTGCCATTACATGTGTACATGATGTTATCACTGTACCATGGCGACCGTTTGCCAGTACATGTGTACAGGACGTTATCAGTGTACCATGGCGACCTTTTGCCAGTACATGTGTACAGGACGTTATCAGTGTACCATGGCGACCTTTTGCCAGTACATGTGTACATGACGGTATCACGTTACCATGGCGACCTTTTGCCAGTACATGTATACATGACGTTATCACTGTACCATGGCGACCTTTTGCCAGTACATGTGTACATGACGTTATCACTGTACCATGGCGACCTTTTGCAAGTACATGTGTACATGACGTTATCACTGTACCATGGCGACCTTTTGCCAGTACATGTGTACATGACGTTATCACTGTACCATGGCGACCTTTTGCCAGTACATGTAGTACAAGACGTTATCACTGTACCATGGCGACCTTTTGCCAGTACATGTGTACATGACGTTATCACTGTACCATGGCGACCTTTTGCCAGTACATGTGTACATGACGTTATCACTGTACCATGGCGACCTTTTGCCAGTACATGTGTACATGACGTTATCACTGTACCATGGCGACCTTTTGCCAGTACATGTATACATGACGTTATCACTGTACCATGGCGACCTTTTGCCAGTACATGTATACATGACGTTATCACTGTACCATGGCGACCTTTTGCCAGTACATGTATACATGACGTTATCACTGTACCATGGCGACCTTTTGCCAGTACATGTATACATGACGTTATCACTGTACCATGGCGACCTTTTGCCAGTACATGTATACATGACGTTATCACTGTACCATGGCGACCTTTTGCCAGTACATGTATACATGACGTTATCAGTGTACCATGGCGACCTTTTGCCAGTACATGTATACATGATTTTATCGCTGTACCATGACGACCTTTTGCCAGTACATGTATACATGACGTTATCAGTGTACCATGGCGACCTTTTGCCAGTACATGTATACATGACGTTATCGCTGTACCATGGCGACCTTTTGCCAGTACATGTATACATGACGTTATCGCTGTACCATGGCGACCATTTGCCAGTACATGTATACATGACGTTATCGCTGTACCATGGCGACCTTTTGCCAGTACATGTATACATGACGTTATCGCTGTACCATGACGACCTTTTGCCAGTACATGTATACATGACGTTATCGCTGTACCATGACGACCTTTTGCAATTACATGTATACATGACGTTATCGCTGTACCATGAAGACCTTTTGCCAGTACATGTATACATGACGTTATCGCTGTACCATGGCGACCTTTTGCCAGTACATGTATACATGACGTTATCGCTGTACCATGGCGACCTTTTGCCAGTACATGTATACATGACGTTATCGCCGTACCATGGCGACCTTTTGCCAGTACATGTATACATGACGTTATCACCGTACCATGGCGACCTTTTACCAGTACATGTATACATGACGTTATCACTGTACCATGGCGACCTTTTGCCAGTACATGTATACATGACGTTATCACTGTACCATGGCGACCTTTTGCCAGTACATGTATACATGACGTTATCAGTGTACCATGGCGACCTTTTGCCAGTACATGTATACATGACGTTATCACTGTACCATGGCGACCTTTTGCCAGTACATGTATACATGACGTTATCACTGTACCATGACGACCTTTTGCCAGTACATGTATACATGACGTTATCACTGTACCATGACGGCCTTTTGCCAGTACATGCATACATGATGTTATCACTGTACCATGGCGACCTTTTGCCAGTACATGTATACATGATGTTATCAGTGTACCATGGCGACACTTTGCCAGTACATGTATACATGATTTTATCACTACCATGGCGACCTTTTGCCAGTACATGTATACATGACGTTATCGCTGGCATCAACAGCGTCAATGTTATAGAATGTTATAGTTCTTCTTTGGATAGAAACATATAAATTATGCTCCGTTATTCGTACGTAATATTATGTAAATAGATATTTCAAATGAGCACCATTACGTTTTTTTTCGATAAGGATTTTTTTCCTTAATGATAAATTTAGGTTCGATTATAATCGATTGTAATTCTTCATTATATGAAGTGTTATATTGTCATTACTTTTAAAATTTCTTTCGTTTTGGGGGCAAAATTTCAAGGAAATTTAAATGTATGCCTTTCAGTTGCTACGCCCTTTACAGTTCTTGCTAGTTAAATCGCCAACTTGAAAGCCCCCCTCCCACTCCCCAAAAAAGTACACACACACACACACACACACACACACACACACACACACACACACTGTCTCAAGCATTTATCAAGCTCGCAATTTTATGAGTAGCGGTTTTCTTCCTTACCATATTAAAATATGGACACATCTTATGTACTGAATAGTTCGAATAACATGAAAGAACAGTTATTGCCTGCAGAGGAATTATGATTGGGACTTTATTCTCTGTGCACATATTTAAAACTCCATGTGTTCACAATCTGGTAAGACATCACTTACCATGGTTAGGCATTCATCAGAAGTTATTTTATTTAGATATTTATAATATACCTATCAGGAGGGTTCATTGGCCCAAATCTTTCATGGCCTATTAATGAGGAAGCGTCAAAATGGAAAAGTATGGAACACCGACACCGTCTTAAGTAGTCATCTAAATTATTTATTTACATATAATAATAATAATAATAATAATAATAATAATAATTATTATTATTATAATTATATAGTGTGTCAAAATATAAGACAAAACAATAATCGCACAGAATATAAAAACGTTTTAACATCATGTAAAGATCTTACCATATAATATAACAAATTAACGTGATAATAAATTTAGATCACTACTTGAGACTATGCTGGTGTTCCATAGATGAGTAAAAGTTGTAAAAGAGTATTTCCCTTGAAAAGTAATTCTTATTGAGATATGGATACTTCACATAATTTAAAATAGTTGAACATTCTTAACCTCTAGATTAAAATAGTTTTAGCCTTTAGTTTTAAATTCTAATTCAGGCACTGTCTTAATATTTCAAAATATTTTACTAAAAGTATGCATCTTGTTAGAAGGTTTCAATAACCCTACAATAATAAAACGTGAGGAACTAAATCTGATGCTTTAGGGACAGAAGAGGATGAAAGAAACAGTTAATGATGTATTTAAAAATAACGTGTAGGTTTATCGAAATATGAAATGGTTTAACATATCAATTATATTGTTTTTCCTTCTAGTCTCAAGAATTGCACAAAAAAAAAAAATCAATCTGAGGTCAAGGTCAAATGTTTGTATATGAATGCTAAGGTATATTGAAGAAATACTCATTTTAGATTTAATATTGTATTGTTTTATTTATAATTTATTTAATCTCTCTGATGAAACATTATAAATAATGTACCAGAAATGCCTAGATTATCCTTATTTTGACTAATACTTGTACGTGTTAATAACGTATTCACTTAAAGTCTTAAAGGCGTACTTTCTGAATTACAACATATATTTTCCACTAGTGGTGTTTTTTTAAAATTAGCGACCCTTACTCTTGTCGAATGACATCTGATCTAAAGTAAGTCAATGGGTTCGATCCCACCCGCATTTAAAACATTACTGCCTTAAGACTCACTTTCAGGATAGTGTGACTTGGTGTAGAGGTATGCCATTTGTGGCGTGATATCTCATGCTGACAAATGCTTCAAAATGATTGAAATACTGTAGGTGAGAAGTTGACCAAATCAATCGACAGATTACTTTTATATAATTAATGAATTTAATTACTTTACTTATTGAATGTAAAAACACAATTTTACAGGTGGGCTCATAACACACACACACACACACACACACACACACACACTGCTCATTTCCTGAGGAAGAACAATAAAAAAATGCAAATGGAATACTTCCACATAAACCTTACGGTCAACATTCAACTATCCTCAGTTTTCTAAAACATTTTGTCATCAATTCAACATTTCAGAAATCTGAAACTTGACTTATTTCAACCCCATAAAGAGAAATGTTGGGCATACATGTTCGTGAACATTTATTATATAATCTGTATATTATGTACATGAATTGTTTTATTTTCATTTTGCTCTAAAATGTGACGGTAATTAAGGCGAAATTGTGCACCAGATTCTATCATTATAATTAACTGATTTTCATCATTGTATGAGTAAAACTATAACTTAAACTTTATACATACTACTTTTCATTCCCAAAGTAAATTAGTTCGATATAATAACAATGCTTTTAATTTAAATAGTTTCCAAAATTGATTCCTTAATCGCTATTCCCCCGTTTATATAATATTTAAATCTTTATGCATTGCTGCATTCAAATTGCATAATTAAACACGAACAAATGAATACAAAAATTAATTCATAATTTAAAAATGAATAAAACAATGCAGAAAATAAATGCAATTCAAAAGATGATCATGTATTATTTGTAGGTCATTCTACAATTATCATTTAAAGTAGCGCTCATTAACAGACTAATGATCGGTGAAATAAAGAACTTTTTTCTACTTTCCCGCCTTAATGGTACTGAATTGTTTGCATTTTGGCAAAATAAATCGGCAAGTGTAGATCACATTGCTCGGAAAAACGATATTTTCATAAACACAGACATTGGGGAAATCGGTTAAAAATAGAATACGGTATCCTCGAAGCATATGCTTGCGATACCACACAAAAAAACATTGCGTCTTAACCATTCATAAATTCATTCTTTGATGTGAAGGCATGCTCGAAGAATGAATATGATCGGTCATGTGACGGAACACATAAATAGAAATTCTTATTATATTTTATTTTATAAATACATAAGTAAATATTATCGTAACAGACAAAGCTTTCAAATTGTAAAACTGTGTCAATTGATGCAATATGTTTAGAGTTAAAAATATTTAGATTAGGGGAGTTTGTGTAGCACGAATTAGTTTGTGCAATTCCTTTATCAACAACGAATCATAATTACGCCCCCCCCCCCCCTCCCCAATATCGAATAAATTAGGGGAATTTGCTACACTTATATTTAATGAACCTTTAAGATTTTGCTCAATGACAGATAACTGATTTTAACTTATGAATGTTGTCTCATCATGAATACTTTTCATCTTGACTGCATTTATTATTTGCCATCCTCTTTATGTACAAATAGTCACAAAACTTGATACTGTCATTGTAGCATTAATATTTATTATCATACAACATTTGACATGACCTTAAAGCTACGATATATAATGTGATGTGTATGCAGCTAGAAACATACTTATGTTTACTTTGAGAAATAAATATTTTGAATCTTGAATCTTTTTAATTCTAAATATAGGTTCGATACCGTTCGTAACGCTATTGCCTATGATGGAAAAAAAATAGCTTGACTACATTTCATTGAAATAAAGTCGATGTATTGTCATCGCTCTGGTGTCGTTGTCGTTGTCGTCGGCGAGAAAAACTTTAATCTTGGCCTTAATGTCTCAATTATTAAACCATCTTTCATCAAAGTTCACAGGGCTACATTCTCATCATGGGCCATAATTCGTAGGGCCACTGTGACCGCATTTATCTCCCCTTAAAAATAAAGACGAGCGTTGTCATCCGCATTTTACAATCGCGGAAGATTGCATTGGGTGACCATGCGTCTGTACATGGATATTAATACACGTATAGTTTAAAATCAAATTATTAGTCAATAACAATCTGCTTTAAACCGTAGAACAATGGTAAGACACTTTTTGAAAGTATATTTGTATGTATATAATTTACAAGATATACAAAAAGCCCGCGGTGTTAGTAACTGAAGATAAACTGTTCAAGGTAAGCGATGATATTTCTTTGGCCTTTTACGCATTCTTCTGCCCTTGCTAAACAAGGTTTAAAGTGCCTATCGAAACACATGTGTTGTTGCTTTTTTCTTTAACTATCTATGTATCATATGCTACTTGAACGTGACCATTTTAAAAAGGAAATAGATAAACGAACATTATTTGTTTCATAATTCCTTTGATCTTGTTCAATTTTCATTATATGTTTTACTTAATTATACTTGAATTAATTGACTTGACTTGACTTATTGAGTTTACCGTCTCTTCGACAGTATTTCAGTCATATAGCGACGTCCAGCTAAGTACAGGTTGAGGAAGACCCTGAATGCACGGAGACATCCAGGCAGAACCACCGATCTACCGCAAGCCAATTGAATTCATTGAAACTTATCTATGAATAGCATGTACGTTTCTAAAGCACTATGAATGAATAGCATGTAAAATTCAATAAACTATACAGCCAAACTACACTTAATTTAAATCGTGTACGCAATATTGGAATGAGAATACTCGTAGTACAGTAAGTAAAGCGTCACATTTAATACATGTAATTGGTCTGCCTCTTCTTTCTTCCAACGATGCTGTTGTTGTATATGTGTGTGGTTTTCAAATTAAATCATATTTGTCTTTTTCTTAAGATAGTTATAAGTTACTTACAGATGCATCCTCTCAAAGTGGTACAGGCGTACATACGAACAGCAAGGATTCTGCTCATATAACTGAACGGAAAATATGCTGAAAAACACCGCTAACCCCAGCCCATTGAAAGCTCTGTGAAAGAAAAACACATCTAGGTTTGGAAAGTTGTATAATTACCTTTGTACTAAGCATTCTGTTTCATGATATATGGAGGACTGATTTCTTATCAATACAATGCGATATTTGACTATTTTATGCATTACATGATCATTACAAAGCTATTTATACTAAACACGAGTTATTAAATGTTTAGTTTCGATATCGCTGTCAAAACTGTTAGTCCACACGAATAAAGACTCTGACATTCACTGGTGTAGGACGCTTACAAATATGCAAATTGGAATATTATTATTTGTATGTTTTTCAAACTTGATTGCGAATATCTAATGGGTTTCGAAAAGTAACCAACCAGATAACTGCATTTGCTTTAATAAGCATAGAAGTCTCAGCCAATTGAAAACGACTGCTCTGTTTAAAAAATGCAGGTTTTCAGATTACAAAATTGACAAGTTTGTTGAAAACACGTATTTCCAATATATACTAATACTCACCGACAGTAAAATGGTAGTGCCAGTATTTTGTGATTGGTTATCATGTATCGCTGCCAGGGGGTATTGCACTCCCGACATCCAGTTGCGTAGTCAATTAACACTATCCCCGGATAGTGGAACAGCGGATTATACTGTAAATCCAACTTTTTAATTATCGCAAATAATGTCACCCGGAAGCATAAACACTTTGTTAATCGGCAAATTGGCTTAAAATATGCCTTCGTCAGGTAGTGTAGAGCACATCTAGACTTAAGTTCTCGCATTTTTTTTTTTTTTAGTAGACGTAATTTATGTGATTTGTTTTGCTGAAGTAATTTCACACATATGGTTTTGTGTATTAGAGCAAAATCCAAATCCAAATGTTTTAATGAGATGAAAAAAACAACAAATATTTCCAATCTAGCCATATTTGAATGCATTTAGTTTTGTTTTGTTTTTTCAATCAAAGAAAGACCGAAAATATACTGTATATAGTTTTATGTTTGAAGTGAGTTTACGCCCTATCCACAGTATTTCTGTCATTTTTTTACGATGTCTACACTGCAGTATCACGCCGTATATATGTGACAAGATACCATGCCCAGTCACATTATCCTGACACCGGGGCAACAAATCCTGGAAATAACCTTATATGCTGAGTGCCAAGCATGAGAGCTATACCAGCACCTTTTTTACGACTTTGGGACATGTATGTCGCGGCCTGGGGTCGACCCCATAACTTCCCTCTCTAACCAATCGGCCACCGGGGACGGTCACATTACGTGTATATAGCCACCACTTTTTTTATTTGTTGAAGATACATTTACTTATAAACAAGGCTGCAACCAGCAATAGTTAGCGCATGGTAATACTAGAAACCTTTAGTGGGAACAATTCTCCCAGCAGTTTTCCTTTCCGAATCGATGCAAATTATGATGATTGTGATAGCTTAAAATGACGTCATATACCACGTGGTATGGCCAGGCTGGAAACGGTCTTATGAGAAATCCCACATTTGATAAATTTGAACTAACTGCAGAAGCAGGTGCATGTAAATGATCAAATACACGGAGACATTTTATAAAATAACAGGAAGTAAATTTGCTAACCATGCTTTCAAGGAACAGTGTATTAAAGGTACCCCACATGCAACGATAAAAATATCTAAATGCTATTACTAATTCAACGAGTCTTTCCTATGTTTCATGTCAAAAAAAAAAAAAAAAAAAAAAAAAAAAAAAAAGAAAGAATGAAAAAAAGAAAGAAAGAAAAGAAAAAAAATCATCGCATGATTTAATTTATTGTTTTATTTTGTGTCATGGTCCGTATTTTCGAACGAAGTCATTTCTAAAATACTATAATGGGGGATAGTTACTGTAATAATTTTATACAACACGTACTATGTTTTCTGATACTTTTTAGTAAATCAAATATTGAGCATAAATGAGAAATCCAATAAGAAAACTTATATGAAATTTCTATTCCAAAGCGTTTAGAATAAAAAATGGGGGGCACTTTGGTAATCTTTGCAGTATAATGTATAAGCGTTGTGAAAATAGTTCGTACATTTTTAGCACTTTTATGCACTGTGTATAGCACTGAAATATGAAATAAATTATAACAAAAACTATCTTCATGAATATATGTTGAAATTGGATATTGCTACATACAGAATATAGACTTTCGAGACAAAAAGCGTGCGTTAAAATCACTTCAAAAGCCTTTTGCTAGCTAGTTTTGCTAGCTGGACGGACGAACGAAGTGCCAATCAAAGACATAAAATCATTTAATCCTTCGGGCGTATGAAATAGAAAGCAGTTCCCTAAAGGAATTTAATGTATATGGTAAAACATAATACAAACTGGATCAGACACAAAATTATTTAGTGTAAGCAGTAACCTACTATAGAAAGATCTCCCTTGGAAAGGATGCCCAAATTTGCTAAATGACAATTTATCTTATCAATTTGTTAATGCCCCCTTGTGTCCGTCGAATAGATGACCCCGACTCTTCGGTTATTGAAGGATCAAAAATGTCATGTGATAGAAGCCGTCAGTTGTTACTATATTGACAGATGAACGTTTTAGCTCCCCTACATACCGACTAGGTCTTGTACGGCGTGTTCTGACACTTTTGGTAAACTATTTTATTGGTTATATATACATGAATGTAAACGAATCTGAATTAAGGTCTTCGCCAAAGAAAAACTAATAGAACATTACAATGATAAGTCTGTATATTTATCAACGCTAATATTGATATACAGTTGAACCTGTCTAAGCAGCCAACTGTACTAAGCGGTCAACATGTATTTAGCGGTCAATATTAACATTACCAAATTACAGCATTTAGTTACAAGTATATACTTCAGTTAGCGGCGGCCACTTTCTCTTGTTCCCTTGATTTGACTATTTGAGTTTACCGTCGCCTCGACAGTATTTCAGTCATTTAGCGACGTCCAGCTAATAACAGATGGACGAAGACCCCGAATGCACGGAGGCATCCGGGTAGAACCACCGACCTACCGCAAGTCAGCTGGAAGGCTTCCTCACATGAAAATCCGAATTACCCTGGCGGGATTCGAACCCACGCGGTGAGGGGCTTAGGGAGTGTTAAAGCTAGGGGCTTTCTCCTCTTTAGCCCCCACCCCCCGTTCCCTTAAGACATGTTTGACTGTATACCACCAGTAATAGACATAAAATATTTCAACTTCCATACGATGTTGATACCAAATTGCTAAGTTCATTGCAGCATTATGACATGATAATGCTCGCCATATTTGTCATTTTAATTATAACTGTTTGACTCATTGACTTCCTTTGTCTATATTAACACTTTTTGATTTACTGTTTCTTTGTTAATTACTTTTAAGACCACCCAGTCTGTTGTTTGACACTCTAGATTTATTATTATTATTTTATAAACTCACCTAGCTAGATGAACATATTACATCCTGAGGTTTTATTTTTCTTCTTATGGCATATGTGTCTCGTCCACAGCCTGCTTTATATAATATTTCTATTCAAGCAGCAATGTAGACATGAAACATTCCAAAAATGATCCTTGAACTGTTCTTATTTTCCTTATGTACTCAAAGTGAAACTGACAAACTGTTCTGCCATAATTCAATTCTAGCTTGCACAAATGATCACGTCAAGACCATCTTCTCCTTTGTCGCCGATGATTAGAATTCAATGTAATTTGGTTGATACATTCCTCTTAAAATTCATTTAAGTACTTCCCAAAACAAGGTTATTTCCTTAAACAGATGTATCTTCCAGGTCTTGCTTGTGTTGATACTTGAGTCAGATGGCCATGACAATCATAAATCTTATTCTAGTCAGATGATCCAAAGTGACTGCACTGTTCTGTTGGTGTTCATCATACTCAGCTGAGCGGACGATGGTCACCATGACTATATTGTTTATTTGTTTCCATAATTTCAGTCATTGTTACTTGTTTTCCGAACTTAACTTTATGCGAGCTAGAAACAGAGAAACCGGTTCTATTTTTAGCTACTCTCTAGAATATAATCATTTCAGTTTGAGCAGACTTACTTTCAGGCTGGTTTTACTTTATACAAAATAGCGTATTAGAATTGTAACGCTTCAGCTTGTCGGACAAGTCAAAATAAATAAATTCAACAAAAGGTTTATGCCCTGTAATTCTCTTCCGGTTAAGGTGTTTGCCCCATAGTAACCATCAAAGAAATGCATATAACTTCACAATATAAGCTTTTAAAATGTCAAACCATGGAAATCAAATTAACATGTTATGACATATGACAGAAATTCATTTATTACCTCCCCTTCATAATTTTGTTTCATGAGTTATTTCTCCTGAACACTACAAAAAGTGATTTTCTCCATTTTTCTACGGTAAAGTATAAATGTGTTCATTAAATTTGAATCAGAACTATATAATGCATCTTTCTACAGTGAGTTTTCTTGAAAATCAAATTCAGTTTTTCATATTCACAGAAATTGTATATTTCCCATTGACTTCAATGAAATACGTCGAAGCGACGGTAAAGTCAAATAGTCAAGTCAAGTAAAATGCAGATTATCTCCCCTACATCTAATAAAATCTGGAAAAACTCTCGGTGAAACATTTTTACTTTTGGATGTCTTCAAAGTGGAAAAAGTTCATAGAAATATTTCGATCAAGTGGCAAGATATGGAATATGGGTTTTAGGGTTATATCTTAATATTGGCTGTTTTAGACACGGGACGATATGTAGCAATATTTTCATTTCTCAATATCATGATAGTCTTTATTTACATTTGGATACTCGTTTACTTTATTTCACCATAAATCACCAGACAGATAGAAAGAAAAGTGGCAGTCGTGGGTGTTCGACGATGGTCTTAATGAGATACACTTCTTCATACTGAGGACTTTGCATTGTTCTTCCCTGATACTTGTACTATGCATATAAATCGACCCCTGCACAAAGACTCTCATATTTTCAAACTACCTGATAAATTCTTATTTGATCATATTACATGTATGTGTGTTATATCCCTGGCAGAAGCACTACGTTACTCATTTCACAATGTAAGTCCCAAGGTAAGACTTGATGCATCACCCATTGCAATGACTCTAACGTTTCGCCATGACGGAATACGAAGTGCATAGATATCAAGAAATATCTAGATGAAACATTCTATTTTTATCTTTTTTTTTGGTTTGTATTTGATTTCATAATACTCTGGTCGAGTAAGTATGTATGCATCTTATTTTAATAGTTAAATAAATGACAGAAACATTTCTGAAAGCAGGGGCATACTGTAACAGGCTCTTTCCGACAGTTAACCTAATTGGTTTTAATATTTTCATCTGCAGTTTTGTCTAAAATAAATGAGGCAGCTGTCTACGTAGATGATTAAATATGGAAAAAATAACATCACACCATACATGGTAAGATATTTCATTCTCTAAGTGGTACAGGTTAGAAATGTACACAACTATTATAAAAAAAGAAACACGACAGGATTTTTTTTCCATTTCAGGCCGTCTTGGCTTTGGCGTAAAGGTAGAAGTCAACCATTGGTATGTCGGTGGCACTCTTTAAGAGTTCAGGAACGATATGATCTGATAAACTCATAGCTAATAAGTAATTTAAGATCAAAACTCTTAAAGTAATTATATGTATTCAAGACTGTACAAATGCTTTGGTCATACAAATAGGCAGACCCGCAAGAAACCATTGTCTGGAACAGTCTCAAATACTTTGAATCTGTACTCAAGTCGATTTTCATAAGTTACAGAATCTTATTTAACTCGATAAATTCTCTTTTAAGTTATCTTATTGTTGAAACACCATTTGTTTCTGACAGACCAAATGCTCCGCAAATTCTTAATATACGAAAAAGAGTCATTGAGTATATCTTACTAGCTATCCTTTTGTCATTACATTAAAATTTTTTCACTTGAGTAAAATAATTTACCTAAGAGTTCAAATATGGCGTCACGATCAATAAATAGCGTAAGCTTAAAATGAGATAAACGTATATGGTTTTCAGTGACATCGGTTTGTAAATCTAAAGTTCACCGCTTTACAAAATAAACGCTCCATTCCTTCATAGACTACTGGAACCGATACATACGGAAACTTAAAAAAAAAAAACGTGTCATAGCCACCAAAATGTTCGTTCAAGCGCACTTCTATAATTTTTAGATTACAAATATTTTGAATTTATAAAGATTATGTCAAATTTCACAGATAAGGAGCAGCAAATTCAATCTACCTCAACAACAAAGCAAGAATGAAGAATGGAATGATGATCATACCATAAGAAGGTGCTGGAGATATGTAACATATCAATGGAATGAAAGTTATATCCTCACAATGTGCTGGAGGTTAGCACTTTATAAATGGAATGAAGGTCATATCCTCACAATTTTGAGGTAAGCAGCTTATAAATGGAATCAATGTCATATCCTCACAAGGTTCTTGAGGTAAGCAGCTTATAAATGGAATCAATGTCATATCCTCACAAGGTTCTTGAGGTAAGCAGCTTATAAATGGAATCAATGCCATATCCTCACAAGGTTCTTGAGGTAAGCAGCTTATAAATGGAATCAATGTCATATCCTCACAAGGTTCTTGAGGTAAGCAGCTTATAAATGGAATCAATGTCATATCCTCACAAGGTTCTTGAGGTAAGCAGCTTATAAATGGAATCAATGTCATATCCCCACAAGGTGCTGGAGGTTAGCAGCTTTTAAATGGAATGAATATTATGACCCTCATTCCAGATCATTCAGTTTTATGAGAACTTCGTGTAGTTATCAATTACTGTCTGTAGCACTTACATTCCAATGGGTTGGTTAAACAAAATATCTTTAGATATTTTCCCGCAAAAAATAACTCTGTTTTTCTTCTCCATTGCAAATAGGTTCCACGTAATGCGGACTCTACCCATTATAGTGCGGCGGACCCGCCTAAGGATGATTAAAACAAAAACGCGGCGAAACAGTTCAAGATGATCCTTACCATGGACAGGAAAAAATATTATATACATGGGAGATACTACTTTATCCAAGAATATAATGCAATAAATCT
>CM037795.1:37027994-37077994 GCA_021229015.1 Solen grandis | reverse complement strand
AAAGTGCTTAAATGGGCCAAAGTATGTTTTAGCTATTGCAAAAATGCAATTTGCCAGGGTGTTGGGGCGTGAAATTGCGTGGTTTCCATTGTCTAGTCCAACTGCATAAACCACGATGCGATTTGGGAAGCACGAAAAGTGTTAAATGGCGCACAAGTACTGTTTAGCCTATGACAAAATGCAATTTTTGCCCAGGGGATGTTGGGCGTAAATTGCGATGGTTTCCAATTTACTGTCCAACTAGCATAAACCACCGATGCCGACTTTTGGGAACGCACCGAAAAGTGCTTAAATGGCGCACAAGTACTGTTTTAGCTATTGACAAAATGCAATTTCCAGGGGTGTTGGGCGTGAAATTGGATGTTCAATTGTATAGTCCAACTGCATAAACCCGATGCGACTTGGGAACGCCCGAAAAAATGCTTAAATGGCGCACAAACGTACTGTTTTAGCTATTGACAAAAATGCAATTTTTGCCCAGGGGATGTTGGGGCGTGAAATTGCGATGGTTTCCAATTGTACTAGTCCCAACTAGCATAAAACACGATGCGACTTTTGGGAACGCACGAAAAGTGCTTAAATGGCGCACAAAGTACTGTTTTAGCTATTGACAAAATGCAATTTTTGCCCAGGGGATGTTGGGGCGTGAAATTGCGATGGTTTCAAATTGTATAGTCCATAGCAAAACCACCGATGCGATTTTGGGAACGCACGAAAGTGCTTAAATGGGACAAACGTATGTTTTAGCCTATTGACAAAATGCAATTTTTGCCAGGGATGTTGGTTGGGGCGTGAAATTGCGATGGTTTCCAATTGTACTAGTCCCACTAGCATAAAACCACCGATGCCGACTTTTGGGAACGCACCGAAAAGTGCTTAAATGGCGCACAAACGTACTGTTTTAGCCTATTGACAAAAATGCAATTTTTGCCCAGGGGATGTTGGGGCGTGAAATTGCGATGGTTTCCAATTGTACTAGTCCCAACTAGCATAAAACCACCGATGCCGACTTTTGGGAACGCACCAAAAAGTGCACAAACGTACTGTTTTAGCCTATTGACAAAAATGCAATTTTTGCCCAGGGGATGTTGGGGCGTGAAATTGCGATGGTTTCCAATTGTACTAGTCCCAACTAGCATAAAACCACCGATGCCGACTTTTGGGAACGCACCGAAAAGTGCTTAAATGGCGCCACAAACGTACTGTTTTAGCCTATTGACAAAAATGCAATTTTTGCCCAGGGGATGTTGGGGCGTGAAATTGCGATGGTTTCCAATTGTACTAGTCCCAACTGCATAAAACACGATGCCGACTTTTGGGACGCACCGAAAAGTGCTTAAATGGCGCACAAACGTACTGTTTTAGCTATTGACAAAAATGCAATTTTTGCCATGGGATGTTGGGGCGTGAAATTGCGATGGTCCATTGTACTGTCCAACTGCTAAAACACGATGCCGATTTTGGGAAGCACGAAAGTGCTTAAATGGCGACAAAGTCTGTTTTGCCATTGACAAAATGCAATTTTTGCCCAGGGATGTTGGGGCGTGAATTGCGATGGTTTCAATGTATGTCCAACTAGCTAAACCAGATGCGACTTTTGGGACGCCCGAAAGTGTTAATGGCGCAAAGTATGTTTTAGCTATTGCAAAATGCAATTTGCCCAGGGGATTTGGGGCGTGAAATTGCGATGGTTTCAATTGTATAGTCCAATAGCAAAAACACATGCGATTTTGGGACGCACGAAAGTGCTTAATGGCACAAAGTCTTAGCATACAAAAATGCAATTTTGCCCAGGTGTTGGGCGTGAAACGATGTTTCCATTGACTAGTCAATAGCATAAACCCAGCGATTTTGGGAACGACCGAAATGCTTAAAGCGCAAAACGTACGTTTTGTATGACAAAATGCAATTTTTGCCAGGGGATGTTGGGGCGTGAATTGCGATGTTTCCAATGTATGTCCAACTGCTAAAACCGATGGTTTGGGAACGCCCAAAGTGCTAAATCCACAAACGTACTGTTTTGTATTGACAAAATGCAATTTTTGCCAGGGGATGTTGGGTGAATGGATGTTTCATTGTATGCAATAGCATAAACCGTGCGACTTTTAACCACGAAGGCTTAAATGCGCACAAAGTACGTTTTAGCGACAAAATATTTTTGCCAGGGGATGTTGGGGCGTGAAATGCGTGGTTTCCAATTGTATGTCCATAGCATAAACCACCGATGCGACTTTGGGAACGCACCGAAAGTGCTTAAATGGCGCACAAACGTACTGTTTTAGCTATTGACAAAAATGCAATTTTTGCCAGGGGATGTTGGGGCGTGAAATTGCGATGGTTTCCAATTGTAAGTCCAATGCATAAAACCACCGATGCGACTTTGGGAAGCACGAAAAGTGCTTAAATGGGCACAAACTCTTTTGCTATTGACAAAAATGCAATTTGCGGGGTGTTGGGCGTGAAATTGCGATGGTTCAATTGTACAGTCCACTGTAAAACCGAGCGCTTTGGGCGCACCAAGTGTTAATGCAAAGTATTTTTGCCTATTGACAAAAATGCAATTTTTCCAGGGTGTTGGCGTAAATGCATGGTTTCCATTGATGTCCACTAGTAAAACCACCGATGCGCTTTTGGGACGCACCGAAAGTGTAAATGCGCCAAGTATGTTTTGCTATGACAAAAATGCAATTTTTGCCAGGGGATGTTGGGCGTGAAATTGCGATGGTTCCATTGTACTGTCAACTAGCATAAAACCACGTGCCGATTTTGGGAGCACCGAAGGTTAATGGCGCACAACGTACTGTTTGCTATTGACAAAAATGCAATTTTTGCCCAGGGGATGTTGGGCGTAATTGCGATGGTTTCATTGTATAGCCATAGCTAAACACGATGCGATTTTGGGAACGCCCGAAAATGCTAAAGCCACAAACGTACTGTTTTAGCCTATTGACAAAAATGCAATTTTTGCCCAGGGGATGTTGGGGCGTGAAATTGCGATGGTTTCCAATTGTACTAGTCCCAACTAGCATAAAACCACGATGCGACTTTTGGGAACGCCCGAAAAGTGCTTAAATGGCGCACAACGTACTGTTTTAGCTATTGACAAAAATGCATTTTTGCCCAGGGGATGTTGGGGCGTGAAATTGCGATGGTTTCAATTGTATAGTCCCAACTAGCATAAAACCACCGATGCGACTTTTGGGAACGCACCGAAAGTGCTTAAATGGCGCACAAACGTACTGTTTTAGCCTATTGACAAAATGCAATTTTGCCAGGGGTGTTGGGCGTGAAATTGCGATGGTTTCCAATTGTACTAGTCCAACTAGCATAAAACCACGATGCCGACTTTTGGGAACGCACCGAAAAGTGCTTAAATGGCGCACAAACGTACTGTTTTAGCCTATTGACAAAAATGCAAATTTTTGCCAGGGGATGTTGGGGCGTGAAATTGCGATGGTTTCCAATTGTACTAGTCCCAACTAGCATAAAACCACGATGCCGACTTTTGGGAACGCACGAAAAGTGCTTAAATGGCGCACAAACGTACTGTTTTAGCCTATTGACAAAAATGCAATTTTTGCCAGGGGATGTTGGGGCGGTGAAATTGCGATGGTTTCCATTGTACTAGTCCAACTAGCAATTGTAGTCCCACAGCATAAAACACGATGCGACTTTGGGAACGCACCGAAAAGTGCTTAAATGGCGCAAACGTATGTTTTAGCCTATTGACAAAATGCATTTTGCCAGGGGATGTTGGGGCGTGAAATTGCGATGGTTTATTTATAGTCCCAACTAGCATAAAACCGTGCGTGGAGCGAAGTAAGGCCAATGTTAGTATGAAATATTGGGTGTTGGGTGAAGTGTTATGTATGTCGCTAACAGGCGTTGAGCGAAGTATGGGAAAGTTGTTGCAATAATTGAGGGATGTGGGAATGGATGTTCAATGTTGTAAGATAACCGATGGATGGAAGACAAGTAGGGAAGGTTAGTTGACAAAGTTTGGGGGGTTGGGATGCGTGGTTTCATTGTAGTCATGAAACCATGCTTGAGCGAAGTATGGGACAATTGTTTTATATACAAATGATTTGGGTGTTGGGTGAATGTGTTCCATGTAGTAAATGCTTGGAGCGAATGTAAGAAATGTTGCTTTAAACTTGAGGGTTGGGTGAAGCGTGGTCAATAACACCGATGCGACTTTTGGGAACGCACCGAAAGTGCTTAAATGGCGACAAAGTACTGTTTTAGCCTATTGACAAAAATGCAATTTTTGCCAGGGGATGTTGGGGGTGAAATTGCGATGGTTTCCAATTGTACTAGTCCAACTAGCATAAAACACCGATGCGACTTTTGGGAACGCACCGAAAAGTGCTTAAATGGCGCACAAACGTACTGTTTTAGCCTATTGACAAAAATGCAATTTTTGCCCAGGGGATGTTGGGGCGTGAAATTGCGATGGTTTCCAATTGTACTAGTCCCAATTGGCATAAAACCACCGATGCCGACTTTTGGGAACGCACCGAAAAGTGCTTAAATGGCGCACAAACGTACTGTTTTAGCCTATTGACAAAAATGCAATTTTTGCCCAGGGGATGTTGGGGCGTGAAATTGCGATGGTTTCCAACATAAAACCACCGATGCCGACTTTTGGGAACGCACCGAAAAGTGCTTAAATGGCGCACAAACGTACTGTTTTAGCCTATTGACAAAAATGCAATTTTTGCCCAGGGGATGTTGGGGCGTGAAATTGCGATGGTTTCCAATTGTACTAGTCCCAACTAGCATAAAACCACGATGACTTTTGGGAAGGACAAATGGCACAAACTACGTTAATTACAAAAATGCATTTTCAGGATTGTAGCGATGTTCTTTATACCAACTACATACGTGCTTTGGAACGCACCGATAGTACAAATGGACAAATTTTTGCCAGGATGGCGTAAATTTGAGGATCGTTGGGCTAATTGCGATGGTTCATTTAATCCCACTACTTTTGAAAACCACCGATACGCTTTTGGACGCACCAAAGTGCTTTAAATGCAAAAATATCCTGTTTAGCTAATTGCAAAAATGCATTTATTGCACCAGGGGATGTTGGCGTGAAATTGCGAGGTTTTGACCAAAAGTCTAAGCACATAAAACCACGTGCCGACTATTGGGATAGCACCGAAAAATGCTTAAATGGGACAAACGTACTGTTTTGCCTATTGACAAAAATGCAATTTTGCCCTATTGGGAGTTGGGGCGTGAAATTGCGTTATTCCAATGTACTAGTCCCAACTAGCTAAATACCACCATGCATTTTGGGAACGCACCGGAAAAGTGCTTAATGTCGCCAAACGTACTTTAAACACATGCAAATTTGATCACTGTTTCCTCAGATGTTCTGAAATTGGATGGTTTCCTTGTATAGTCACTTATAAACACTGCGACTTTTGGAACCACGAAAAGTGCTTAAATGGCTACACAAACTACTTGTTTTGCTATTGACATAAAAATGATTTTTGCCAGGGGATGACGTGAAATTTGCGTGTTCCAATTGTATATCCCAACTAGATAAACCAACGATGCCGATTTTAGCGAACGCACAGAAAAGTGCTTAAATGGCGAACAAACGTACTGTTTTAGCCTATGACCCAAAGATGCTGTTTTTCCAGGGATGTTGGGCGTGAAATTGCGATGGTTTCAATTGTACTGTCCCAACTAGCATAAAACCACCCATGCGACTTTTGGGAACGCACGAAAAGTGCTAAATGGCGCACAAACGTCTGTTTAGCTATTGCAAAAAATGTCAATTTTGCCCAGGGATTTGGGGCGTGAAATTGCGATGGTTTCATTGTACTAGTCCAACTACTAAAACCACGATGCCGACTTTTGGGAACGCACCGAAAAGTGCTTAAATGGGCACAAAGTATGTTTTAGCCTATTGACAAAAATGCATTTTTGCTCCAGGGGATTTTTGGCGTGAAAATTGCCGATGGTTTCAATTTACTAGTCCCAATAGATAAAACACGATGCCGACTTTTGGGACCACCGAAAAGTGCTTAATGGCGCACAAACGTATGTTTTAGCTCTATGAAAAAATGCAATTTTTTGCCATCAGTTTAGGCGTAAATTGCTGATGGTTTCCAATTGTACTAGTCCCAACTAGCATAAAACCACCGATGCCGACTTTTGGGAACGCACCGAAAAGTGCTTAAATGGCGCACAAACGTACTGTTTTAGCCTATTGACAAAAATGCAATTTTTGCCCAGGGGATGTTGGGGCGTGAAATTGCGATGGTTTCCAATTGTACTAGTCCCAACTAGCATAAAACCACCGATGCCGACTTTTGGGAACGCACCGAAAAGTGCTTAAATGGCGCACAAACGTACTGTTTTAGCCTATTGACAAAAATGCAATTTTTGCCCGGGGATGTTGGGGCGTGAAATTGCGATGGTTTCCAATTGTACTAGTCCAAACTAGATAAAACACACGATGCCGACTTTTGGGAACGCACCGAAAAGTGCTTAAATGGCGCACAAACGTACTGTTTTAGCCTATTGACAAAAATGCAATTTTTGCCCAGGGAATGTTGGGGCGTGAAATTGCGATGGTTTCCAATTGTACTAGTCCCAACTAGCATAAAACCACCGATGCCGACTTTTGGGAACGCACCGAAAAGTGCTTAAATGGCGCACAAACTATATGGAGAATATACATTTAAAATAAATGATATGTTTCTAAAATTATATATGATACTCTTTTTTGGATATTACTACTATTATTTCTACTACAACTACTACTCCTACTACTACTACTACTGTTACTACTAAACAAATCTTGCGTTATCGTATGACATCAGAGCTCACTAATATTTTTGGGGAAAATCTGTACATGTACTTTTGCGTTCATACTATACACAACGTTCAGTATGAATCCAACGGATCGCCTATTTATACCTAAATGATGCATAAAATAAATCAGTTAAAAATCAATAAAATCAGAGAGAGTGTGAGTCAGTCCGTCCGTCCGTCCAATGGTCTGTAAGTCTCTCGCTCTCTTCTCCACCGAACTGAACTTATCGAAATGCATTTAGGTGTGATTGTTCACGTCCAATTATCACTTTCTACTTAATATTACTTTATACATGACTTCGAAGTAATCACTGAAAACTACCCCCTAATTACAATAGCTATTTGAACAGCGGAATTCATATAAAACTTTTAAATATTATCCCGTTCGAACTTTTATCAGTTACAAACAAAACCTTACCCTAACCCGAAGTACAGCAACACATCATAACCTATCATATATAGTTTAAACACAAAATCAAGACATTTAGAAAAAAATCATTTCTCTCTCTCTCTCCTTTTTCTAAAACATCAAAGATTCATCACTTAATTCTACAGACTATTTTTAATGGGATGGAAAGAGAAAACGACAGGTACACCCAAGGACAATTTTTGGCCCTGATTTTTTGCTGCAAAAAAATCTGCTGCAAATTTCTTCCTTGTCCATGCAGTTTTAAGCAGAAGCAGTTTCTTTGGGGAGAGAATCTCTGTAAAAAAAAAATATTTTTTAACAGAAGTTTCTTAAAGGGAGAAAAGGACAGATACACCCAAGGACAACTTTTGGCCCAGATTTTTTTGGCTGCAAAAAATCTGCTGCATATTTCTTCCTTGTCCATGCAGTTTTAAGCAGTTTCTTTGGGGAGAGAATCTGTGTGAAAATTATTTTGATTAACAGAAGTAAATATTAAAGGGAGAGAATAACTAGACTGATAAAAATTACTTTATTAACAGAAGTTTCTTGAAGGGAGAGAAGAACTTGACTGATAAGAGTTACCTTTCATGCATATAGTGTTTATAAGACAAAAAAGAGCCCTTCCATCAGGTTCTCATTTTGTCAAATCTCAGCCAAATTCAAAATAACCAGCTCTGTTGAGGTGCTTCCCCGGGCTCTCATTTGGCCAAATCACAACCCTTTGCCACCAAATGTTTCAATGTTCCTTCTTTGTCTATATAGCAAATGTTACAAAATTGTCACATATGCTATTAATATTTATGGTTAATTTACGTGCAATCGCGTGTAGTGTTTCTATCTCTTATTCTAAAAATTAGTTAAATGTTAATCATTTGAGACAATAACTTGTAACAATCATTTTCAAAATCGGTCTTGTGTATAAATATTGCATATACTTAACATTATGAACACACGTGCCCGCATTCCTTCTTTCTTCCTTCTGCAGATAGATTCAATTTCTTGCGTCGTTTATCACAAAGTTTATTCAGCGCGGTATTTAAGAATAGTTAATTACACGTCTTTATTGAACAGTAGCAATGCACAAGGAGCCAGCTAATTTATGTTACGTATTTTGTAGCTATATTTGACTTACAATCAGGTGGTGGTAATTAATACTTAATGCGGCTTGATTTAAATGACTTGAAAAACAATGTCCGCATTATGGTGGTCGTCATTTCCGGAACGTGGTCAACCAATATAGTCCCACCGGTTACTGATTCATATTACCATCAAATATCACTTAATTTTCAATAAATCACCATTTTAAATCATGTTAATCAAATAACACTCCATTACTTCTCCATTAACACGCCAAAGTTCTTCGTTAGTCTTTCTTCACGCTATTTACCACCTGCGTATGAATTTATACCATTGATCTATTTTCATTCCTCATTTTGCCCCAGACCGAGCTCGAAACATGAGCATCATAGTTTCATACGTCTTTAGTATAAGAATAAGAAAAAAAAGGACATGTTCATTAAATTTAAAGATCACAAATCTCGCACCACAGCCCTGAATGCGCATTACCCGTTGATTTATAGCTTCCTGAAAATATTTAAAAAATTTCTCGAACATAATTTAATATTTTGACACACGTATCAAATGAAGCCAGCCAGCCAGCCAGATAGATAGATAGATAGATAGATAGAGCCGTTTGACCTATTGCAACGGTTACAAATGCAGCACAAGTTTAAATTTGAGTTCTGAATTTATAATACAATTTAATTGTTTATCCCTTATAACAAGTTTTTTTTATAGTTTTATCGTCTTATGAAATGCTTGCATTTCGTTCAAAATTTAAAAATATATGGCATACAAAGAAATATGGAGAAAATATGGGGCCTACGTGACCAAAGACCAATATGGGCGGAGCTTGCTACGCCGGCGAAGATTACGTCATGTGTTGTTACCTAAATATATAAATGGACCCAGCAACACTGACCCACTCTCCTTTGAAATGATGTTTCTACACTTTTAATGTAACGTGAAACAAATAAAATATGTAATATTCAACCATTTTAAAAATTTATGGTCCGGATCCTCAACAGAAATTTATAGGAAATCAATTATCAAAATAAGAAAATTATACATTCATATTAAGCTCATTCACTCTCCATCAAGATGGTATTTTTACTTTTCCAATGTTATTTGAATAAAAAAAAAGAAATTAAAAAAGTTAAAGATGGATCAATCCATAACCCGGATCCAGCAAAGCTGTCGATTACACCTGGCCGATTGTGTGCAGCACTGACAAATAATCCTGACTGCTAACACTAGAGGGAAGGGGAATTGATGCAAACTCGTGATGAAATATACATTTAACCAGTGGTAAGTTGGCTTATTTTCTTTTTTTTTATTATAATATTTCAGACACAGATGCCTGACACACTGATTGGCTGTTATATTAAATGTTATTCAACTAATTGCATGACCGCGCCTGTTTTTCTTCGAAGACGTCCATGAGGTAAAATTTCGAGACCACGGAAAACTGAAAATAACAAGTATTATGATGGTGGGTTGTATTACCGTGGTATTTAGCTTTCAGAAATAAGTTACGAATAGAAGAAGAATCATTGACATGAAACATTTATCTTTCAGGAATCCTCAACGTTTCATTGATAAAATAAATGATTGTCACTTCTCTAGCTCATATTTCCTCTTGATAAAAATATTGACAATGTAAACACTACGTAGTATATTTCAGCACATTCTTGGTAGGGTATTACCAATGCATTTATAAACTTCAACCTTAGTATTTTTTAGATCAAATATCATCATGATAAATTTTCTGTGACGTCCATTATGCTGTCCTGCAATATTTAGAATGATTTTTTAATTATGTTGTATATATTTATTCTTAATTATTGTTTTGAAATAAGTCAGGTAGAAAATATATTAAATTTTCATAGAATTTTGGTTGTTATAAGGGCATTTTAGAAGAAATGCAAAATCTCACTTGGAAGAAGCTCATACCTAAGCTTTAAAATTTTGACAGATAGCACATTGTATGTGTTTACTTTTAGTATACAAATGATATTGAGACAAATTTCACGAAACCTATATTCTTGTTATTTCTGAATACCCCGGTAATATACAACCACCGGTAATACCCTACCCGAGTATAGTGGAAATAACTTCTTTTTATTAGAATTGTTTGGTATCTACGAGTAGAGTGGGATATGAGGTGAAGCTACTGCATGTAGCTCAAGTAAAACAACATCCCACCCCCCTAAAAAAAATAACATTAACAATTTAACAATGTTAAATAAAAAGTCTTTTATGATGTCAAAGGTTTTCCTGGAAGTATTTGGCTCTATTTTGGTTTGCTCTAGAAGAATCCTGCATAAAACAACATGGAGTTATTTCAGTGCACTGTGTTTCTCTAGTATATTTTGATACTGACTGCATGTGTGAATGTGTGGTTGCCTGACTGCATGTGTGAATGTGTGGTTGCCTGACTGCATGTGTAAATGTGTGGTTGTCTGACTGCATGTGTGATTGTGTGGTTGCCTGACTGCATGTGTGATTGTGTGGTTGCCTGACTGCATGTGTGATTGTGTGGTTGTGTGTGATTGTATGATTGCATGGTTGTATGATTATGTGTGGTTCTGTGGAAGCGTGTGATTGTATGGTCATATGTATCTGTGGTTGTGTGTGTGGATATGTATGTATGTATGTATGTATGTACGTATGTAAGTTTGCCTGATTGTATGTATGTATGTATGTATGTAAGGTTATATATATGTTTAGCTCGACTATTCGAAGAAAATGAGAGCTATTGAAGTTGCCCTGGCGTTGGCGTCAGCGTTGGCGTTGCAGCTTTTGGTCAAAGTTTTGCATGCAAGTTACTATCAACCTTATATCTCAATAACCATTTATGGTATTGACTTGAAAGTTTATAAATATGTTCAGGGGCATCAGACAACCAAGGTAGATAACTCTTGACTGAGTATAATATAAATTATGGCCCCTTTTAAACTTAGAAATTTTGGTTAAAGTTTTGCATGCAATAGAAAATTTGGTTAAAGTTTTGCAAGCAAGCTACTATCCAGCTTGTATCACAATAAACATTCATAGTATTGACTTGAAAGTTTATGAATATGTTTAGGGGCGTCATATAACCAAGGTAGATAACTCTTAATGGAATATATTACATATTATGGCCCCTTTTTAACTTAGAAATTTTGGTTAAAGTTTTGCATGCAAGATACTCTTATACTTATATCTCAGTATCCAAGCATGCAACTGATTTGAAACATCTTTAATACGTTAAGGGTATCATGCTTTTAAGGTAGATAACTTTTGATAGAATATATTACAAATTATGGTCCCTTTTTAACTTAAAAATGTTGGTTAAAGTTTTGCATCCAATGTACTTTCATGCTTATATCTCAGTATCCAGGCATGTAAATGATTTGAAACATCTTTAATATGTTAAGGGGTATCATACTTTCAACGTAGATAACTTTTGATGGAATATATTGGCAGTTATGGTCTCTTTTTTAAATTAAAATTTTGGTTAAAGTTTTGCATTCAAGCTACTATGCAGCTTATATTTCAGAAATTGTTTATGGTATTGACTAGAAAGTTAAGGAGTGTATTCAGGGGCATCAGAAACCCAGGAGGATAACTTTTGGACTGATGCAAATTATGGCCCTTTTCTAACTTGGATTTTTGGTTAAAGTTTTGCATGTACCGTGTTATTATGCTTATGTCTCAGTAACTAGGCATGGGATTGATTTAAGACTTCATAAAAATATTAAGGGGTATCAGACTATCAAGGTATATCATTGTTGACCATTATTATTTACAGAGTGAAGGGCAATAATTGAAATAGAATTCATTTGATTTACCAACAAGCATTTCGAATAGTCGAGCGTGCTGTCCTCTGACAGGTCTTGTTATAGTTTGTTTTAAGTACTATAAAGTTTTATATATCCAATATTTTGTTTTTGTTAATTTGTATTTGCTTCCTTTTGATTTAAGCATAAACCAAAAAAAAAAAAAACTTAAAAAATCGACCTCTCTATGTATAAGTAATATATGGAGAGGTCGATTTTTTTTTTAAATTTAATTCTTAGTTTTAAAAAAATTAACCACACTAGTGATTGTTTTTACCCATGCATTCTTCATCTCAGATGTAATGTTTTTCGCTGTCAGGATTCAAAGTTTAAATTTCAATGCATCCTCAAGATAAACAAAATATATTGAAAATGCTACTGAATTGGGGTCATATTTTTTAAGCATAGTGAGAACTGGGACTCGTGCAGAGAAATTTATAGCATAATAATTGCCTCTCTATAATATAAATAGGCCTAATATAAAGAGAGGGTTTTTTTTAATATGAAGGTCTTGTGCATAGACAGGTAATATTATAAGGTCAAAACAGTAGAAAAGAGAAAGAGAGGGGGACAGTATGCTTATTATAAGCCGTCCATTAAAACTTTTTGTTTTAATCTTTTCTTGTTATCTAAGCGTAGGAGACAATAGGTCACCATGACAACACCCATTATGCTTGAATACTGGAGACTCCCATTTCATTTAAAAAGGGGAAATTGAATAATCACTCTTTCATTAATCATATTTCATAATGTGTCTTCAGTGTTAGTTGAATGTAATTATAATGTAAATAATTCATTAATGATCTGTTTGTTGTATTGGGGTTTACCGTCGCTGCGATAGTATTTCAATCATACAGCGACGTCCAGCTAATTACATGTGGAGGAAGACCCCGAGTACACAGAAGTACCCAGGTAGAACCACCGACCTACCGGGATTCGAACCCACAGCGGTGTGGGGCTGAGAGATTTGTAGTCTACGTTTGTAACCGCTCGGCCACGGCGGCCTTATAGAGGTTTTAAATATACTATTAAAAAGCTACTCAATTTAATATTTTATTATCATTGTTAAAGTTATTCTAAGCATTTTTGCTGAAAAGCCTTATATAAACAAGGTTATAATATGTAATTATGTTAAAAGCTATTGTGTTTCCTAAGTTCAAAATTATTAACTTTTCATGAAACTTAGCTGTATTTGATTGAAAAAACATTTTATTGCATAAATATATTATTAATCTACAATTGTGAAATGAACTCAACACAGTCATATTTAAGTACATAAATATAGAACCATTTTATTGAGTAGTATATCACTTCTCCCTTCATAAAATTTAAAAAAAAAAATATTCATTAAAACTATTGTTTCAGATGCAGTTTGTGACTTAACAATGTTTTGTTTTTAATGATCATCCTTTCAATGATCATCCTCTATTTAATATTTTTGTCATAAAAAGATTGTGTAACTTTTATTTTCTCTGGAGTATCACATATTTTGATTGTGGCAATTAAGAAATACATGTTTATCTATTCTTCCTGTGTTAAGTATACACTTCCATGTTTTGAAAGTTGGATATTGTGATTAAAGGGAGGGAACTCAATTTTCTTTTTTGATACTCACAATTTTCAGAAATACAATATTTCATGATTTTAGTTTAAATGAATATGATTTCTTTATACATTGTGGATAAGAGAGTCAATGTCCTAACTAAATGATTTCAGTGTGATCTGGGTCTACTGTTGCATTCTATGGGACAACAAATACCATGAAATTTATTTTCCTATTAAAAATTGAATGAAAAAATACAATAAACAAAAGTAGATATGATGTAGTTCTTGGACAGAAATTCGAAAAATCTTATTTTTGACATGTATTAAAGGATTAGGTTGACTTTTGTGGAATACACTGTCCTAGTAATCTCTCAATATACACACAGTCAAGGATAGAAGATTAAAAATATTTTTAGTTTACTCTTCACTCGTACTGTTTATTACTGGATTGGTGCAATGTCAAACTGTAGATGAACGATGTTGTCTGTGATACATGAAAGGTATTAAATCATAAAATCAGCCTATCATGATCAAACTTCCATTAAAACATTCAAGTCTGAAGTTCAAGGATCTCTTTTTTTCTGATACTTTAGGAGTCTAAATCATGTTTGTCAGGGTATATAGGTTTAACTTGATGTTTGATTTTCACAATACTTTGCCAATCTTCCATGAAAATAGGAGCTTTCTACTGAGAAAGTCTTGAAGGGGTGGGGTGTAAAATGCAAGCCGAAATTATTATGGACTTCAAAAACCTTGTGAAATCAAGGTCAGATAAGTCATAAAGGAGTCAGTGGATAATGAGACCTACCAGATTAAGCCTCTTCTTACCACTGGCCAAATGGTACATGGAAATGGCTTATTCTCCAATCATTATATATCTTGCTAAAATGGTAACTTTAATGTATATGATGATATTGATGAGGAAACAATAAGGACTTAAAATTTAATTTTTATTCACAGTTTAATATAATTGAAAATATTGAAATACAGTAGAATTTCTAACTTTGTCTAAGTAAAATGAAAGTCCAAACATTTTCCTCTATATATTCTTTCGAAAACCCCATTTATGAGTCAAACTTTAGTGCGCCACATTTTTCAATGTGTCAACGTCTGTCTGTGCACTGTGAATTGGATATATTTAATAGGCCCATATGATTTCAAGGCCCTTATGCAATGGTGTTTATTAAGAGCGAATTTAAAAGTTAAGAAGACCATATGAGCAAATGGCTTAAATTTTAAATTCTCTCTTAATAAACATTTAGAGTTTAATCAACCCTAATACTGCATCACACTGCTATATTTGGGTATGGAAAACTTGCTTGATATTCTAAATGAGACGAACCTGTATGCATTACACCATGTACACATAGGCAACATTAACGAACGATTGCGTATATGGCAGTCTGCCTGGAATAACCATAGAATTCGCACGGTGAAATCGACACCCCAGAGACTCTCCACAGTACGCATGCTGAACAATGCCAATGTAGCTGCTGTTTCAATATTGTTTTCCGCAAACTTGAAATTAAAAAAAAACAAGCCTGGTCAAGCCCAATCCTTCGGTGGCATAGGGGTATTGTTATATTTCATGCCTACGAGATTAGGAAATATTTTCCATGACCACGTTAAGCAACCTTCAATTATAGAACATAAAAGTGATCGTTTTATTTCATAACCGTGCTCTCCCACAAAACATTTTGTTTGTGGATCATAGCACAATATTTTGTAATTCGATGCCAAGACGAGGTTTAAATATCGCATAACTTATAAATTTGTATAGACATACAAAATTGATATATAGTATTCTACATTGGTGACCGCGCATGATTTGTGGACTATGGGTCATACAAATATGTTTAAGTTTGGTTGCCAAATCGATGAAATACACACAAACTCTTGATAATGTTGTTCTTCATTGACACATGGGAACTGATGATATCGAGTCAGATAGGCCCTAACCAAAAAAGGCTCGGTAAAAAAAATAATAAAGTGGACCAGAAAGGCCCAACATATTGGGTCATAAAGGTCCACTTGAACACGTGTTTTCATTGTATTTATATGATATATTTAAGTAAACTATTGAAATTTGTTTTATACTCTTCATGTCTAAAATAGATTTATGTGTAACATTATATTTTAAGCGGTAGGGTATCACGTGTGTTAATTATAATTGTTATGTTACGTCTTTATTGTTTAAATAAAATAACTTGTATATTAAAGATAATGAAATTGTTCTCAAATCAAAATATAAAAATAATATAAATAAATACCCATTATAAATAAACATGCTTAAAAATCGCCTATCAGGTGCTAATTGTGGATTACTGTGGTTGACTGGGTCCCAGTCGCGGACTCCGCGGCATTCATGGCTGCGCCGATTAAATTTTAGCTATTGGAAGAACACAGAGGACTGTCCTACTAAACCGATGATCGGCGCCGCCATCACGATAAAGTTTTTTGTGACCCCTCGCTTCTTCTACTGAACCCCTTATTGCTTTGAAACTTGGAATACATGAGCATGTTAATGACCATCAGCCCCACCTGTAAGGCAAGAAGGGATGGCTCTGGCATGGATTTAATTTATTCTGTTTTTTTTTTTGTTTTTTTTTTTTTGGTTTTTGTTTTTCTTCGTCTTAGAATCTTGATTAAGTTTTTCGTACCGCTTCGCCTTTTTCACTGACCCTTTTGAGGTTTGATTTTTAACTTATAATGCTTGCTTTTGACTCTTTCATTTTTGTACACCCCACTTTTCGCAGAAGCCTTATAGGTATTGCCTTGAAACCTTATATACCTGTATAAGCCCCCATCTGTAAGCAAGATTCTATAACTCTGGCAAGTATATATGCCAAATTATGCCCCTTTGACTCTGAAATTCGGTAAAGTTTTATTGTTCCACCTCACTTTTTTCACCGAACCCTTGAGGTATTGCTGTTGTTTACGACCATCACACCAACCAGTAGACAAGAGTGGACACCTATATCATGGATTTTGACCAGCTTATGCCCCTTTTTCATACTGGTCACCTCATTCTTTTTTACTGAACCCTTTGAGGGATTTTTTTTTAAACTTATATAGTATACTTGTTTATGACCATGACCTCCACCTACAAGCAAGAGTTCATAACTCTGTCGTGGATATTGACCAAATTATGCTCCTTTTTCGACCTAGAATCTTGGATAAGGTTTTCGTATCACATCTTTTTCACCTAACCCTTAGACATATTGCTTCATATCTTGAATAACGTGCTTTTTGCCTTGTTTACCTTTAGATAAAAATTTTATAGCGATTCGTAATTTGCCTTTTATTCCATGTTTTATTGACAATCACTGAAATAGTCAAGCGCGCTGTTTTATGGATGGCTCTTATTATGTTACACTGTGAACAACACTGGTCACACTTCAATGCCTCTGGTGGACTTGGTAAACTTAAATATGTTTTCATGTTCGATCGTTATGCAACAGATAAATGTGTGTGTGATTAGCTCCTGTTTAGGTGTGTAACATTTTTATTACATATCTGACATGATACAGATAAATGTGTGTGTGATTAGCTCCTGTTTAGGTGTGTAACATTTTTATTACATATCTGACATGATACAGATAAATGTGTGTGTGATTAGCTCCTGTTTAGGTGTGTAACATTTTTTTATTACATATCTGACATGATACAGATAAATGTGTGTGTGATTAGCTCCTGTTTAGGTGTGTAACATTTTTTATTACATATCTGACATAATACAGATAAATGTGTGTGTGATTAGCTCCTGTTTAGGTGTGTAACATTTTTATTACATATCTGACATGATACAGATAAATGTGTGTGTGATTAGCTCCCATTTAGGTGTGTAACATTTTTTTATTACATATCTGACATAATACAGATAAATGTGTGTGTGATTAGCTCCTGTTTAGGTGTGTAACAATTTTATTACATATCTGACATGATACAGATAAATGTGTGTGTGATTAGCTCCTGTTTAGGTGTGTAACAATTTTATTACATATCTGACATAATACAGATAAATGTGTGTGTGATTAGCTCCTGATTAGGTGTGTAACATTTTTATTACATATCTGATATGATACAGATAAATGTGTGTGTGATTAGCTCCTGTTTAGGTGTGTAACAATTTTATTACATATCTGATATGATACAATGCACAACAATCTTCTTTATGTGATTTATTTGCCATTTTAATTTTAGAAGTTGTCACGTCAAGCAACGAACGATAACTCTGTAACAACACATATGCGGGAAATATTATCAATGAAGCAAATACTATGAAGCCAGTTGCTTTACTTTAAGTGCAGCAGTTCATTCACCTTCGACTAATCAATTTAATTAGTATATGGCGAACAAAACTATTACGTTTGTTGAAATAAGTTCGCCCTCATATTAAAATGATATATTAGCTACAAGATTCATTTCATTTGGAAAATCAATAAAACATTTCCAAATTACAAGCCATCTTTACTGGTCATGCTTATGCTGAGCACAACATTAGGACTCTCAGTCCTTTAATTATCGTTTACATTATTTTCTTGTGAAATACATATAAGTGATGAAAAACAAACATTTGTAACAACATTTATATTAAAACAATGTCTTAAGTCACGTGATTAATCTTTAAGTTATACGATTTTACATGACACTGTTCTTGGGTCATTTATTTTCTAAATTCATAATTGATTACCGTGTCGTCGGGTGCAAATGTCCGAATGAGAAAACAGGAGGGGTTTACCAATATTGTTAAAAATTCATTCAACATAAATTATTTCAGTGTACATTTTAATAATCATTGGATAATCACGTTAATAACGAATATGCCTTTTATGGGTAAGGCCATTTCGGTCTTTGCCTCTACAATTGTGACGATGCGTCGTCACGGGTATAAGTACAATCTCTGACAACTGGGAGCCGACTCTTAGAACATTGGGCCATCACGCCGGCGGACCAGGTTCGATTCCGGGCCGGTCCATGTTTGTTACACAATACAAGGCCTTTCTAAGCTTAATTCGGCACTGATTGTCTGTTGTCAGGCCTTAACAAAGATACATTTATGCAATTTCTGGAATTTTGAGCACCATAGTAGATATAATCACTGTAAAGTCTTGAATGTGCATGGTTGAACCGGTGTTAATGGCCTTTAAATATCGATAAAATAAGTTATTAGTTATGGATAAGTTATGGAATTTTTGCATGCAATTCATTTAACAGCTTTGATACTCGCGAGTTTTGCTCCCAGCATTATAGTTTACAATGTTCATAGTGGTAGAATTGCGTAACTTTGGTTCAAGTTTTACGATATTGTACATTATACCTATAATTGTTATAGAGATTACCAAAATCACATGTGCATCTTTGAAAAGTAAATAAATATTTGATTATCATATTTTTCATAAAGCCTATATCAGGCTGTCAAGCACACCTTTATGAAAAAGTAGGACAAAAGTAGGAAAATAGAAGAAAAAAGTAGGACTGAAACAGCACATTTTTATAAAAAAATTGTACAACTTTTTCACAATACACATAATAGTCTGGTTGACATTTTAAAATATTGCAAATATCTTGTCAGTGCCATTAACTGACGTCTGTATTATAAAAATGTATATTGTACATGTTTCTTGTCTGAAATAAAATAAACTAACTAACTAACTAACTAACAATTAAATAGTTTTTGGATCATTTTTTTTTTAAATCCAAAATTAAATTTTTAAAGTTTAATTAAAAAAATGCTGATGTACATTTTATCTTCTAGTGCATAGAAACAGATTAACAAGGTTTTGTAAGTAATATTACACATCATAATATTGATAATTAGGGAAAATCTTAGCTATGAGTATTTAACGCATCATAAAGAAGCAACATTGAACAATTCACTAGTTATAATCATGCCAGATTTGAAAACTGGCATCAACATAAATTTACTTTTCAGGCACCCCACACTCAATACATGAACTCTTATCATTACATAATGTGATCTAACATCAAACTGAACATGTCAAAATGACTTAACTATTGATCACTAGCAAAGACACTGCATGTATGACCAAAGTTTTAGGAAGACCAGAAATCAAGAAACTGACAACTTCCAATATACATGTATGATAATTTAGCAGGTACTTATTAATATTTGCTCTGTTAATATGATTCACTAACAGAGAAAGAACATCATTGCACCAACTTTATTAAAAAAATCAATACAAGAGAAGCATAAACAATTTTTATGGGTATATTATAACCATCATCAGTACTGTTACTCATATTTTGGCCTCACAGGTTAGAATAAATGATCCCAAACATTACAGCCAAGCACCATACACAAACAATGCTTGGCTGTGCATGTTAAGAAACAAACAGTGATCATTATAATCTGACACTGACAGATGATTTCCAATAATAACATATTATGCTAGAATCACTTTACTTACTCTTTGTAAGCACAGGTGAAACTAGGCGATCCATCACCTTAGTCTTTTTAGCAACAATAACCTCCTTTTCCTTTCTACACTTTTCCAGTTTCTTCCGTGCAGCTTCCATTTTTTTGTTTGCAACTTCCATGAGTCCTTGTACAATATGCATTTCATTCATGTTTTTACTTTTGATAGCATACAACTACTGAGAGAGTAACCCTTTAAATTATTTTTATGTTGAGATTGCATTATGCCCCTAATTGCCCACAATAGTTGAATTTTATAATAACACAAGCATAATTTACAGCAAATGAAATTACGCATTGCAAAGCAAAACAAAAAAGTAGGAAAAAGTAGGAATTTTGAAGGAAAAGTAGGAAAAATAGGACTAAGGCCAAAAAAGTAGGAAAAAGCAGGAAAAGTAGGATCACTTGACAGCCTGCTCTATATATATATAAACACTATATGTTTTCATTTTGTTTATAAAACATGTGGCATACTGCATATTTTTATCCATCTTGAGCAGTGCAGTGGTTATGTACCCGACTGCAGATCCGAAGCTTGTGAGTTTGTCGGGGGGCAAGGATTTTTCATGAATTTCACAGGCGCAAAGTACTGGTCCAATCCAGGAACTGTCGAGAAGGATAAGAGTTTAATTTGTAAAAACTTGTTTCCCAGTCATAGTGAAATAATTAAGTTTAGCAATGACCAGTATCAACTCACGTTTCAAATCCTGACACACGTTTGAGGGCTGCATTTAAAAGGGTCCTATAGGCAGTGGGGTTTCCTGACATGGGGGGGGGGGGCTACTCTACACGTGCATAAGCTGCGATACCTTGTGGACCACATTTTGGTGTTGACTGGAATTTCGACATGTCGGACTTATGCCATGTACCACTCTGTACAACTTAACACTTCGGTATCGGCTGAAAGATAACATTTTGCATCAATATATGTACCTCTCATGTTGACATCCTTCTCATCACCGGAAAAACAACCTCACAGATATAGTGTAACTACTATAAACTGTTTATTATCATGTTATATATTCTGGCTTTAGTTTAAGTGATGTCTTTTGATGAGTAAACTGTTACAATTCTATTTAAACTGTGCACCACTTAATGTCATATATGACAGCGAATATTTGTTAGTTTTATTGCCAAATCATAATTTATTCAATAAAATATTGGTACAACTGTACAACAATACAACAATAACTGGTACAAATATAAGTTTGTGTGTATATATAACAATCAGGACTGGTGGATATTAATGATTAAACAAATATCAATATGAATAAATCTTGTTTATTGGCAATACATAAATTAAAAAAACAAACAATATGTTAATGTATAGACAACATGAATATGATGCTACAGTTTCCCATAGCTGTGAAAATTTTTCGGGCAAAAATACAGGAGCATAAAATGATACTATTATCAACAAAAATAACGAGGTGATCAATTAAACAATGTTGTTTTAATAATTACTTTGCTCAATGCATTATCCAATACAAGAAAATCGAGGATGCTCCCCGAATAAGCATTTGTTCTAAAAGGGTTATTTTGAATTACAAATTTCCCATCCGTCAATGTAAAATTTAAAGAAAATGATAAAGTATTTTAAAGGGAGGTAATTAAAACAAGGGGGCCCAGATAGCCCTGCCGTCGCTCTTCTGAGAAACACTGCCTTCAATTGCCTGTTCAAGTTACTTCATTATAGCACAGCCTTACTGAATACATAATCCATGCAGAAATATAGCAAGACCGCTTTAATTCTACAAACCAGTATCTCAGTATCTGTGGTCCTAATTTGAAGGTTGTAGCTTAAAAAATCAAACGTAAGTTATGTGTCATGTTCATTTAAGGTCAAAGTTCAATTCGAGATACTGTTGTTCTAATTTGAGGATCTTGAGGATCATAGCTTTAAAATTCAGCAACAGATCACAGGATCATTATCAAGGTCAAGTTTGAATTCCACTAACAAAAACGTTCTAGATGTCCAAACCTGAGGGCCATAGATCCCCCTGTAAGTCTATGTAAAACAAGTGAACATTGAGCGTGGCCAATTTTTTCCACAGGGCCATGAATTGAACAAACTTGGTAAAGGATCATTAGATAATTATACACACCAAATATTTAAGCTACAGGCCTTGTGGTTTCTGGTAAGATGATATTTTTCTCTATATGTCTATATAATATGGTCAATATAAAATCAAGTGACCCTTGGAGTGGGATCTATTTTGATCCTAGGGTCATGATTGGACACACTTGGTAGAGGTCCACTAGACAGTGCACACATCATATATCTAAGCTTTAGACCTTTTGGATTTGGAGAAGATTTTTTTGAGATTTCACTTAACATTTTAACTTCCTGTGACCCAGATATGTAATGGATTGGAACCATATGAACAACTTTGTTAAGAGATTCATGTGAGGAACACCCCAGGCAAGTGTTTTTAGAGATATGTCCAGGCATGGGTCGAATACTGAGTTTCTGTACTTAAGTACTACTCAAGTATTTTGGATTTGGTACTTATGAGTTCTGAGTACTGAATTTGTTGCAGTACTTGAGTAGTACTCAAGTACTTGTGAGTATATACTGATTTCTGAACTAGAAAACAACGTGCACATCATGTGTTAAAATAAAAATATTAAGTTATAAAATAAGCAATACAATGTTTATGGCATCACTATATACATTCAGAATTAACTTTTCAGATTTTGAATATTGTCTTCTACCAGTCAAGTAACTCAAGTTTCACAGATTGTGGCATCAAATCATCATCAACTGTTCAAATGTACTATTCAATTCAATCTCTAGGGTCAGTGAGCATACAGTTAACTGAATTTCAATGTTCACATTGACAGTATTCTAATGCAAATAGTAATACCATAATTGCCAGTTCACAAACCTTAAGACCATAATTGGCTACAACTGTTTTGTTATGTATGTTCATAAAAGACTATAATGTGAAGGTTTTACATATTTACTGCCTGTTATGATATATTAAATCTTACTAATAAGTGCGAGGACTGATATTTTTTCTGAGTCCTGGCGAGTAAAATAGTACTTGTACTCAAAATACTCGAGTATGAGTATCACATGCCTGATGATGTCATTTGAAACAATTGTGGAAGCCAGACAGCCATTGATCTTAAAAGCTCAAATGAGCAATATGTGTTCAAGAAAGCTTAAAAGTAAAAGCATATTTTAAGTATAATGAATTAAATCAAACCTACTTCACAGAGTGCATTGGAAAAATTTAACAATACAACCATGGCATCCAAGGTTGCTGACTCAAATCTCATTGCCAAACATAGACACTGCTTATTTTCACATATCAATAACAAAATGATATACATGATTATCAATAACAAATTATAGAGAAAATGAATTAATTTAACCCAATGCATTAAACTCCTTAATTGGCTCAACTATTCTGCCAGTTACATGTAATAGTTTCCCCAAAAACTTGAACCAGATTTTCTAAATTCAAAAGGAGACCTAATAAATTCAGTCAAGATTTATCTAATTTGATACTCTGATGCCCCTGAACTATAAGTCAAACAAATAAATGATTGCTGAGAAGGTTTGTTCCATAAAATTTCTTAGTCCAAAATGGCCATAAGTTGCACTTAATAGGTCGAGAGTTATATATAGTTTGTTTGAAAACCTTAGAGAAAGTATTAAACTAAGATGTATGTATAAAAATGAATTGCATGCAAACTTGAATCAAATTCAGGGGCATGCAATCTTTAAGTTCAAAAGGGGCCATAATTAACAATAAATCTGGTAAGATTTAACTTGCTGGTCTGGTGCCCCAGAAAACATTTATGAAGTTTCAAGTCAATCCCATACCTGATTACTGAGATATATGCATAGTTGTATGTTACATGCAAAACATTAATAACTAAACTTTCCAAGTTCAAAAAGGGCCATAACGTGTATTAGATTAAACCAAGAGTTATCTTAATTTGTTGTTTAATACTCTTAAATATACTCATTATCTTTTGGATTCATGAACTGTGTATACTAAACTTTTATCAATTCTTCTATTTGCATGCAGAACTTTAATCAACAAGAGCTGTCAGAGGACAGCACACTCGACTATTCCAAATGCTTGTTAGTAAATCAAATAAAATATATTTCAATTCTTACATAATGATTTAATAAGAATGATCTACCTTCATAGTCTGATACCCCTGAATATGATTATGACATCTTAAATCAAACCCATGCCTAGTTATTTAGCACCTGTACAATCATGCAAAACTTTAACTAAAATATCCAAGTTAAAAAAAGGACCATAATGTGCTATCCTCCTTGGTATTCTGATGGTCCTAAACACATTCACAAACTTTCTAGTCAATACAATGAACACCTTCTGATATATTTAAGCTGGATAATAGCTTGCATGCAAAACTTTAATCTGCATTATATTCAGTCAAAAACTATCTGTCTCTGTAGTATGATACCCCTGACCATTTTATAGAAGTTTCAGATCAATCCCATGCCAGGTTAATGAGATATTAGCATGAAATTCCTTGCATGCAAAACATTTCTAAGGTAAAAAGGGGGCATAATTTGCAATATATTTCATCAAGAGTTATCTGCCTTTATAATATGATACCCCTGAACAAGTTTAAGATGTTTCAAACCAATTCAACACTTGGTTATTGAAATATAAAAAAGAAATTCCTAGCATTTGAAACTTACACTAAAAAATTTCTAAATTCAAAAGGGGCCGTAACTTGAAATATATTCCAACAAGAGTTATCTACCTCCATTGTCTGATGCCCATTTAACATATTCATAAACTTTTAAGTCAATATCATAAATGATTACTGAGATATAAGCTGGATGGTAGCTTGCATTCAAAACTTTAACCAAAATTTCTAAGTTAAAAAGGGGCCATAATTTGTAATTAATTTGTTCAAGAGTTATCTACCTTGCTTGTCTGATGCCCCTGAACATATTCATAAACTTTCAAGTCAATACCATAAATGGTTATTCAGATATAAGGTTTATAATAACTTGCATACAAAAACCAAAAGGCTCCAACGCCGACACAAGGGTGACTGCAATATTCGAGCTAAAAAGTGACCATAATTTGTATCATATCATATTAAAACAAACATGTTAATGAAGTTTAAAATGAACCCTAATGCCTGGTTACTGTGATATAAGCATGAAAGTACCTAGAATGCAGATTTTTAACCAAAATTTCTTAGTTAACAAGGAGCCAAGATGGCCCTAAAGACGCTCACCTGAGAAAAACTGCCTTCATTGCCTGTACAAGTTACAAAATTATTAGCATAGTTGTACTGAATACAAAATCCATGAGATCATTTATAATTCCAGACAAAATGGTGCCTGTGGTCGAAATTTGAAGTCAGACTTGACTTGAAAAATTATGGCTTTTAACACATGAATTTAAACATTAATGGGACATAACTCCTGAACTAATGGGCCCATAACAGCCATAATCAAACATGGTCAAGATATCATGGTAATTAACATTGTCTTAAAGTTTAAAGATGATTGCTTAAGAAATGAAGATGCTGGAGGCAAACAAACTAACTGGTTTGAAGATGATTGCTTAAGAAATGAAGATGCTAGAGGCAAACAAACTAAATGTGGACGATGGACAACGGACATTCATCGATCCTAATAGCTCATCCTGAGCACATGTGCTCAGGTGAGCTAAAAAGGGGATATATTTTCTTTTAAAATACAATAAAAAATTATCAACCTCACATCAATACCACAAATTGTAACTGCAAATTTGGCTAAAAATTCAATAAAAAAGCTGCAGCAAACTTTCCATATTTTTCTTCTTTGAATTTTTCAATGAATCTGAGAAAACTGATTTTTACAATAAGCTTAATCTCTAAAATGAGTGTGATATATCTTTTAGTTATAGTCTAAAGTACATTTGCAAAATTTTAGACAAATCTGTCAGAAGAAACCCACTGAAACACCTTTAATATTTATCATGCATGCAAAACTAAAACCAAGCTGCAATGCAAACGCTGATGCCGAAGCAGAGGACTGCAATAGCTGTCGTATTCTTGAATAGTTGAGCTAAAAATGGAATAATAATGATTCATCAATGGCACAAATATGATATCAATACCTAGCTAAAAATATACACATAATTTGAAAAAAATTCAAATTTATAATAAATTTGTATAATAACAATACCAAGGCACAAGAACATTTATAATCATGGTAACCATGACACATCAAGGTATGATACCAATACCTCAGCGCATAATTATTTATTTACATGTTCATTAATAAATACAAAGATGATACAAATACCTAAAAAAACATAAATTAATAATAAAATTAAAAAAATTCTCATGTATGATACCATTATCTTACTGCATACCCATTTATAATCATGATTAAATTCCAAAGTATGATAAAAATTCCTCACCGCATACATGTCTTGATAGATATAGATCAATTTCATAATATGGTTAAGACCCAAACTGAGACTTTAGACTAAAATTTCCTCCCAGAAATCACTGGCTGAATGTCTGGGCTAAATGAGGAACAGTCCAGATACTGGGTCTGCGCAGGTAGCGAGGGCAACTCGTCCCTCTTTAATGATAATACCCTTCTTCCCAAACAGAGCCTGGTGTCTCCCTGTTATCAAAGTCCCGGCAAGGTGTGATCCAGTCGGTATCTGTGTTGAAAAATAGATATGGACTCATTAAAGAAAGGATGCTCAAAAGATTAATTACCAAAACTGACGATAAAGCCCATTATGTTAAACTGCTGAAGAAAAAAGTCATGCACAAGCCTGAACTATATTCAAAATTTAAAGTATGTCTAGTATGTTTTCTAAATATAAAAAAGGCAACTTCGATTATCGTTATTTTTAAATATTTATATTACTTATGGGTCCTAAAAAGGACAAATCTGCATCTGATTACCTTCATTAATTTCTATGGTTTGAAATACACAGTCCAAAATCTCATTAGTGTTTTTCAACATTTATTTAATTCACATACGCTAATTTCAGAATTTGCAAAATTGTCAGTATATAAACAGTGTCAGATGAGTGTGTATAATTAGGCATATCATAATGTACTTGTTTCAGGTCATGAGTTTTTATGGATAGATTATCTTATTTACAAATGAGTGTTGAGGATGTTGACATGGATTGATATTCAATTTTCATTATTTATTTCTAAGATATATATGTCATTTTCCCAAGCAATCAAGAGCTGTGATTGATTCCAGAGAAGGCACTTTGAATTACACTAGGATAAATAATTTTCATGGAGGCTATAATAAGGACCTGCTGTGGTTATTTTGATTATTTTTAATTATTTGTATGTTGATGATCGTATATTTATAAATATGCAGTCCTATAATTGAGAGCCTTTATTTCAGTATTGTTCTGATATCTCACCTCCATTGTGACCGGCTGACCCATCTCAAGGTCAGCTTTTTTCACAGCCAAACCCAGTCCACCATGATGGATCTCCATGCCAACCAGATATACGTGTCATTCTCGCCATGCTTGCATTATGCTGATGTTACATCAGCAGTTTAAAGTTCAAGACAGCTCTGCAGAAATACATGCCTGAAAATGAATATGATTTAAGATTTAGTGCATCTCATCAACAAATTCTATTGTACAAAATACCATGGAAGTTTTCAAGTGATGTTATTTCACAAGAGATACTATTGGGATATCATGACACTTGTCTACGACATGATATCGTATGCTTGGTTTAAATGTCTCACAAACAACATTTGGGACTTTGTCTACATGAGACAGATATAGTACAGCCTCACTACGATATCACAGTGCAGAAAAGTAGCAAGATACCACACCTGGAACTCCCTTATTTGCTGAGTATTACGCAAGAGAAATATACCTGCATCAATTCAACGACTTCGGTACGTCTTAGCCACTGGACAAGAGAGCATATAGCATAGAGGCAGAAATGTCCAAATCAGTAGGATGATATGGAAACCAAACAACCACTTTGAGCCTTGTTTTCTGGTTATTGTAATGAAAGCACCAGCAATGCAGATGAAAATAACATGCAAAAATAATCTATTTCATGGTATATCTCAGATAAGATTTTTTCCAGCAAACTTGCAGCTGCTATAATGTAGATACCAGGGGTTATCCAAAAACATGTGGAAAATAAAGGCGTCTTTATTGTTTTAATAACCAAAAAAAACAACAACAAAAAAACAAACAAAAAAACATATATCAGGGATTTCCTGCACAACCTAAAACCAGAATGAAAAGTCAATTTAAATTCAATATAAAACTTATAAGGTCAAATATTTACGTTGTTTTCTTTTCTGACATTTCCATAAATTCACGGCAAAACCATATATAAACAATAATACGCTTAAGTAAAATTGTACAAAAATGTCTGACACAGCAGAGATTGAAAATATCTCCGTTATCAAGTTCTACCATGATCTTGGTGACATTTATAAAAATAAGGCAAGCTAAACTGGGGAAGGCATTTTCTCTCGTATTTGAATAGCACATAATACCTCTCATACAATATTACAGTGCATGTTTGCTTGAACTTATTTTCTACTGAAATTATTGCATTTTCAAATGAGACATATATTGTTCTGCTTCAATGCGGTATCACACTGTGAACATTGGAATGATACCACACCCAGTGATATCATCCTGACACTTGGCCAATCAGTCCTGGAACTACACTTAAACAATGAGCACAAAGCACAAACTTGGGATACATACCAGAATTAGTTTTAAGGACTTTGGTATGCTGGGGACTTAACCAGTGACCTCCTGTTCTCCAGACAGACACTCAAATCAATAAGCATCCAGGCAGCCTATTCAAAATTGAATCAGAATATGGCAATTTCTATAAACATTTTAAAATATATATACATATTTTGTTTGTTTGAAATTGTTTACAGATAAAAGCATAAGACCTGAACACTAATATCCTAATGAACAATTATAAAACCATTCAATGCATTAGGAAGTAACAGCCTGGAAAGGCCTATAGAACATCCCCTTTTTACCATCACGTAACCTCAAAGTTTGACCTAGACCTTAGAGATACAGACTTTGGTCCTGTTCCTGCTTACTGTCTTATCATGCTGCACAACTGTGCCATTTTATTTCAAAATATCTCAATGCATGACAAAGTTATAGTCCAGAAAAAGTAAATTAACGCACTCCCGCCAACAGAATTTGCCAGATAAATGACCAAATTTTCCATTTTGAAACCTGGTTAACAAGTAACGAGTCGCCTATTGGTGAGATGCATAATTTTTCTGTTACCATAACAACCAGAATTTTGGTCCAAGAAAAAAAATCAACTAAGTGACATGCAGAATCTCCATAATGCCATATATTCATATACATGTACCAAGTTTCATAATATTATCTTAAACAGCTTTTAATTAACGCTGGATCCAGATTTCTAGACATCCGTACGGACGGACAGATGGAGGTCAAACCTATAGTCCCCTCCGGTGTAACACTGGTAGGGGACTAATAAATTGTGGTTAGCCATATAGCTAACATAACAATACATACATTATATGAAGGTCAATATCAGCACTAGTTATGACTACGGTTTCAAGAGAATCACTGGTGTTAGCTTAGTCTGTTGAGAATTTTGTAAACCCATGTGTAAGTATGTGTAAACATACCTGCCTAGACTACTGGCCCAGCCTGGACCATGACTATCTGACCTGTGGTGCCCTGGCCTACTGTGACAAATGACTTAAAATCAAACTTGACCTTCACAGCCATGATCTTATCTATATATGTGAAACACAAAATAGTTAAGTTAAGGTCAGTAATTACCTGTTGTAAAAAGAGCCAACCTGTTCCAAGCAGCCACCTTCTTTAAGCAGCATTTAACCTTGACCCTGGCCATTTAATCTTGACTGACCATAAAGTTTGTTATATGGTACTTGAAAACAAATGTTCTAACTGACATTGACCAATATCCAAGATAAGACAAATAATGGGTTTGTTTCGTTTTAAGGTAATCCATTCATAATAAATTGTGATCATGGTCCATCAAGTGATTGTCTAAAATTTATTGTAAGAGCAAGCGTATATAGAATCTGAACAATAAAGCCAATAACCTCAAGTCAATTGATGCTTCCTTCTGCACTGAAGTCTTTTTAAGCATTTGAAGGACCATGCTTATACTATAATGATGGAGGGATTACCTTAAACAATTAATTACAACAACATTCTGGCATGGTGGTCCAGTGGCAGAAGACAAAAACTTTTGGATTAGACAGTTGTTGGATTGAACTCTAGCTGGGGCAATATTTCCTCATGATCTTCCAACCAGCAGTACTGGTCCAACTCCAGGAGCATAAAAAGGGACTTAGCATGACCAATATTATTAGTGTATTTATCTGGTTTAATGTCTCGTTGACAGTATTTCAGTCATTTGAAGATTTGTCATTCTACTTGAAACAGAGTAGTGCTGCCACACTGCAGTATCCGCCACACCATTTCACACCCAGTCACATTACCCAGACACCAACCCCAACTGTTTCTGGAATTACCGTTATATGCAGAGCACCAAGCAAAGGTAGTTATACCAGTACCTGGGGATCGAACTTAGGACCTGTAGATTCCAGGGCTGATGCGCTAACCACTTGGCCACCTGGACTTGTACCAAGATTTTACATTTCTTTATAAATTTACAAATATTAATTAGTATAACATTAGTTCTTAAATATTTTTGAAATGAAATTGAAATAATGATAATCATATGAACTTACAATTTGTTGTGAGAACAGCACCACACAATTTACTTTCTCCAAATCCATCCATGGCCTCCCTGGAATTGACTTTCAATGTATAACTTTGTCCTTATTTTCATATTTCTGATTTTATATAAATACATTACAATGTCAAATGGAAAATAAGCTGGCTTACAAAAAGCTTGCCTCCATTAACACATGTATACAAAACATGTAAACATACAAAACATATAATAACAAGCTCTGTCCATTTCAGTCATCGTTGATCAACATAGCTACTTTCACTAACATGTTATTAAAAAATCAAACAATACACAGTATACATATGTATATCAAAATGACAATAACACCTAACAATAACAATCATCTCGATGTTAAACTGGAGCCCCTCTGATGCTTACTATAAAGACAATTAAAATTTAGACATGGTTCTTGCAAACTAACTGGAGTTATCAATACAGATGATAAATCCCCCCCCCACACACACACACACACAGTGATTGGAAGAATTAAGACATAGAATGAAACTGATAGCCAAGTCAATATTGTATGCAAAATCATTTCACACCAATTTGCAGATAATATGCACAAAAATCTTAGTAACAGTCACTCCTGAGAAAAATGTGATTATAATAATTATGTTTAATAAGGTTTTATAACAATCAATCATGTTTCTGGAAATAAAGCACAGGCAAAATTGTGTTTTCAGCCATACAGACAGATGAACAGCATGTCTCTTTACAACTTTTTTATGGGTGGGTGATAATAAATGTAGATGAATATTTTAACTAACTCATATCTTTAAGAATATGTATAGATATTTAAAGCCTAAAGGTATTAATCTACTTAACCTCACAAGCTATCCAGGGCTAATACTCTATGGATGTGACCAGTGTACAACGTCTTTCATTTACTTGTGTTACTCTGACAATAGGAACTACTAATGTCCTAGGGAATGTTGTCTGTACTCTCACTAGGACTGTCGGTTATGACACGCAGTGACCTTTGATATATATACCATGTAGAGGTTAAGTAATAATCACAGACTAAAGAGATATCAAATGAGTTTTACGTCCAACCAACAGTATTTCAATCATTAACTGCATTCATTAACTGTATACAAAATAGCAATATTTCTATAGAATCAGTATACAGATTAAATTTTGAACAAACAAACATTCATAAAAAAGTATACAGATAAAATAAAAAAAGGAATACCTTAAACCACTTGTTAAAAGTATGTCTATGCATATCTACACCCGTCCAGTTTTCAACTGTATCTCACTGGTACACTGTTCAGTATGATTAGGTTATACATGGTCAGACTGTTTGCCTGGAGATTTTGATAATAAATAAAACAGTATAATTCCTAATCAAGAGAAAGTCACTCGGATGGTCTGGTTTTATTCTCATTTTTTCTGTCATCATTCCATTTTAAAAATATATAAATTCCCACACATTTTGAACATATTGTTAATTCAATGCATTATTTACTATAAGCAATCATATTTCATTCAATAACTGAAACAATCAATGATTATTTAGAGATTTGGTGATTGAGATGAAGATTGTTTTTCCATGAAATATAGATAGTTATAACGGCTTTGATGACATGATTACAATATTTAACATTTCATAATTTCTATAATAAATGTATAGGTATATTTATTGGGGGGAAAATATAATATTCCTAAAATGTAATTTCAATAAAAAAAATTATTTCTAATGTCCAAATGTTTGAAATATTTGTTAACTTCAAATAATAGCTTCATAAAATAAAAAAAATAAAATTAAATTTTGAGAAAAATTCTTAAAAAAAAAACTTTCACCCTTATATACAACTCCACTTTCATCATCAGGGAGATATAAGTGGTTTGAGATACATTCTGTGGTTGACAAGATGTCTGACAGATAAAATGTTTTCTGTGTGGACTTCCTGTTGAGGAATTCAGGGACTGGGATGGCTGTAGAAGTTGAGCATTCAAAGTCTCTCCCTTCACCAAAACCGGAGGTGATGTGTGTCTTAACTGTTCATTAAGTCTCCCTTTAATCTTACAGTAAAACCTTGTGGTTGATGGGAGAAAAGGGGGGTCAAGAAACTGAATCATTGCCAATTGTCTTTAGTAAACTATTAATGCAACATATTTAAAATTTATTTTGCATCAGGAGACAGCAGAATTTCATCACCAAAGTCTAAAATCATGAAGGGGAATAACGACCCATGTGGGGCGATTTGACAATCTCTCCAGAGAAGTGGGGAGGATGTTGACAATTCATCCGAGAATGTGGGCAGATGTTGACAATTCATTCAAGAATGTGGGGCGGGGGTGTTGACAATCTCTTCCAGAGAATGTGGGGCAGATTTGACAATATTCAGAGAATGTGGGGCAGGGTGTTGACAATTCATCCAGGAATGTGGGCAAGATTTTACAATCTCATAAAAATGTGGGCGGGTGTTGACAATCTCATCCAGAGAATGTGGGGAAGAGTGGACAATTTATCCGAGAATGTGGGGGGGGTTTTGTTAAAAATCCACCAGAGAATTTTGGGGCAAGATGTTGACAATCTCATCCAGAGAATGGGGGCGGGGTGTTGACAATCTCATCCAGAGAATGTGGGGCAAGATTTGACAATTCACCCAAGAAGGGGGGAGGGTGTTAAATCCATCCAGAGAATGTGGGGCAGGGTGTTGAAATCTCACCGGGAAAATTTGGGGCAAGATGTTGACAATCTCATCGAGAAGGGTGGGGCAGGTGTTGACAACTCATCAGAGAATGTGGGGCAAGATTTGACAATCTCATCCAAGAATGTGGGGCAGGGTGTTGACAATCTCATCCAGAGATGTGGGGGAGTGTTGACAATTCATCCAGAGAATGTGGGGCAAGATGTTGAAATCTCACCAGAGAAGGTGGTCGGATGTTACAATCTCTCCGAGAATGTGGATCTTAATTTCCATAATTTCAGTCTCCATACCTGGTCCCAATGTGGTGTGGAACAAAGTATACAGGTGTACCATGGACATCACTTTTTTTTGAGTGATGTTGGTTGATTGAAAACCTTAGAAAACCCTGAAATTAATAGAGTTGTTTCTTTTGATGTGAAAGTTGAGACAAGTCCATAATGAAAATATAACAGAAAAATATTAGTTCCTTCAGATTGTTGCCCTCCCACCTTCAACACCCTGTACTCTTATGATTGTCATCCCCTTCCGATGTGAAACATCTCCAGTTGGTCACCTGTCACTGTACAGAATCTACAGCATGTTACTAATGGAAAGAAGTCCCCAGTGTGATTGTGAAGTTGTCACGGAATGCTTTTTTTACTTGGTTCCATGTCCTGGGACAAACATTTTAAGCTAATTAATGAAATTTTATGACCGACATCTGAACAAGGTTTAAGCAGGTAAGGGGGGCCCTCGGATAGATCTCATCTAATTTACTGTCATATTTTATAAAGGCATATTGGTTCTATTAGAAGTGACAGTTCTTCCAGTTAGGGGTCAAAATTGATTCTGTTTAAAAACAACCCTCTAGATGACAGCTGGTGGTGACTCTCCTACCCTCCCCACAAATACACAGCAAGCTTGTATGTTTAAAGTATTTCCAATATAGCTGTTGTTTTTGCTTCACTACCAGGATTTCTGTATCTGATTGATAAAGATTCGATTGGAGTCCATACCAAACAAAAATAAACAGAGAATGCATGTCAAGAATTTTTTATGGTGTTGCAGTTTTGGGCAGTTGGCGACTCAGGATTTTATGACAGGTAAACGCTGCCGGGAAGTCCTGAAAAGGTTTTTGGAGAATGAAAGTTTTTTCTTTTCATATCAAAATAAATTGCATAAAATTTTCCCGGCACAAACAAACCTTTGTTAAGCAGGAATTTATGTAACTTTCAGTAAAATTTTGAAAGTTTGCTTTCATGGTCAAAAACAAGTTGTCTTAAATGCGCTGTAAAGGCAAGATTGCCAAGAAGAAGTAGTCTCTTATGGTTTGCAGTATGTTTTTGTTTTTGACATAAGGGGAGTTCTGACTCCCGGGTATTTCCTATGTAAAACTTCTTTTTATCTTACCCCTGCATCCTTTAGGACGTGGTTTATCAAAGCACGTATAGATGAATTTTGAGTTCCAGTTTCTTGTTTTCACAGAGCCACAACGTTTCAACTGTTTCAGTAGAATTGAATGTTAAAAAGTTCAAGATCTTTATCTTTACGCTGTTGAATGAAGTCTTCACTGTACTTTTTAAATTTTTCTTCTTATTCAGCAGATCTACCATGTCCTTTTTTTATATCTATCTGAGCACTCCTATCCAACCTTTAAGCTTGATTGCCCATCCATCTCGATTGGCCCCAGTCCAAATCTTCTAGCTTCCATGGTGGGTGGTGGGGGGAGAACATAAACCCTCAAATTTGGGATTTGGCAGGCCCTGAGTTGTGTGCAGGGGGTTTCATAGCATCAGGAGAGTCCACTATTAACCTCCAATATGACAGACAGAGTTTTTGTTAATTCATTTTAATAAATATGTCTAAAATTCGCATCCTTAAAATCTGCTTATTTACTTTCAAGTAATCCAAACCTTCCTAAATATCCTTAAAGTGATGTAGAATAAAAGTCAAACTTCTTCATGACTGCAAGAAATCATTAGGGAATATTCATGTTTATTAGAATTTCCGAATAGGCCAAAACCCATTTTAAAGTGAGGTTTTCCGCCCTGCATTCCCGAAATTAGATCCGCTTAAACTGTTTTCACTCAGGGAAAAGAAAACATTGTTCATGTTTGTACCCTGTCTTGTCCCTTAAGTCATAACAGTTAGTCTGTATATTTGCCATTCTACCCGTGTATCTGTCACTATTTATACATGGTTGTACATACAAATGTAACTTCTGGTAGTGTGGCTGGCGTAACTGAGCTTTTGGTTTCTTTCAGACGACACTTTAGTTCTGAAAAAATGTAAAATGTTCAAATGAAGCAATTAGAACAAGTAATAATTGTAACAGGTGAACTGTTACTAAGTCTCCCAAACGGAGTTTTAGAAAAACCCAGTTATAAGAAAAAAGTAAAGGGTTGGACCTGACCCCCTGGTGACCTAGTGAACATCAAAAAAGTTACCTTCAATCATCTGATCATGAGGAACAAAAATATATATTTTATAGGTGGGGATCCAATTGTTTTTGCAATAAGGTCAGAAGAAAAACTACAGGTGGGGGCCAAACCCCTTGTGATCCCCAGGGACACTAAAGAAGTACCATTAAATTGTCCATCATGAGGAAATAATTATAAGCTTTAGGGGGGGGATCTGAATTTTGAGGGTAAAGTAAGTAAAATTTTTGACCATTGGTTTCACAGAAAAGAATTTTGAAATTTTCTTAAAGAGTATTAAGGAAATTAGACAACCCTAGGGCCTCATGTTTCAAAGGATCAACATTATTTCAGCAATGACGGTAGAATTTATAGGAGGTGACAAGTTGTGCTGACTAAAAAAAATTTGCCCAGGTTTCCATTGTCCTTTAAATAATGTTGACAACGGACGACACAGACACACGAAAACGGAAGCCAAATGAGGGTGATATTATACTCCCTTTGGCATGTTGTTGCTCTGGTGAGCTAAAAAGGCAGTATTAAAATTTTATAGGAAATGCATTAACAATAACTCATCACAAACAGAAGATCTTATGACTTATTCTTTTAGATGAAAGATTAAGTTTAATTAGCAATTTTTTGTGAAAGACTTCAAAAGATTTCATAATTTCTCCCCCAGTTTTAAGATAAGATTTCTTTTAGATAAAAATTTGTTGAAATATGGATAAACATGATGAAAACTGACAAACTCTTGTTCAGGTTAGCTTATAATATAATCCCCCAAAGCGGGGTGTTGAAAGGGTTTCCTGTCACAGTGAGGTAAAAAAGCTGGTTACTGCTAAACACAGGAAATAATAGTATGCTTTTGGGGGCATACTTTTCACATGGTACTCACGGTTTAATGACATGTTTTGTTCGGTGACAGTGTGCCATCACACAAGTGCAACGTCAGGATTTTTAAGAAGGCCATTCACTGTATTCAAAGAATACCACGTGTGAGTTTTTAATGATTAAGAAATACTTAGTGGTAGTAAGTTAGGTTGAAAAGCCTTCGATCTATTGTTTTTAATGTGTACAGAGTATAAAAAAACTGCGACAAAAAAACCTATAAAATTAATAAAAACTTGAAAATTGTATAACAAAGGGGGAAACTTTGAAGGCATGAAATAAACAAATTCATAATTTATATAAACAAAATTATAGGACCTGATAGATCCTACTTATCTTACAATTTTTAAAAAAAAACCAAAGTGACAAAAATACAAATAGGGAGGAATTCATTTGTGAGTTTCATCAATCTAGAAGTTGGGTGTCAAAAAAAGCATTATAAAAAACACAATTTCACAAAAACAGTAAGGGGGCTGTAAACTTGCTATTACTTGATGAATTTTTCAACAAAACCTCAGATTTCACAACTTCTCATGCGGATGACTAGCTCATTAGTAAAGAGAAGACCCACACAAGACTTTGAGGCAGAAAACCAATGAATTTACAATATGCACCCCCCCCTTAATGATAAGAGCTTCCCTAAACACACGTTTGACTATTCAACTATAATTAGAAAAAATTTTTGTTAACCAAAAGGGCCATAATTTTTTTTAAAATTGGTCAAGATTTTCTAAACTTGTTTTAATGCCCCGAAAACCTTATAAAGTAATAAATCAATAAGGATTCCTTTTACCAAGATAATGTATGACTGTAAGTTGCACCAAAACTTTATCCAAGGTTTTTGATGCAGGTGAGAAAATAGCTTTACAAACTTCATATAGTTGAGCCAAAAATGGATTTGTAAAAAGATTAAGAGCAGAACTGTCAATTCTGATTTTTTTTTTCATACAAATTAAAGGGCCATAACTCGAAGTTACTGCATTTTTTTTGTTTATTAAACTTGGACAAGATATTGTGCCAATTGGGAAGTACATATACATAAAACTAACTTTAAGATCACCTCGAATTAAAACCACCCCTAAAAAGATATTCATTTTTTTAAACGAAAAGTTTTGTCCTGTTTGATATATTGGAAAAATTCAATATTTTGCACACCTGGCTATTGAGATCAATTTTTTTCCCGAACTAATGGTGGTTTTATTAGCCAAGTTTACAGTTCTGCTGTTAAAGGTAATAGTTTTATTTTCACGTTTTTTTTAAAATTAAGAGCCATAGGCCTGTAAAAAATGCATTAAAGTTAGATAAAAAGTCCAAATAAGAGAGTAAAAACTTAAGCAGATGAGGGAGCTTCTTTAAAGTATGTCCAATTTTTCAAAAAAGAAATATATTTTTTCATTTTTAAGTCTCAAATGTTATCTGACTTGGGGGATTTTTCAAGGTGATTTGTGATCCCTTTTCCCCACTTTCATCCCCCCCTTGTAAAGTTTTTGGCTATAAGAGATATAGAGGTAACAAGAGCACCCCTGCAGGGGCCAAAAGTTCGCTTTTTTTTAAACCAATTTTTTAAAAAACAAGGGGGCCCCTGATGGCCCTGAATCGCCCCCTGACAAAAAGAGCAAATATTTGAATTTTTATATTGAGTACTTTTGACCCCCCTTTGACCTTTTTCAAACTTTTCCAAATTTTTTTAGAAAAAGACTTCTGCCCCAAAGTTCTAAAGAAGGGAAAAAAAAGTGGCTTCAGAGGTTAACAAGGTTTTCCTAAAATTTGACCTCTGCCCGAATTCAAATTTTAAATTTGCAAGTACTGGATAGGTCTTTTAAAAATGAATATGCTACCAAAAAAAAGTTGTTAGGGGAAAAAAAGAAGTTGGCCAACGTATGTTTCCCCGGACGATTTTAAAAACACACATGCGACGCCGGATTACGACAATAGTCGTTTTTTTTTTCTTTTAAAAAAACAAGCAACAAAATGGCTTTTTCTGTTTTTCTCCTGTTTTGGCATCTCCCCGGTTGTGGCGTTTTCTGTATTTCTTTATCTGTTTTCTCCAGCGACAATCAACCCTTTAACTGTTGGATGCTTTTCTTGAAAAACTCACTGTGCACCTCAATTCGTTTTCATCACTTTCTTTGTTTACACCCCAAACCCAAAACTTAAAGGGGGCCCTCTCTGCCGTATACCCCTGTTTACAAAGGGTTTTCTGTTTTCCCCCTTTTCCAAAGCTTTTACTTGACCCCCTCCCCTTATCCCTTTTCTATCCCCCCTTAACCCCGGGGCTTGACGGTTTTTCCCAGCCAATGACGACAACCCAAGTATGAGCAAGATGACTTTTTTTTTTGTTGCTGGCAGAATTTTTAATAGCTGCAAAAACAAAAAGGGGTTTCTAATTTTAACATGTAACTTTTTGTAGAATTTTATTTTTCTTTTAAAAAAACTTTCTAAAAAAAAATTATTTTTTACAAAAAACAAATATTTCAAATATGAAGAATTTTTCCTTAAACAAAAAGCAAGGGCTGGACAGCGTTAAATTTACTTTAACAAAAAACAAAATTTCAAATTTTTGCTTATAAAATATAAAATGGAAGTCTTTAAAAATTTATTAAAAGTTTGTTTTTTGCGCTACCTTAAAAACTGTTGAAAACCTTTAAGGCTTTAAAACATACACACCAAATATGCTTAACAGATTACATAAAAATAAATTTAAAAAATTTTGTGTTAGCAATTAAATTTACCTATTTTGAATATATTAACTAACCCCCTTCATATTTTAACATGTCACGGAAGCGCATTTCTATATTGTTCAATAGCCAAATGATAAAACTGTAGTAAATGTTTTACAGAACAGATCTTTGAACCACAAAATTCACCAGCATGAATTTTTTACTTAAAGTAAGTATAAATTTTTCCCCCCAAAAATTACTTAAAAATATGTTCAACTTTTTGGAAAAATTGGTACAGCCTGTGGTGGGGGGCTACACTTGCTGGGCTATACTGCGATATACCAAAGAACATAGATGAAATGGTCAAAACAAAAAAAGTATTAAAATTTTTTATATTTGCGTATTTACTTCCCAAAAGGGATTTAACCCCTTTTAAAAATACATTTGGTCTTGGGGGAAAAAAAACGCACCATCTAACCCCCCTTTCGTACCCCTTAACAGGAAAATTTTTAAAAATCAAAAAGGTTTTAAATGTTTTATACTGCGGTTCCCCCCATCATAAAGAACAGCACAATTTCTTTAATTGTTTTTCTCCCACACCCTCAAGGGGTTGTTTTTGGTTGCCTTTATCTTTTTTATTTTAACAGCAACCTCTTGACGATCCCCCTTCAGTTTTAATCATTTTTTTGTTAGCAGTCCATTTTTTAAATTTTTCAAACTCTGCATACAAATTTCTTTCTTTTTTAAACCCCTTCTTTTTATTGCCTCTATTCTTACTGCCTTTTCTGACCTCTGCCTGACCTCTGTGATTTTCATCAGTTATTAAATGCTGAGGTCTCCACTGAAAATAAAACTTATTTAGAAAATAATATGTCATTAAAAACAAAGTTGTTAAGCTAAATCTATCAATAGGTGTTTTTTGCCCCCTTCCCCCTCATTTGCTTCTTGTTCAGAAAACGCTGGTATGTCAGTTAACAAGGGGGGTTTTTTTATTGTAAATTGTATGTAAACAAAAACCCTTTTTTTAATTTACGGGGTTCTATACCAAATAAAAACCAACTTGGCTGGAGAAGAAGGGGACCGTTTCAAAAAAAATGGAAGATTTTAATGACAGCTACAATGAAAAAAACCCCCAGAGTTTTTAATTTATCTAACGTTAACTTGAACTTCCATATCATTGAAGATAATGGATACCCCCTGCTATTGCCTTGTCAGAGAAAAGAAAGCATAGGCCATTCACCAAAAAGGCCCGCATGCAAATAAAAAAATTTAATTTTGAAAAAAAATGAGACAAAAAAAATTTAATGGGGTTATGGTTCTTGGCAAGGTTAATAATCCCATCTATCAATTTTTTTTTTTAAATAACTCTTTGATATTTTTCCTTTTGCTCCAAAAAAAAATAATCATCATAAATAATCAAAGTGCCATAACCCTGTAAACTTGTAATAAAAATGTTAAAATCCCAAAACAGTTTCATTGATTATTGTGGTACTGATCAACCCCTTTAAGTTTCATTGATTTTTTGTCGGGGTTTGGGAGAAAAAATGCAGAAAAAAATGTTAAATTACATAAAAATTACATAAGCAAAAACTGGGCCAAATTCTGTGATAAATCAACCCACCCCCAAAATCCCCACCCCTCTAAATAGGTTTATTCAATCCTTTGGGTTCATTAAATTAACCATGGGAGATAAAGCAGAAGATTGGTTACAGAAATGGATGGAGAACAAAAAACTGAAGCCTTCCCCCTAATTTTTTTACAACAGACAGACTGCAGAGGAAAAAAAGACCCCCTTTTGTATCTTATTAAAGGTGAAAAACCCCTGGAAGATTTTATCTCCATGGTTTTTAAACCTTAAAATTTTATAAGTTTCATGTGACATCAAAATGGTTTTTAGTTTAAGCTTTTGGAAAATTAAGAAAAAATTTTCCAAAAACCCAAAAAACCAATGTTAACACAAGGGACTAAATATCTCATATTCTTCTAATAGTCAAGTTTTTTCCGGGAGTTTTGTAAATTTTTTTTTAGATACAGACTGCTTGGATGAAAAACAAAATTTTGGCCAATAAATGTCTTTATTTTATAAAAATTTTAAAAAATTTCAGGGGGGAAAAACTGCCATGGAAAATAAAACTTTTTTTTTTTTTAAAAACCCCAAACCCCACTGCACATATCTCACAGGACGATGGGAAATTCAATCCCCCTGCACTAATTTCCCTTTCCGAACACACAGATTTTTGGGTTTTAAGGATGGGGGGGTCACTATCCCCTTTAAATTGTTTGTCAAGGTACATGTGCCCCTTTAATAGTAAAGTAAAAAAACACTTTTGGGCAAATTGAATGTACTTTTTCAAGAAAAGAGATATACCATTTGGTATTTTGGGGCCCCGGGAGTAAACCCTGTTACTCGACCACTGGCACGGGGAAAAATTTTTTCCTGTCAAGTGCATACTTTTTTTTAAATTTTTGGGTGTGTTGTTACATCCCCTAGCGAATTTGAAAGTAAATTTTTATATTGAATGATGTTTTTAGGCTTTAAACCCCGTGCAGATTTTAATATTTAGATGTGTAAACAATGACAAATTATAGTGTACCACACATCAATTCATGCCTTGCGTGGCTTATCCCCCCATAATATCATGCATTGAATGTGGGTTATACAACAAAATTAAAAATTAGACAGTGGCTTTTTACCCACATCAAAACATGCTTAATGTGGCTTGATACAACACAAAACATGCCTTGAATTTGGGGTTTAACCCACATAATATCATGCTTAGAATTGGCTGATTAAAAAAAAAAAATCTATAGGGACAGGGTTGATTCCAACATCAATATAAGCATTAGAATGTGGGGTTTTACCCCATAAATCTGCTTGACATTTGGTGATACCACAAATTTCTGCATTAGACATGTGGTTGATATACACTCAATACAGCCTTAGACATGTGGTTGAAAAACACATCAATATCAGCCCTTGAATGGACTTTTTACACAATCAATAATGCATTAGACGTGGGGTTTATACCACACATCAAATCATGCATTAGACATGTGGCTTGATATCAACTCAATTCTGCATTTTAATGTGGCTTGTACCCATCAATACATGCATTTGACAGGGACTTATACACCACATATAGCATTAGACATGTGGTTGATACCACAATCAATCTGCATTAGACTGTGACTTGTACACACATCAATAAAGCATTAGAAAAGGGCTTGATATCACACACAAAATTAGCTTTTACATGTGGTTGTATCAATTTTTCACATTTTCTGACACAGGGCCCCGTCTTTTACTTATATTTGAGCCCAAGCAAGGACCCCTTCTAATATTTTGTTTTTATTATAATAAGACTTTACCCCTTGTTAACTGTTGTAAAAAGTTTTATTATTTAAAAATAATTTTTCCCCCTTTCGTTTAATTATGATGAGGGAAACGTTGACTTCAAATTGCAACATATAATAATTAGAAAGCTAGAAAACAAAACTTTTCAATTTTTCAAAAAATTTCCATGATGTTTTGCAAGAAACATTCGAAGCAAATTAATTAATTCAAAAATTTTTTGAGGCATTTCAAATTTCTAGGATTTTCCGCCATAATAACCAGGAAGTCAATAAAAAAAAGGGGGCCTGATGGCCTGAAATTCCCCTTTTATAAATTTGAAATTGTTGGTTTTTCAAAAGACCTTTTTTGATATCCCAAAAAACTTTCGAGCTTTCCAAGATTTTATGGAAACAGACATTTTCCCAACCAATTTATGAAGATTGGGCCAAAAATTGACCTCTAGGTGTTACAAGGTTTTTCTAAGATTTTACCTCATGACCCCCTTTTTGCCCCCCAAAGGGCCCCAAAACTCCGTCAAGATTTTTGAAAAAAAAAATTCTGACAAGTTTTGAGTTGGGCAAAAATGTGACCTCTGGTGTTAAAAAGGTTTATAAGATTTGACCTCATGACCTACTTTTGACCCCACATGACCAAAATTGAAATTGCCCCAAAATTTAATGGAAAAAAAATTTTTGACCAAGTTTTTTGAAATTGGGCCAAAAAAGGGCCCCTAGGTTTTAAAAAGGGGTTTTTAGTTTTTACCTTTTGCCCCTTTTTTACCCCAGCCCCAAAATTCAAAACCTGCCCCAAATTTTTTTTGGAAACAAACATTTGACTAAGTTTCTGAAGTTGGGCCAAAAATGTGGCCTCTGGGTGTTAACAAGGTTTTTTCTAAGTTTGACCCCAAAACACTTTTGCCCCCCTTATACAATTTCGATTGTTTTTAAGTTTTTTGGAGCAAAATTTGCCAAGTTTATGAAGATTGGCCCAAAAAAAATATGGCCTTAGAGTTTTAAACAAGCCAAATTTTGACGCAAAACGTTTTCACTCGCATGAGGACTCGGGAAGGGGGATCCAAAGCTACTTGAGCCGTTGTGCTCGGTGAGCAAAAAATAATCCCCGTTCTAACCTTTCGGGGAAAAGAATCAATTTTTTTTTAAAAACAAGCTTACCTTTTTTAGTTTTGTACACCCTCCCCCCCCGCGCATCGTTCAGCAGGGCTGAGTACAGCGTGTCCCCTTTTATGTCATTAATGTGGTCGGTATCTGGGGGGGTGCTTGGATTGTGTAGTGTCTTTTTGTTGCTTTTTCATGTCCCCGAAACAAAACAAAAATTTTCCTTTTCATAAATAATAAGCAAAAAATAGTGAATGTATTGAAAAATTTTTCTAAAAATCATTATCAAGTTTTTAAAATTTAAGTTTCCCTAAAGGGGATATTTAAAACCCCCAACCTTCAGATCAAAAAATTTTTACGCTGCACCCCTGGACAATGGCACCCCCAAAATTCTACTAGTATCAAGATGATTTAACCATGAAGTTTGCGCAAAAAAAAGTCAAAAAAGAGTCTATGAAACATTTAGAGATTTAAAGGACGTTTTTCCCTATTAAAAGAATTATCATTAAAAACAAAAATGTTGGAAAAATATAGCCCCCTCATATCAAAATATTATGTAAAAAAGTTGTTGTTCGATTCACAGGTGGGTATGTCACGAAATAGAGCTTCCCTTTTGGTAAAAGGTTAAAAATGATAATTTTGAACAATGAAAAAAAATAAAAATTAATTTTCCCTGAAAAAAATGAAAAAAATTGGGGAGATTTATAAGTGTATGAAATTTTTAATGAAGTAACATTGTCAATAAATAAGTACAACCAAAAGATTTTTAAATGTTTATGGTCATTGGGGCAATCTTACAAAAACCGTGTTTTTAAGAATTAAACCCTCCCCGTGCCCTTTTCCCTTAGGTACATCCCCGGTCAAAAGGGGGTTTCCCTTTTCTTTACAAATTTGAATACTTGTAAAAAAGAGAATTTATTTTATCGCCGGGCAATAAACCTTATACAATATTAAAGGAATTTTAATGTATCCTTTTGCTTGCCCTTTTGAGTACAGACCCAAAAAAATAGGGTTTTTTCAATTTTTAAAATAATATTGTAAAATGTTTGGCCCCAGGAGTCAATTAGATTTTCATAAACAAGTTTGGATCCAGGGGCAAAAAGAAAGAGTTAACTTGACAAGACCTTCATATAAAAAATGTTAAAAAGGGGAAACCCTTTTTACTTGACCCCTTTATGTATTGACACAAAAATAAGGGGTTTATATATTCATAAGCAACTCCCCACTAAACGAGACTTTTAAGGGGAAATGAGCTAAAGTTTTTACTAAACAAGGGTTTTGGGTTTCCACAGATGCCCACAGACCCCAACCAAAAGTGCAAAGCAAATCCCCTCTTCTTTGAAGAGGGGTGGGGGGGGGGGGTTTTATGGATACCCAGATAGCTTAATAAATGTCACAGTTTTTGTTATCATGTCAGACAGTTTGATGAAGTTTAAGGGGGAAAAAAAAAAGAGGGGGCCTGGGCCCCAATCGTCACCTGAGTACCCCTTTCTTCAATGTTCAAAAGGGTTTTTAACAGCAAGGATTTGTATAACTTAAAATAAAACATTTTACCCCTACAATATCCACCAAATTTTTGCAAAAGGGGCCATATGGTTTCAGAGAAGACTTGGGCGCAGGGTCCTTTTACCGTGGGCCAAACTTTGAAATCTTTTTTAAAGAACCATTAGATGCTATACATACCAAAATCTTAGTCTAGGCCTTTTGATTAAAAAGAAGATTTTTTTAAATTTTTTCCATTTAATCTATGAAAACAAGTACCCCTGGTGTGGGGTCATTTATCACCATTGGGCTATGTTTTTTCAATCTTGGTATGGCCAATAAGATGATGTTCATACCAAATTTAAGCTCTTGGCCTTATATTATGGGAAAAAGATTTTTAAAATTTTCCTTTTAACTCTATTTAAAACAAGGGCCCCCCGGTCGGGGGCATTTTCACCAGGGCTATGATTTGTACAAAAATTTTAGTGGGTTAAATGATTACTACCAAAAAATTAAAAAAAGGCCTTATGCATTTTTTTGGGAAAAAGATTTTTTTAAATTTTCCTTTTTAAACCCCCGTAAAACAAGTGGGCCCCCCCGGGGGGGTCATTTATACCTAGGGCATGATTTGTTTCAATCTGGTGTGGCCCATAAGTATGTCATTTCCAATTTTTTTTGCTCTAGGGCCCCTTTTTTATTTAGAGAAGAATTTTTTTTAAAAATTTTCCCCCTTTAAAAAAAGTAAAACAAGTGACCCCTTTGGGGTGGGGTATTTATCACCCTTTTGGGGATTTATTTTACAAAATTTTGGGAGGGCCCCCAAAAATTTTACATACCAAAAATTTTTTGCTCTAGGGGCCCTTTTTTTATCATGAAGAAGATTTTTTTAAAAATTTTTCCATATAAATCTAGTAAAACAAGGACCCCGGGGGGCGAGGGGTTTTTTAAACCCTTTTGGGGGGGTGGTTTTTCAATCTTGGAGTGGCCATAAGATGATGTTTGACAAAAAAACTAAGCTTTGGCCTTATGGATTTTTTTGGGAAAAAAATTTTTTTTAAATTTTTCCCCTATAATCTATGTAAAAAAAATTTCCCTGGTGCGGGGGCATTTAAACACCCGGGTATGATTTTTACAAACTTTTGGGGTGGCCCTAAAAAAAGATGCTCATACCAAATATTAAGCTCTAGGCCTTTTGGATTATAAAAAAGACTTTTTTGATTTTCCCCCATAATTAAAGTAAAAAAAATGGGCCCCGGTGCGGGGTCATTTATCACCATTGGGGTTGATTTGTACAAAATTTTTGGGGGGGGGCCCTAAAATGATGCCTTTAAAAAATTTTTTTAAGTCTGGGCCCCTTTGGTTCATGAAAAAGACTTTTAAATTTTTCTAAATTTTAAAAATATTTTAAAAAAAAAGTGACCCTGGGCGGGGGCTTTACATCATAGGGAAGATTTGTACAATTTTTGGGAGTGGCCCTAAGATGATCTATTCCAAAAATTAAGCTCTGGCCTTAGTTTTTTCAGAAGAAGATTTTAAAAATTTGCTTTTTTTAAAACAATTTTTTGCCCCCGTGACCAAATTTTAAAAAGGCCCCCAAAAAACCCTTTATACAACTTTAGTTGAGCTTTATCCCAAAGGAAAATTCCTGCAAAATTTTTTTAAAAATTTGGCCCCCGCCTTTTTTGGGGATTTTTGTTTGAAGAAATTTTTTTGACGCCGGGCGCCGGGGGCCCCCGGGCCCCGGGGGCCCAAAAAAACGATCAGAAAAGCTCCCTTTTAGCACGTTTTTTATGTGAGCTAAAAAACCCCCAAAAAACCCAAAGAGTTTTTTTAAAATTAATATGATCACCAAAAAAAATTTTAAATAAAAAAATTTCAAAAATTTTTGAAAAAAAAAAACTGATAAGAAATCCCCAAAGGGTTTTAGTAGTTTGTTGGTTTTTTAAAAAAACGTAAGTTTTATCAAAAATTTCCCTGTGCTGAGAAAAAGGCATTAAAATTTTGAAAAAAAATTTGGAGGGGGGGGGGGGAAAAACTCAAAGAAAATTAAAACAAGCAGACTCCCCAAAATATGGCAAGTGATTGCATTTAAAAATTGTGTGAAGTTAAAAGAAAAATAGCTAAAAAGAAATAGGTGAAAAAATTTTTCAATAAAAAGGGTCAGTGTCCCCAATTCGGGCCCCAAAAAATAAAAGACCAAGAGGGCCCCTTTTTAAATTTTTGCTTTTAAAAATTTTGTTAAAATTTGTCTAAAGAAAATAATGGAAAATTTAAAATTTTGCTGAAAAGCAATTTTTTACAAAATTAAAATTTTCAAAGTGGGGGAATCATAAAGGATGAAAAGAGGGGCCGGAAGGGGTTGCCCGGGAGAAAAAAATCAAAAAACCCAAAAAAACCCCACTTCAGCAATTACCCCTTATAAAAAGGGGGCATTGGCCCCAATTTTTAAAAAAATTTCTTTTTAAAAAAAAAGGGGGGAGTTGGTTCAAAAAAACTGCAATATCAATCCTACAGGAAAAGTTTAAAAGGGGCACAAATTTGAAAAAAAAAAAGGACCAAAAAAACCTTGTGCAAATTCCCATTATAGTAATGCATTGGGCCCAATTTTTTAAAAGATTTTTAAAAAATTGGAGGAGTTGCGTTACAAGGTGCATTTTAAAACCTACAAAGACTAATTTTCGGGGGGCCCCAAATTTGAAAAAAAACAATGGCCCCGGAAAAATTTCCCCCCTTCGTGCCATCTTCCCCCCTTTTTTTTTGACATTGACCAATTTTTTAAAAGTTTTATTCAAAATTTTAGGAGGAGTTGCGTTAAAAAAGGTGCAGTATCAATCCTTTCAGAGCTAAGTTTAAAAAGGCAAAATCTTTTTTAAAAAAAAAAGGCCGGAAAAAGGGGACTTCTGGCCCTCTACCCATTAATTTAAAGACAATTTAACAAATTTTGAAAAGATTCATTCAGAAATGTTTAAAGGGGTTTGGGTTTAAAGGCTGCAATATCGATAGCTACGGGGCAAAATTTCCAAAAGGGACACAAATTTGAAAAAAAAATGGGGGGGGAAAAAACCCCACTTCAAACTCTCCCCCTTTTAAAAAATGAATTGAAAAAAGTTTTTAAAGATTATTTAAAAGTAGGGGGGTTTTTTGGTTTTACAAAGGGTGGTATCAATCGCTCAGGACAAAATTTAAAGGGGGCCAAATCTTGTAAAAAAAAATGGGGCCGGAAAAAACCCCCCCTTTATGCACATTCCCCTTATAGTCAAGACTTGAAAAAATTTTTAAAAAAATTTTTTTTAAAATGTTGGAGGAGTTGGTTTTTACAAAAGGGGCAGTAAAAACAGCTAAAAACCCAATTTTTAAAGGGAAAAAAATTTTGTAAAAAACAATTAAAGGGAAAAAACCCCAATTCATGGAAAATCTACCCATTATGAAATGACATTGCCCAAAAATTAAAAAAAATTTATTTAGAAAGTCGAGGGGACAGACGGACAGACAGGCGGAAAAGATGACCCCCAATATAGCCCCCCTCCAGCGGGTAAAAATATAAAAAAAGGGCCCCAAAATTTTTAAAAAAAAAAAGAGGTCATGTGGCCAAAAAATATGTGCAATTTTAAATTAAACCTTATTAATTTGTAATTAAATTAAAAACAGACCTTTTGGGGCCAAAAAATTTGTGTAAAAAATTATTCAAAAATTTCCAAAAAGGGGCCTTTTAAATCATATAAAATCAAGCTGATGTGGGGCCAAAATGTGTAACTTGGCTTTTGGGATTATTGGCTGTAAAATTAAAAAAAAACAGATTTTAAATTTGAGAAAAATTGTACAGAAAAATTTTTTTGAAAAGTATAAAAAAAGGGGGCCCTAACTCATTTTTCAAGCAAAAGGGTGCCAAAATAAGGAAAAAAAGGGTTAACTTTAGTTTGTAAATTTTTTTAAAAAACCCAAAAAGGGAGCCAAGAAGGGTGGCCAAATCTCATCTACGGGCCCCACAGGAAAAAAGGTGGCTCCAATATACCCCCAAATTTTAAAATTTGTTTTGGGGGGGTAAAATTACGGTTTTTTAAGAAAGTAATAAATCTTTATTATTTAGTTTATTTTCCTTTAAATGAAAAGGAAAAGGGGGAAAAATTTTAAATTCCCAAATGTCCCTTTGACTTTTGGGTGTTGCTTCCCAAAAACTGCATTTTTTTTTCTTTTATGAAATGATCTTTTTTGATTCTGTATTTTTCAATGTTTTTTTGGCTAAAAACTTTCCTTTTTTTCAAAACAATAATAAATTAAAAATTCCCCATGGAAAGAAAAAAAAATAAAAAACCCATTTTAAAAATGTCAATCAAGGGAAAAAGGGAAAAATGCCCCCTTTTAAATGAGGTGTTGCTAAAAAAATTTTATTTTTTAAAACAAAATGTTTTTGGGAATAAAAAATTTAAATGTAAATAAGGTTAACCCCTTTGTACAGGTGGCGTAATAAGGTTTTTTAATGGTTTTTTTTTGGGTCTGAAAAAAAACTCATACTTTTTTTTTTTGCCTTTCGGGGAAAATTGTTTGGGTGAAAAATAACAGGGGGAAAGGGCTGAAAAAAGAATTAAGCATTGAAAAA
>CM037795.1:36993057-37027894 GCA_021229015.1 Solen grandis | reverse complement strand
AAAATTAAGAAGTATGCCTTTGACGTCACATGACGTCATATGACGTCACGACTCAAAATATATGTAGCAATTCTGCAGAACTGCAAACTGTGTAAATTTCAACTTTCTATCTCATCCTGAAGCCCTTTAATCCTAAAATGAAATTTTCGGTCCTATGTTTGAATCTTATTTCAGCCACAGAACTTTGGTCTTTCGGAATTTCGGTCAGCTGGTAGGATATGCACACCTTTGATTCAAGATGTACCATCTGTGAAAACTTGAAGAAAATCCGACCATAAATGACGGCTGTAGATCGCGAACACCATTTTTCACTATTTTTAGCTATGACGTCATATGACGTCATAGGGTGCAGAAGATGCTTTTGTTCAAAAGCGCATACTTTACTGTCATAACTCTGAAATTTTCATTATTCTGAACAACTGGCATCATGTCGAAATCATTGCCCTAAAATGAAAATTAAGAAGTATGCCTATGACGTCACATGACGTGATATGACGTCACGACTCAAAATATATGTAGAAATTCTGCAGAACTGCAAACTGTGTAAATTTCAACTTTCTATCTCATCCTGAAGCCCTTTAATCCTAAAATGAAATTTTCGGTCCTATGTTCGAATCTTATTTCAGCCACAGAACTTCGGTCTTTCGGAATTTCGGTTAGCTGACAGGATATGCACACCTTTGATTCAAGATGTACCATCTGTGAAAACTTGAAGAAAATCCGACCATAAATGACGGCTGTAGAGCGCGAACACCATTTTTCACTATTTTAGCTGTGACGTCATGTGACGTCATAGGGTGCTGAAAATCATTGAAATCAAAATTTCCTCACGTGACTAATACGCCATAAAAATTTCATCTTCCTAGGTCCATTGCAACATATAAAAATAAGCGTTTACTTAGGAAGATAAAAAGAATAATAACTAGATGTCATTCGTGAAAACGAATGATAGGACTTTCTGCAAGCTGTGTTAATGCAAAAAGCAGGAGATAGAAGTTTCATGTAATGACTCACCTCTGGTAGTATTTCATGTTCATGCTGAACAAGTGACATTATATTCCGAAATCAGTGCAAATGATAAGAACTAAGTATTAGTCTGTGACGTAACATGATGTCATATGACGTAAGGACATGACTGCAAACTTGATTTCTAGTTTAAAGGTCCTATGTTCGAATCTTACTTCAGCCACAATACTTCGGTTTTTAGGAATTAAGGTTAGCTGACAAAATATTCACACCTTAGTTGCAAAATGTACCAGCTGTAAAAATTTGAAGAAAATCTTATCATAAATGACGGCTGTAGAGCGCGAATACCATTTTTCACTATTTTCAGCTTTGACGTCAGGTGACGTCATAGGGTGCTGAAAATACTGTTGCTCAAAAGCGCATACTTTACTGTAATAACTCTGAAATTTTCATTATTCTGAACAACTGGCATCATGTCGAAATCATTGCCCCAAATTAAAATTAAGTGGTATTCATATGACATCCTATGACGTCACGATTCAAAATATTTGTAGAAATGCTGCAGAACTGCAAACTGTGTAAGTTTCAACTTTCTATCTCATCCTGAAGTTCTTTAATCCTAAAATGAAATTTTCGGTCCTATGTTCGAGTCTTTTTTTCAGCAACAGAACTTCGGTTTTTTGACAGGATATGAACACCTTAGTTTCAAGATGTACAATCTGTAAAAATTTGAAGAAAATCTGACCATAAATGGCGGCTGTAGAGCGTTAAAACCATTTTTCACTATTTTTAGCTCAGACGTCACATGACGTCATAGGGTGCTGAAATGCTTTTGTTCAAAAGTACATACTTTGTTGTCATAACTCTGAAATTTTCATTATTCTGAACAACTGGCATCATGTCGAAATCATTGCTCTAAAATGAAAATTAGAAGTATGCTTATGACTCACATGACGTCATATGACCTTAACGACATAAAATATGTAGAAATTCTGCAGAACTGCAAACTGTGTAAGTTTCAACTTTCTATCTCATCCTGAAGCTCTTTAATCCAAAAATGAAATTTTCGGTCCTATGTTCGAATCTTATTTCAGCCACAGAACTTCGGTCTTTCGGAATTTCGGTTAGCTGACAGATATGCACACCTTTGATTCAAGATGTACATCTGTGAAAATTTGAAGAAAATCCGACCATAAATGGCGGCTGTAGAGCGTGAACACCATTTTTCACTATTTTTAGCTCTGACGTCACATGACGTCAAAGGGTGCTGAAATTCTTTTGTTCAAAAGCGCATACTTTACTTTCATAACTCTGAAATTTTCATTATTCTGAACAACTGGCATCATGTCGAAATCATTGCCCTAATATGAAAATTAAGAAGTATGCTTATGACGTCACATGACGTCATATGACGTCAGACTCAAAATATATTGTAGAAATTCTGCGAACTGCAAACTGTGTAAGTTTCAACTTTCTTCTCATCTGAAGCTCTTTAATCCTAAAATGAAATTTTCGGTCCTATGTTCGAATCTTATTTCAGCCACAGAACTTCGGTCTTTCGGAATTTCGGTTAGTGACAGGATATGCACACCTTAGTTTCAAGATGTACCATCTGTGAAAATTTGAAGAAAATCCGACCATAAATGACGGCTGTAGAGCGCAAACACCATTTTCACTATTTTTAGCTGTGACGTCATGTGACGTCATAGGGTGCTGAAGATGCTTTGTTCAAAAGCGCATACTTATTTCATAACTCTGAAATTTTCATTATTCTGAACAACTGGCATCATGTCGAAATCATTGCCCTAATAATGAAAATTAAGAAGTATGCTTATGACGTCACATGACGTCATATGACGTTCCGACTCAAAATTTTTGTAGAAATTCTGCAGAACTGCAAACTGTGTAAGTTTCAACTTTCTATCTCATCCTGAAGCTCTTTAATCCTAAAATGAAATTTTCGGTCCTATGTTCGAATCTTATTTCAGCCACAGAACTTCGGTCTTTCGGAATTTCGTTAGCTGACAGGATATGCACACCTTTGATTCAAGATGTACCATCTGTGAAAATTTGAAGAAAATCCGACCATAAATGACGGCTGTAGAGCGCGAACACCATTTTTCACTATTTTTAGCTGTGACGTCATGTGACGTCATAGGGTGCTGAAGATGCTTTTGTTCAAAAGCGCATACTTTACTTTCATAACTCTGAAATTTTCATTATTCTGAACAACTGGCATCATGTCAAAATCATTGCCCTAAAATGAAAATTAAGAAGTATGCTTATGACGTCACATGACGTCATATGACGTTCTGACTGAAAATATTTGTAGAAATTCTGCAGAACTGCAAACTGTGTAAGTTTCAACTTTCTATCTCATCCTGAAGCTCTTTAATCCTAAAATGAAATTTTCGGTCCTATGTTCGAATCTTATTTCAGCCACAGAACTTCGGTCTTTCGGAATTTCGGTTAGCTGACAGGATATGCACACCTTTGATTCAAGATGTACCATCTGTGAAAATTTGAAGAAAATCCGACCATAAATGACGGCTGTAGAGCGCGAACACCATTTTTCACTATTTTTAGCTGTGACGTCATGTGACGTCATAGGGTGCTGAAAATCATTGAAATCAAAATTTCCTCACGTGACTAATAAGCCATAAAAATTTCATCGTCCTAGGTCCATTGCAACATATTAAAATAAGCGTTTAGTTAGGAAGAAGAAAAGAATAATAATAATAATAATAATAACTAGATGTCATTCGTGAAAACGAATGATAGGACTTTCTGCAAGCTGTGTTAATGCAAAAAGCAGGAGATAGAAGTTTCATGTAATGACTCACCTCTGGTAGTATTTCATGTTCATGCTGAACAATTGACATTATATTCCGAAATCAGTGCAAATGATAAGAATCTAAGTATTAGTCTGTGACGTAACATGATGTCATATGAAGTAAGGACATGACTGACAAACTTGATTTCTAGTTTAAAGGTCCTATGTTCGAATCTTACTTCAGCCACAATACTTCGGTTTTTAGGAATTAAGGTTAGCTGACAAAATATTCACACCTTAGTTGCAAAATGTACCATCTGTAAAAATTTGAAGAAAATCTTATCATAAATGGCGGCTGTAGAGCGCGAATACCATTTTTCACTATTTTCAGCTCTGACGTCAGGTGACGTCATAGGGTGCTGAAAATACTGTTGCTCAAAAGCGCATACTTTACTGCAATAACTCTGAAATTTTCATTATTCTGAACAACTGGCATCATGTCGAAATCATTGCCCCAAATTAAAATTAAGTGGTATTCTTATGACGTCCTATGACGTCACGATTCAAAATATTTGTAGAAATGCTGCAGAACTGCAAACTGTGTAAGTTTCAATTTCCAAAATGAAATTTTCGGTCCTATGTTCGAGTCTTTTTTTCAGCAACAGAACTTCGGTTTTTTGGAATTTCGGTTAACTGACAGGATATGAACACCTTAGTTTCAAGATGTACAATCTGTAAAAAATTTGAAGAAAATCTGACCATAAATGGCGGCTGTAGAGCGTTAAAACCATTTTTCACTATTTTTAGCTCAGACGTCACATGACGTCATAGGGTGCTGAAGATGCTTTTGTTCAAAAGTACATACTTTCTTGTCATAACTCTGAAATTTTCATTATTCTGAATAACTGGCATCATGTCGAAATCATTGCTCTAAAATGAAAATTAAGAAGTATGCTTATGACGTCATATGACGACATTTGACGTCACGACTCTAAATATGTTACGAAATTATGAAGAACTGCAAACTGTGTAAGTTTCAACTTTCTATTTCATCCTGAAGCTCTTTAATCCTAAAATAAAATTTCGGTCCTATGTTCGAATCTTATTTCAGCCACAGAACTTCGGTATTTCGGAATTTCGGTTAGCTGACAGGATATGCACACCTTAGTTTCAAGATGTACAATCTGTGAAAATTTGAAGAAAATCCGACCATAAATGGCGGCTGTAGAGCGTGAACACCATTTTTCATTATTTTTAGCTCTGACGTCACATGACGTCAAAGGGTGCTGAAAATTCTTTTGTTCAAAAGCGTATACTTTACTTTCATAACTCTGAAATTTTCATTATTCTGAACAACTGGCATCATGTCGAAATCATTGCCCTAATATGAAAATTAAGAAGTATGCTTATGACGTCATATGACGTCATATGACGTCACGACTCAAAATATTTGTAGAAATTCTGTCGCACTACAAACTGTGTAAGTTTCAACTTTCTGTCTCATTCTGAAGCCCTTTAATCCTAAAATGAAATTTTCGGTTCTATGTTCGAATATTATTTCAGCCACAGAACTTCGGTATTTCGGAATTTCGGTTAGCTGACAGGATATGCACACCTTAGTTTCAAGATGTACCATCTGTGAAAATTTGAAGAAAATCCGACCATAAATGACGGCTGTAGAGCGCAAACACCATTTTTCACTATTTTTAGCTGTGACGTCATGTGACGTCATAGGGTGCTGAAGATGCTTTTTTTCAAAAGCGCATACGTTAGTTTCATAACTCTGAAATTTTCATTATTCTGAACAACTGGCATCATGTCGAAATCATTGCCCTAATATGAAAATTAAGAAGTATGCTTATGACGTCACATGACGTCATATGACGTTCCGGCTCCAAAAATTTGTAGAAATTTTGCAGAACTGCAAACTGTGTAAGTTTCAACTTTCTATCTCATCCTGAAGCTCTTTAATCCTAAAATGAAATTTTCGGTCCTATGTTCGAATCTTATTTCAGCCACAGAACTTCGGTCTTTCGGAATTTCGGTTAGCTGACAGGATATGCACACCTTTGATTCAAGATGTACCATCTGTGAAAATTTGAAGAAAATCCGACCATAAATGACGGCTGTAGAGCGCGAACACCATTTTTCACTATTTTAGCTGTGACGTCATGTGACGTCATAGGGTGCTGAAGATGCTTTTGTTCAAAAGCGCATACTTTACTTTCATAACTCTGAAATTTTCATTATTCTGAACAACTGGCATCATGTCAAAATCATTGCCCTAAAATGAAAATTAAGAAGTATGCTTATGACGTCACATGACGTCATATGACGTTTTGACTGAAAATATTTGTAGAAATGCTGCAGAACTGCAAACTGTGTAAGTTTCAACTTTCTATCTCATCCTGAAGCTCTTTAATCCTAAAATGAAATTTTCGGTCCTATGTTCGAATCTTATTTCAGCCACAGAACTTCGGTCTTTCGGAATTTCGGTTAGCTGACAGGATATGCACACCTTTGATTCAAGATGTACCATCTGTGAAAATTTGAAGAAAATCCGACTATAAATGACGGCTGTAGAGCGCGAACACCATTTTTCACTATTTTTAGCTGTGACGTCATGTGACGTCATAGGGTGCTGAAAATCATTGAAATCAAAATTTCCTCACGTGACTAATAAGCCATAAAAATTTCATCGTCCTAGGTCCATTGCAACATATTAAAATAAGCGTTTAGTTAGGAAGAAGAAAAGAATAATAATAATAATAATAATAATAATAATAAACAGTACAAACCCAATAGGACTTTCTGCTTTAGGCAGAAAGTCCTAATAATAATAAGAAGAAGAAGAAGAAGAACAGTACAAACCCAATAGGACTTTCTGCTTTAGGCAGAAAGTCCTAATAATAAAAAAACATTACAAACCCAATATGACTTTCTGCCGAAAGGGCAGAAAGTCCTAATAAAAAACATAACAAACCCAATAGGACTTTCTGCCGAAAGGGCAGAAAGTCCTAATAAGAATAATAAAAAAACAGTACAAACCCAATAGGACTTTCTGCCAGTAGGCAGAAAGTCCTAATAAAAACTAGATTTCATTCGTTGATACGAATGATAGGACTTTCTGCTAACATTGAAAAATATAAAGATTAATTCCGTTAGAAAGAATATATATTAAATTCCCTACCTTTTACTTTTTTTTTTTTCGTATGGACTTCTCATGCATGAACTTTTTGAAATAAGCCATATTCCAAAAATAAACAAGTAACTGGTGTTGCAAGCAACACATGAGTCCCCTACCGGTGAGGTGCGTAATTTTTCCATTACCACACCAACCAGAATTTTGGTCCAAGAAAAACAAAACTTTGGTAAAAGTAAATGTAAGGGAATATTTAAGTTATGACCATTTAAGCAAGACTTACATGTAGAGTTGTTGTCTCTGCTGTGCCCACTATACAATTCATGCAAGCAAGACAGATGCAAGAAATAGAATTAATAATAGTTACCTTGCCTGATCCAAAATGTTTTTCTTTAGTCTTTAGTCTTGTTGATGAGAAATGAGAACTTTCACTCTGCATCACCACCCTGACTATATACATGCCTTATAAAATTTATTATAAAGTTATCGCGGTCGCGGGATCCTATTTTTTTGCCATATTTTCACTATTTCCGTTACCATAGCAACCAAAATTTTAGTCAAAGAACAAAAATAAAAGGATGTGCATAATCTACATATTGCCATCTAGTCATATACATTTTTTTGCCATATTTTACTATTTCCTTACATAGCAACAAAATTTTAGTAAGAACAAAATAAAAAGTGCATAATCACAATTGCCATCTAGTCATATACCAAGTTTAATCAAGTTAGCTTGCTTAGTTATAAAGTTATCGCGGGATCCCATTTTTTTGCCATATTTTCACTATTTCCGTTACCATAGCAACCACAAATTTAGTCGAATAAAAAAAAATAAAACAATGTGCATAATCTACACATTGCCATCTAGTCATATCCCAAGTTTCATCAAGTTAGCTTGCTTAGTTATAAAGTTATCGCGGGATCCCATTTTTGCCATATTTTCACTATTTCCGTTACCATAGCAACCACAATTTTAATCGAAGAACAAAAATAAAATGACGTGCATAATCTGCACATTGGCATCTAGTCATAAACCAAGTTTCATCAAGTTAGGTTGCTTAGTTATTAAGTTATCGCGGGATCCAGATTTGAGCGGACAGACAGACGGACGGCAGACGACGGACGGACAGACGGAGGGCAAACCTATAGTCCCCTCCGGTGTGAACTCCGGTAGGGGACTAATAAATCTTTATTTTGATATCGCTTTCTTATAACTTGACCAATTTTACTATTCTAGGTACCAAAATAAATGGCCTGAAATTCCATTGTAGCATATTTGGTTCTAGTTTTATAGGTATTCAAAATATAAACAATTAAACTTAAACCTCTCAATTCTGCATATCAAATTCTTTTTTTATTTTCGTGTACAGTCGCGGGAATGAAATAGTAAATGCTACCATGCAATAGAATCGTCGACGCGTGTAGCCTCGTGAGTAAAATTCAAATAACGCTTGTACATACGATCGAGACGACTGTATTACACAAAGTTACAATTTTGCGCTTTTAGCTAATGCCTAGGTCACACATTCAGGATTTTTACTGCCGTCCTTGATAGGACCATTCCCGATTAAAATGTGTCAAAAGTCTGATCAAGATCCTGTGATTCGTGGCTGGAAATTCAAACTTATTAAAATTTGTAAAAACATTTATTTAATCACGACAACAATCAGATATTGTTCAGGAGGCGTCCCGATCCAGCCGTTTCCAGCAGAATTCGTCCCGATTATCCCGTTCTCAATCCGATTCTGATCCGATACAGCAGAATCTGTCACGACATAGTCACGATTGTAATCCGACTAGACAAAATCGGCTGAGTTTCCCGAATGTTACGGGACGCACCTAACTGTCAGGAGTGCTTGGCCGACCTCTCCGGACCATTCCCGATCCGTAGGACTCTGTTACGAACATATACGACTGCGTTCAGACAATGATAGGACATTGAGGATAGTAATCCGACTTTTTCGCTTTTCGTGTCGTAGCGCTGTCTGATCTCAAACGGGAGCCATAATCGGCACTGTGTGAACGCCGCAATACAGACAAATTAGCTTGCAGCGTCTTGAACGGATGACATGTGTTGATCATTTTGTTTCAAACGTCTACACTTATACACGCTCATGGTATCTCAAGCTGGCAATTAAATTACATTGTACTATAACATATATTTTCACATAAGTTATCATTTATCATAAATTTGGAATATAGCTTGTACAACATTTATCGATAGATGCAACAATAAAGTCGGGAAATTGCAATGTTTCAACAACAGTCTAAATGACATGTGTCAAAACGCTCAATAATGGGTAACGCAATGCTGCAACTGATATTCATAAGTAACGTAAATAAAATGATTTGACAAAACATTAAATCATTGTCAACACTTGTTTAGTTTGTTTGTTTGTTTGTTGGGTTTAACGTCCCACCGACAGTATTTCAGTCATTTGGAGACGATGTCTACTTAATGCAGTTATAGTGCTGCCACACTGCAGTATCACGTCGTAGACATGTGGCATGACACCACACCCAGTCACATTATCCTGATACCGGGCCAACCAGTCCTGCAACTACCCTTATATGCTAAGTGTCAAGCAAGGGAGCTATAACAGTACCATTTTTTACGACTTTAGTATCGAACCCACGACCTCCCGCTCCCGAGGCGGACGCTCTAAACACTCGGCCACCGGGAACGGTACACCTGTTTAACTAGTAATATCAATATGATATAAGTAAAAAGTTGTTTTTTTTTTTTCAATTTATATGACTAATACATATCTGTAAACTTACATTTTCCGAAAATGCTTCAATTAAGGTGAAAGCGAAAGTAGGATATTTTATGAAATTTTTTACAATTGGCTTTAAATTCGTATTTTTTATGTAACTTCCTTATTTCTTGATCAATTTCAAAACTCTAGGTGCCAAAATAATCGTCTTAAAATTCTCTACATCTCACTTGCTTAATGTAAGCACATATTTCTAATGATTCTTAAGATATAAGCCGGAAAACTCTGACATGACGGCAGAATCGCAGAAATTCTATATGTTTAAATTCTTATTTTTGATGTAACTTCCTTATACTTTGATCAATTTCAAAACTTAAGGTACCAAAATAATCGTCTTAAAATTCTCTACATCTCATTCGCTTAATATGTTGACTTATTTAATATCGGTTTTAAGATATAAGCCGTGAAACTCTTACATAACGAAAAAATCGCTGAAATTCTACATGTTTAAATTCTTATTTTTGATGTAACTTCCTTATACTTGGATCAATTTCAAAACTTTAGGTACCAAAATAATCGTCTTAAAATTCTCTACATTTCATACGCTTTATCTATAGGAATATTTTTAATATTTTTTGAGATACAAGCTCTTAAACCTCTTGAAAAATGAAAAAATCACCAAAGCTATATGCACGAATTTCGTTTTTTCCCCATTCCTCCATGAATCTTAGGTCAATCATTAAACTTTAAGCATCAAAAGAACGGCCAAACATTGCTCTACAAATAATATTCATCATCATATTTTCAAAAATCAAAGAATTTCGAGATATAAACTGTTAAACACACTGAGGGTTACCGAATTTTTGTTTTTCCGCCATAACTCAACTGATTCAATCCCGATCATCAAAAACGAAATATCATCTGAAAGGTCTTTCTAAGCACTACAAATTATACGCATAGTGTCTCGATATATTTTTTTCCGTTTTTGAGATATTTAAGGCCGAAGAAAAACCCGATAATTGATATATGACCTTGACCTTTGGGATTTTCCGGAAACGAAAGTGACATGGCTCCATAGAATCTAATACTGCATCTTCAGACAAAATTTCAAACAAATCATACAAAAAATAAAGCCTACAGGGATTAAAAACCGTTAAGTTTTAATACGAAAGTTTTAATAGCATTATGACGTCATGTGACGTCATATGGCGTTCATCCTTTCAGAATGTAAAGAAGACCTATAGACTAATATTCAGTCCAAATATCAGCTTTCTAGCTTTCCTGGAAGCGATTTTATACGCATTTGAAATTTGACGTCATTAGTTCGAATCTTGGATTCGCCATAAAACCTTTGCCTTTTCGAATTTGGAAAAACGGACACCGGGATGCACAACTAGAGCCTAACATACACATTCTGTGAAATTTTGATAACAATCGATCCAGAAATAATGGCTGAACACCGCGTACAAACTTTTTCACCCGACGTCAAATCTGACGTTATATGACGTCGTATGAATATAAAATTCATTGCATCCGAAAGCTCATGGTTTGAAATATATGCCATAAAATTTTCATTGTTCTGAGTCAATGGCAACACCTCGAAATTAACACAAATATAAGGGGAAGAAAAAAAGAATAATAAGAAGAAGAAGAAGAAGAAGAATAACTAGACTTCTTTTGTTTTGAACAAAAGATAGGGCTTTCTGCACTGCCAACCATGACAATCGTGGTGTTTTTCGAATTTTGGCAAACCTATATAATCCTGCACAATGAAGTCGTAATATATAACTTCTGTGCAAATTCCATGCCAATCCGTCCATAAATGACGGCTGTACAGCGCGGATGAACTTTGGTAGCTTTTTAGCTCACCTGAGCACAAAGTGCTCAAGGTGAGCTTTTGTGATCGCCCTTCGTCCGGCGTCCGTCGTCGTGTGTCGTGCGTCGTCCGTCGTCCGTCGTCAACAATTTGCTTTAAACGACATCTCCTCTGAAACCGCTGGACAGAATTTAATGAAACTTGGCAGGAATGTTCCTTTGGGTGAGGCTCTACAAAAGTTGCTAAAATAAAGTTGATCCATGAAGAACTCTGGTTGCCATGGCAACAAAAAGAAAAATAATTTGAAAACTTTAAAAATCATCTCCTTCATAACTACTGGCCAGATTTCAAAATAATTTGGTACATATGTTCCTTGGGTCAACCTCTACCAAAGTTGCTAAAATTATTCCAATCCGTAAAAAAACATAGCCGCCAGGGGCGGGGCTTATTTGCCTTATATGTATATAGAGAAACCTTTAAACAACATCTCCTCTGAAACCACTGGACAGAATTTGATTAAACTTGGCAGGGATGATCCTTGGGTCAACCTTCACAAAATTTGCTAAAATAAAGTTGATCCATGTAGAACTCTGGTTGCCATGGCAACAAAAAGAAAGAAAAAAATGAAAACTTTAAAAATCATCTCCTTCAAAACTACTGGCCAGATTTAAAAATACTTTGGTACAGATGTTCCTTGGGTCAACCTCTACCAAAGTTGCTAAAATTATTCCGATCCGTAAAAAAACATGGCCGCCAAGGGCGGGGCTTATTTGCCTTATATGTATATAGAGAAACCTTTAAACAACATCTCCTCTGAAACCACCAGACAGAATTTGATTAAACTTGGCAGGGATGATCCTTGGGTCAACCTTCACAAAAGTTGCTAAAATAAAGTTTATCCATGTAGAACTCTGGTTGCCATGGCAACAAAAGAAAAAAGATGAAAACTTTAAAAATCATCTTCTTCAAAACTACTAGACAGATTTTAAAATAAATTGGTACAGATGTTCCTTGGGTCAACCTTTACCAAAGTTGCTAAAATTATTCTGATCCGTAAAAAAACATGGCCGCCAGGGGCGGGGCTTATTTGCCTTATATGTATATAGAGAAACCTTTAAACAACATCTCCTCTGAAACCACTAGACAGAATTTGATTAAACTTGGCAGGGATGATCCTTGGGTCAACCTTCACAAAAGTTGCTAAAATAAAGTTGATCCATGTAGAACTCTGGTTGCCATGGCAACAAAAAGAAAAATGAAAACTTTAAAAATCATCTCCTTCAAAACTACTGGCCAGATTTTAAAATAAATTGGTACAGATGTTCCTTGGGTCAACCTCTACCAAAGTTGCTAAAATTATTCCGATCCGGAAAAAAACATGGCGGCCAGGGGCGGGGCTTATTTGCCTTATATGTATATAGGGAAAACTTTAATCAACATTTTCCTTCAGGAATGATCCTTGGGTCAACCTTCACAAAATTTCCTAAAATAAACTTGATCCATATAGAACTCTGGTTGCCATGGCTACAAAAAGAAAAAAAATATGAAAACTTTAAAAATCATCTTCTTCAAACTACTGGCCAGATTTTAAAATAAATTGGAACAGATGTTCCTTCGGTCAACCTATTTATCTCAGGTGAGCGATTTAGGGCCATCATGTGCCTCTTGTTTAAGTTTTGATGTCATGTGACGTCATATGAAAATTTTAATCATTAAATCTTAATGTTCATGATTACCTACATAGGACATTAAATTTTCATTGTATATGAACCTTTGCAACATGAGTAAATTGACATTCAGGAATCGGAAATTCTCTACAATTTGATGACGTCATATGACGTCATATGACGTTCATCTTTACAAAATGTAAAAAGGAAACACAGAGACATATAATCTCGCCAAATATCAAATTTCTATCTCATCTAGAAACGATTTTATACGTTTTTAAAATTTGACGTCCTTGGTTCGAATCTTGGATTCGCCAAAGAAACTTAGTTCTTTCGAATCTTGGCAAACCTATATAATCCTGCGCAATGAGGTCGTAATATATAACTTCTGTGAAGATTCCATGTCAATCTATCAATAAATGACGGCTGTACAGAGCGGACAAACTTTGGTAGTTATTTATAGTTCTGACGTCATGTGACGTCATATGCAAATTTTTTTTTAATTTTCATTGTCTATGAAGCTTTGCAACATGAGTAAAATTGACATCAAGATATCAGAAATTCTTTACAACTTGATGACGTCATATGACGTTATATGACGTTCATCTTCACAAAATGCAAAGGAAACACAGAGAGAAATAATCTCGCCAAATATCAACTTTCTATCTCATCTAGAATCGATTTTATATGGATTTGAAATTTGACGTCCTTGGTTCGAATCTTGGATTCGCCAAAGAACCTTAGTTCTTTCGAATCTTGGCAAACCTATATAATCCTGCACAATAATGTCCTAATATATAACTTCTGTGAAAATTCCATGACAATCCGTCCATAAATGACGGCTGTATAGCGCGTACAAACTTTGGTAGCTATTTTTAGTTCTGACGTCATGTGACGTCATATGAAAAATTTAAACATTACTTCAAAATGTTCATGATCACCTACAAAGGACGTTCAATTTCCATTGTTTATGAACCCTTGCAACATGAGTAAATTGACATCATGAAATCGGAAATTCTATACAACTTGATGACGTCATATGACGTCATATGACGTTCATCTTTACAAAATGCAAAGGAAACACAGAGACGTATAATCTCGCCTAATATCAACTTTCTATCTCATCTAGAAACGTTTTTATATGGATTTGAAATTTGATGTCCTTGGTTCGAATCTTGAATTCGCCATAGAACCTTAGTTCTTTCGAATCTTGGCAAACCTACATAATCCTGAACAATGAGGTCGTAATATATAACTTCTGTGAAAATTCCATGCCAATCCGTCTATAAATGACGGCTGTACAGCGCGTACAATCTTTGGTAGCTATTTTTAGTTATGACGTCATGTGACGTCATATGAAAATTTTAAACATTGAATTTAAATGTTCATAATTACCTACATAGGACATTTAATTTTCATTGTCTATGAACCTTTGCAACATGAGTAAATTGACATCAAGAATTTAAAAAAAGGAAAGGAAAAAATATATATTAAAACTTGTTCAAATAGTAAAATAAATCCTACACATTTATATGGATTTGAAATTTGACGTCCTTGGTTCGAATCTTGGATTCGCCATAGAACCTTAGTTCTTTCGAATCTTGGCAAACCTATATAATCCTGCACAATAAGGTCTTAATATATAACTTCTGTGAAAATTCCATGAAAATCCGTCCATAAATGACGGCTGTACAGCGCGTACAAACTTTGGTAGCTATTTTTAGTTCTGACGTCATGTGAAGATAAAAATAACATATCCAAAATGCCATTGCTTCATGTATCTGTTGATAGAATTTCTTTGTCCTAGACTTCAGCAACTTACTGAAATAACAACATGAAAAGGTTGGAAAAAAGAATAATAATAACTAGACTTCTTTGTTTTGAACAAAAGATAGGGCTTTCTGCACTGCCAACCATGACAATCCTGTGTTTTTCGAATTTTGGCAAACCTATATAATCCTGCACAATGATGTCGTAATATATAACTTCTGTGAAAATTCAATGCCAATCCGTCCATAAATGACGGCTGTACAGCGCGGATGAACTTTGGAAGCTTTTTTAGTTTGATGTCATGTGACATCATATGAAAATTTTAATCATTAAATCTTAATGTTCATGATTACCTACATAGGACATTAAATTTTCATTGTATATGAACCTTTGCAACTTGAGTAAATTGACATTCAGAATCGGAAATTCTTACAATTTGATGACGTCATATGACGTTCATCTTTACAAAATGCAAAGGAAACACAGAGACATATAATCTCGCCAAATATCAAATTTCTATCTCATCTAGAAACGATTTTATACGTTTTTAAATTTGACGTCCTTGGTTCGAATCTTGGATTCGCCATAGAAACTTAGTTCTTTCGAATCTTGGCAAACCTATATAACCCTGCACAATGAGGTCGTATATATAACTTCTGTGAAGATTCCATGCCAATCTATCATAAATGACGGCTGTACAGAGCGACAAACTTTGGTAGTTATTTAAGTTCTGACGTCATGTGACGTCATATGCAAATTTTAAATATTGAATCTAATGTTCCTGATTATGTACAAAGGACATTTAATTTTCATTGTCTATGAAGCTTTGCAACATGAGTAAAATTGACATCAAGATATCAGAAATTCTTTACAACTTGATGACGTCATATGACGTTATATGACGTTAATCTTTACAAAATACAAGGAAACACAGAGACATATAATCTCGCCAAATATCAACTTTCTATCTCATCTAGAATCGATTTTATATGGATTTGAAATTTGACGTCCTTGGTTCGAATCTTGGATTCGCCAAAGAACCTTAGTTCTTTCGAATCTTGGCAAACCTATATAATCCTGCACAATAATGTCTTAATATATAACTTCTGTGAAAATTCCATGACAATCCGTCCATAAATGACGGCTGTACAGCGCGTACAAACTTTGGTAGCTATTTTTAGTTCTGACGTCATGTGACGTCATATGAAAAATTTAAACATTACATCAAAATGTTCATGATCACCTACAAAGGACGTTCAATTTCCATTGTTTATGAACCCTTGCAACATGAGTAAATTGACATCAAGAAATCGGAAATTCTATACAACTTGATGACGTCATATGACGTCATATGACGTTCATCTTTACAAAATGCAAAGGAAACACAGAGACGTATAATCTCGCCTAATATCAACTTTCTATCTCATCTAGAAACGTTTTTATATGGATTTGAAATTTGATGTCCTTGGTTCGAATCTTGAATTCGCCATAGAACCTTAGTTCTTTCGAATCTTGGCAAACCTACATAATCCTGCACAATGAGGTCGTAATATATAACTTCTGTGAAAATTCCATGCCAATCCGTCTATAAATGACGGCTGTACAGCGCGTACAAACTTTGGTAGCTACTTTTAGTTATGACGTCATGTGACGTCATATGAAATTTTAAACATTGAATTTAAATGTTCATAATACCTACATAGGACATTTAATTTTCATTGTCTATGAACCTTTGCAACATGAGTAAATTGACATCAAGAAATCAGAAATTCTATACAACTTGATGACGTCATATGACGTCATATGACGTTCATCTTTACAAAATGCAAAGGAAACACAGAGAGGAATAATCTCGCCAAATATCAACTTTCTATCTCATCTAGAAACGATTTTATATGGATTTGAAATTTGACGTCCTTGGTTCGAATCTTGGATTCGCCATAGAACCTTAGTTCTTTCGAATCTTGGCAAACCTATATAATCCTGCACAATAAGGTCTTAATATATAACTTCTGTGAAAATTCCATGAAAATCCGTCCATAAATGACGGCTGTACAGCGCGTACAAACTTTGGTAGCTATTTTTAGTTCTGACGTCATGTGACGTCATGTGAAGATAAAAATAACATATTCCTAAATGCCATTACTTCATGTATCTGTTGATAGAATTTCTTTGTCCTAGACCTTCAGCAACTTAATGAAATAACAACATGAAAAGGTTGGAAAAAAAGAATAATAATAATAACTAGACTTCTTTTGTTTTGAACAAAAGATAGGGCTTTCTACACTGCAAACCATGACAAACCTGGTGTTTTTCAAATTTTGGCAAACCTATATAATCCTGCACAATGAAGTCGTAATATATAACTTCTGTGAAAATTCCATGCCAATCCGTCCATAAATGACAGCTGTGCAGCGCGGATGAACTTTGGTAGCTTTTTTAAGTTTTGATGTCATGTGACGTCATATGAAAATTTTACTCATTAAATCTTAATGTTCATGATTACCTACATAGGACATTAAATTTTCATTGTCTATGAACCTTTGCAACATGAGTAAATTGACATTCAAGAATCGGAAATTCTCTACAATTTGATGACGTCATATGACGTTCATCTTTACAAAATGCAAAGGAAACACAGAGACGTATAAGCTCGCTAAATATCAAATTTCTATCTCATCTAGAAACGATTGTATACGTATTTAAAATTTGACGTCCTTAGTTCGAATCTTGGATTCGTCAAAGAACCTTAGTTCTTTCGAATCTTGGCAAACCTATAGAATCCTGCACAATGAGGTCGTAATATATAACTTCTGTGAAGATTCCATGCCAATCTATCAATAAATGACGGCTGTACAGAGCGGACAAACTTTGGTACTTATTTTTAGTTCTGACGTTATGTGACGTCATATGAACATTTTAAACATTGAATCTAAATGTTCCTGATTATGTACAATTTAATTTGCATTGTCTATGAAGCTTTGCGACATGAGGAAAATTGACATCAAAGAAATCGGAAATTCTATACAACTTGATGACGTCATATGACGTCATATGACGTTCATCTTTACAAAATGCAAAGGAAACAAAGAGATATATAATCTCGCCAAATATCAACTTTCTATCTCATCTAGAAACGATTTTATACGTATTTGAAATTTGACGTTCTTGGTTCGAATCTTGGATTCGCCATAGAACCTTTGCTTTTTCGAATCTTGGCAAACCTATATAATCCTGCATAATGAGATCGTAATATATAACTTCTGTGAAAATTCCATGCCAATCCGTCCATAAATGACGGCTATACAGCGCGTACAAACTTTGGTAGCTATTTTTAGTTCTGACGTCATGTGACGTCATATGAAAATTTTAAACATTGGATCAAAATTAACATGATCACCTTCAAAGGATTTTCAATTTCCATTGTTTATGAACCCTTGCAACAAGAGTAAATTGACATCAAGAAATCGGAAATTCTATACAACTTCATGACGTCATATTACGTCATATGACGTTCATCTTAACATAATGCAAAGGAAACACAGAGTGGTATAATCTCGCCAAAATATCAACTTTCTATCTCACCTAGAAACGTTTTTTATATGGATTTGAAATTTGACGTCCTTGGTTCGAATCTTGGATTCGCCATAGAACCTTAGTTCTTTCGAATCTTGGCAAACCTATATAATCCTGCACAATGAGGTCTTAATATATAACTTCTGTGAAAATTCCATGACAATCCGTCCATAAATGACGGCTGTACAGCGCGTACAAACTTTGGTAGCTATTTTTAGTTCTGACGTCATGTGACGTCATGTGAAGATAAAATTAATATATTCCAAAATGCCATTGCTTCAGGTGTCTGTTGATAGAATTTCTTTGTCCTAGACCTTCAGCAACTTAATGAAATAACAACATGAAAAGGTTGGAAAAAAAGAATAATAATAATAAAAAAAAAAATTTTAAAGAAACAGCCTTAGTTTCTGCGAAAAGCAGAAAGCCCTAATAAAAGACAGAACAAAGCAGAAAGCCCTAATAATAAAAGACAGAACAAACCCAATAGGTCTTTCTGCGGAAAGCAGAAAGCCCTAATAAAAAAACAGTACAAACCCAATATATAACAAACCCAATAGGACTTTCTGCTTTAGGCAGAAAGTCCTAATAAAAAAACAGTACAAACCCAATAGGACTTTCTGCCGAAAGGGCAGAAAGTTCTTATAAAAATAACAAACCCAATAGGACTTTCTGCTTTAGGCAGAAAGTCCTAATAATAAACAGTAGAAACCCAATAGGACTTTCTGCTATAGCAGAAAGTCCTAATAATAATAAACATAACAAACCCAAAATAGGACTTTCTGCTTTAGGCGTAGGATGAAAGAAAAACGAGATTTTCATTCATGCATAAATATACTTTAATTAAGAAACTTATAAATGGAAATATATGCAAAACACATTTCAAAGACTCTAATGTTATGATAGGTTATAAAAGCATTGTTGTAAATAATTGTACAAAAACATGTCTAATTTTGGTAGTGAACAATGATGAATGGCAATGTTTTTAACAAGGTTTATTTTGCAAATAAGAAAATAGTCCACGAGATGTGTACAACAACAGGAATGTAGCAAAAAAAAAGTACAATTTTAAAATAATGTCTATATATATTCAAAACAAAATGTACAGTAAAGAATGACTAGACTATTATACAAAAGACACGACTGACCATTATCGTAAACAGGCTTACCTGCACCATAAAAAATTGTAAAATGATTAAAATCAGAATATGAAATGATTTGATATAACAAATATTTCAGAGTACCTCCAAATGTTCTTATTTAAAAGCAGTGTAATGTTATAAATTATCCTATGAACTATAAAAAACTCTATGATAATCCGCTGCATAAAACCTAATTTAGTTCCAGGCTGATCATGTAATGAGCAGTTATCTGCTCGTTGTAGTTAGGACATACACTTTGTTTTTCACCTTTATTTTATTTCTTACTGACAAAAGCTTGTTCAGGTCCGATTTTATCAGTTGTAAACTGTATCAAAATAGTTTATACAGGCATATACATTAATGATCAGCACCTTAAAGCATAGATTCATTGATAAAGGAAGTTACAATAAACAAGATAGTCATGATGGCCCTGAATGACTCGCCTGGGTATCACGGCTACATTTTATTTTCATTTTTTTTTTAATATAAAAAATAGACAATAATTCTAGTATAACTTAAAAATATTTTACCCCTGATGCAGTGGTGCGAAATTTTATCACCTGAAGTACATGGTTTCATCAATAAACTAAATACCTATGATCTAGACGACATAGTTTCAAAAAAGAAGAATGTGAATGTTTATCAAATATTATTCTTCCAGTCTTCTAGAACATTCCGAGGAAAAGCGCGCGAAAGACCGACGCACAACAAAATTTAGTACGCTCTAGAAATAGTTCAGTATTTTTTCTATGACATATACTTATTTATAGACGGTAATACAAAAATCATATCTGTAAATAGGCTTGTTTGGTATTTGTTCATATCATTATTGCATATGACAATTATAATATAAAAGCGTTATTAGTTGTTTTGGTTTTGGCGAATTAATTTTCAATGAGAGCATCTCGGCAGGCTGGAAGAATTCAATATACATAGTAATTAAGGGGTTTCATGTCATAACACGGTGGATTCTTTTTTGTTGTTTTAAATCATTTTCACAAAGTAGCATTCCTCAATTGATGGAAAAGGATTGTATTTAACTTACTGAAATCACTTTCATGTTTACATCAAAAAGAAAAGTAATAACACCAAGCTGAATGATACATACAAGCTGCACCCCTTATTTACAGTAATTTTATAGTCCATAACGATGCGTTAACCAATAACAGGAGTCCTTTTATTCAGCTTAGAATTATTTACCGCTGTTAGCGTACATTTGATTGGTTTAAGATGCGAGTTGAAATCGAAATTATACAGCTACGCCGAAAAAAGACTGCATTTTAAGATGTTTGTAAAGGGATGCTTGCAACGCTGCTCTATGGTAGCACATATGTTGACTCGGACAACAGTTTGGGGCTATATTTAGGCATCTATAGTTTATAGAATTCCTTTTTTTTCTACGCAGAAAAATAGTTCTAAATTTTGTTTTCTGTCTTATCACTAAATGGAGATAATTTTCTTACTTATTTCAGTACGATTGCGTTATGGAAGGCGAAACTGAATTAAAATAATCGATGCTGGAGATAACGTTTTAAATAAACTGTAATGAAAAAAGAAAGTACGCGAGCGAAAAAAAAATCGCACCTCATTCTGAGATATTTTGAAATAATGACTGGCTGGAATTTCCAGCAACAGGCAACAATATATAGATTAAATTTCTTCTGTATGGTTCATTAGTGCAGTGGGTAAAATAGTCAGGCTAGATCGCCATGCAAACGGCGTTGAAAAAGGGTGTGGGTTCGAGTCACAGCGGAGAACAATGTTTACAAACTTTTTTTAAAATTATTTTTGCAATATAAGATACATATATTTGTTATATTGAATATCATTAATTTATCTATAACAAGAAAATGTGTATATAAAATGAAATGGAAAAAAACAACAAAATAAATAATGAAGTTTGTTATTTTAGATTTCCTTCCACATATTCATATAATCTTGTAAACTTTGGGCAAGAGAAATGGGGAAAGTAAGAGTAGCGATGTGCTTTTTGTTAGAAATCCATTGAAACAAATAATGTGTTCATCTTTTTTTAACGACCGTGTTCAAGCAAAGTTAAAGCGGAGTAATAACATTGGGTTTATTGGTGTCGCTTGAAAACTTAGTTATCGTTTATTAAATTTACTTTGATAAACAAAAGAAATGAGACATCATCATATTAAAAACCCTGTTCTCTCAGCGCTATTAGTGCTTTGATTTTAGATGGTCCCTATAAATGACACTTTATATATTTTTAGGCACAAATTTTGTCATATTTCTCCCTGTAATGCAATATATTATTTTTTTATTTGTATTTCTATATAACTATTGTCATAATGCATGCAATACTTTTAATTTGTCATATGCTATGTATGCATGACCTGTAAAAGGAGTGGACTCAGATGGGCATTTAGCCTGTAGTTCAATCCTATGTATTCTTGAATAAAATATGTATTGAATTAAATACCTATTAGTTTTCGTACTGGCTTCGTACTTCGTGGAAGTGATTTCAGCATAATTACAATAGGACTAAATCGAAGGTCTACATTCCTAGCAGGTAACTTATTATACAAAAAGTTTAAATAATAACGTGATGTAATCTGTTTTACAACCCATGTTCCCGTAGTCAAAAGTTGTTATTATCGTTAGCAGAAGATGTGTAAGTACGAAAAGTACGTGTATACTTGATTTTGCGTTGTGCCGCAATATAAACCGCTACGAGCGTGACCACTCCGCAGATAAAATTAACATAAATAAAAAAAATATCTACAGAATGGTTATATCTGTTCATCATCATTTATTTTTTTTAATTCAAAAACGTATATTTTATACATTTTTCTAACCTTTGTACAAAATTAAAAGTAATGACAGGCACGAAGAAACTCATTGTACAGCTTAGCCTGGCAAAACAGTACAAACCCAATAGGACTTTCTGCCAGTAGGCAGAAAGTCCTAATAATAAACATAACAAACCCAATAGGACTTTCTGCCGAAAGGGCAGAAAGTCCTAATAAGAATAATAAAAAACATAACAAACCCAATATGACTTTCTGCCGAAAGGGCAGAAAGTCCTAATAAGAAAAATAAACATAACAAACCCTATACGTTTTCCGCAGGTTTGCGGAAAGCCGTAATTATAACAGGACCGTTGCATTAGTTATGCAACGTCTGTCTCAGTTGTGACTGTCGTTAATACAAATATTTGTTATTATATAATACATATGGTTACTGTCTGGCTGGCTGGTATCCAGCCTATATATAAGCTGACCGGTCAATGGTCTAGTAGAGAGATCTTGTGGGATACCTAGATAGATCTTGTGGGATACCTAGGGAGATCTTGTGGGATACCTAGAGAGAGATCTTGTTAGAGCCTCGAGACCCGACCATGGGCTAGGCACGTTACATGGCAGCGCTCAGTCTGAGTGGGCCATGGCCTGTCATGCTAAATAAAGTGTAAACTGGATGAAGGCTACTTGTCTTGAATACGGCCATTATACGACAATTATTAGCAAACATTATTCCATTTCTTTGTATTAACTTATATATTCAATACCTTTGAAATAAGCAAACGGAAAGCCGCTTCGTTTGTATCTTAAACAAACGACTTCTAGTCTAGATTACGTTAGTTGGTTGTTGGTTCTGTTCATCATCATGGGCATGGGATTGATTTTAGACTTCATAAATATAATGGGTCACAGTATCAAAGTTTATCATTTTTACTATTTTATATATAGGGCATTTGAAATCAATTCCATAGTCAAACGTTCTGTTCTCCGACAGCTCTTGTTCAATACTTATTTTAGATGTATTATACAGTATATATGTATTTAATTTTGATTATCATGTTCTAACATTTGATAAAAAATAAAAACTATCTTTTCTTGTTTCTTATTTGACAACTGAAAACTAATACTGGCCATATACCCCTCTTAATTGTTCCTTCCCATGGGAAAGAACATCTATAGTCATACATTTCAACTTGACAGTTTCAGATTCGCTTCCTGCGGAGATGTTATCCCGCTTAGTATCTGATTTGCCTCATGATACCTACGATGAGACGGGATCCAATCGGAAGTGACGTGATAGCAGAAACCGCCATTTATCCGCCATTTTAACGGCCATTACGTGATATCACGTGATGTGCGCCATTTATGGTGTCACACCACTATGAAAGTACTTCCGGGTCGTAGGGTGCTGAAGTAGTACCTAAGAAAATGAAAGGGTGGACATCAAAGTCATATTTTCCCCTGAATAACTGCAACACATTTAGCCTGTGTGGTGAGATACATGTATTTTTGACCAACAACTTGCATTTAATAGTTGTATTAAGGGATTACTTTCCTACAGGATGTTGGGAGAGCTGCAGAGGTATGCGGCTCAGAGGTCATGTTTGTTTTGGAAATTTTGACAGGTAGCCGGGAAATGTGAAATTTGTGAAACGCCAATTCCTTAATGATATATTTTTTTGTGCTAAATCTGTTGATTTATGAATGGTCTACATGAAACTAGACCAGAAATATTCCAACGAACATTTGGAAAGTAGGAACAGGCCTCGAAAGTCGGCCAAGTTACTATAGATTATATAGGGACAAAAAGTAGTGGTGTGACACCTTATACGCCATTTTATCGACCATTTTTGTCAGTAGCAGGTGCGTGCAGGTTTAAATTACGGCTTCGTGTTATCCCGATTAAGAAAACACGATATCAGCCTAAATTGAACTTAGCCCTATTAAAGTCCTTGAATTTCTTGCTTCATTTCCTGTGCTACCATGACTTAAAGAAAAAAAAACATAAGAAAGTTTTGACTTGGAGAGAAATGTTCAACCACCTACAGTTGGTCCTTTTCGTACTCTAAGGTTATCTCTTCCATATGCAAATGCTGAAAAACGGCTTTCACTTCATACTTCATCATTTAGATATGCCCTGGAAGGAAATTTTGGTAGGCTAAAACTTGTAAACAGATAAGATTCCAGCATATAAGCTATCTGGATTACAATCTAGCGCTCTTGCTGCTCACCAAGACCAACCTGCCGACTGTCTTTCAGTGCCCTCGGCGCTTTGATTTTGAACAACTGCCCCCTATTGAGTGCAAGGGAGATCACTCGGTTGAGTTATCAATTCGACGAGTCCGAAATGTTATTAAACGAGAAAAGTCGAGATTTTCCGAAATTTATGCAGCAGCCATGTTTTTGTAACAAAGACAAGTAGAAACGGAGATAAATTAAAATATATTTACGCTTTCATTGCTGTGCTTGTAAGAGTTTTTTAACGTAGTTATCAAGATTGTGTTACGAGAAGTTATTTTTGATATGAGTGGAGAAGTTGGCGACGGAAAAGGTATTTATTTTAATTAAATCTTTGTGTTTTTGGATATGGTTTTGATTTAATTTTTATATGCGTAACATGATTTCATCTATGATATCCAGAAGTATCCAGTTCTCGACAGTAATATGAACCAAGGCCTCAGAGAGGGCGAAGCATGATGGCCTTATTCAGGGGTACTTGATCTATTCAGTTGCTATATGTATGTTCTAAGTAGATAAGAACACGCTCATTAATTCTAAGGAATAAAGGATCATTACAAATCGCGCTTACAAATATCCCGCAAACCAAAATAACGGATTACTACCGAAAAACCGGAATACCCCCAAAATACATTTATTCAGGGGTATTCCGGTTACTGCAGTTGTCTGGTATATATAATTATATACTATATCATTTCATAACATTAAATAAAACGTAAACATACAGGGATTCAGATTGCCAATTTTTTTAAGACAACTGTCCGCCTAAAAGTTGAAATTTTCACAGGCCATTTTTCCTTAACCAAGAAAAAAACCTTAGGCCACTAAAATGAAAAACACAAAAACTCTAATAGAAGGCTTCAAGCATTTATTGAAACAATTTCATGAACTTTCATACTTTTTGAACTTTTTGTTAACAAAAGTTAGGGTTGATTATTACTCTGAAAAAGTTTCATCATGTGGACATGACCAATCTTCCAAAAATCCATTGACTCTGGAATCCTCCCTAAGATATGGAAGGATGCAAATGTAGTGCCCATCTACAAAAAAGGAGATCGCTCCAATCCTGCGAACTACAGACCAATATCTCTAAACCTGTATTCTTTGTAAAACTTTGGAACACATTGTTGCATCCTCCATCTCGAAACATCTTACCAAGAATAGCATGTTTTATGAGCTCCAACACGGCTTCAGAGAAAAACGTTCCTGTGAGTCTCAGCTCCTCATGCTGGTTGATGACCTACTGAAATCTCTTTAAAAAAAGAAGCAAACTGATCTTATCTTACTGGACTTCAGTTCCAGAAGTTCAGTGATTTCTTCATAAGTAAAGTTGAAAACATCAGAAATTATATAAAAGCTCAAAAAAAATAATTCCAACAGTCTTAACAGTGTTTCTCATTCTTCAACCTTGAGTAAATTGAAAGTTTTCAATCAAGCATCAGAGGAGGAGGTACAAAAGATAATAAACAAGTCGCCAAACAAATCCTGTGAACTAGATCCTATTCCAACCTTGCTTTTGAAATCCTGCCTTAATGAACTTCTGCCAGTTTTGACAAAAATTATCAATATGTCATTGGACACATCTCATGTACCAGTGCCTTTTAAAACTTCTCGTGTTAGACCACTGATAAAAAAAACGAACCTAGATAAAAACACATTCAAGAACTACAGACCTGTCTCAAACTACCATTTGTGTCCAAAGTGCTTGAAAAAGTGGTGAGCGCTCGACTTGAAGAACATTTAGTTCAAAACAACCTACATGAAGAAAACCAATCGGCATATAGAAAATTTCATTCAACTGAAACTGCCTTAGTAAAATTACAAAAATGATATCCTTCATTCCCTCGATCAGAATAATGTTACAATCCTTGTACTTCTGGATTTGTCAGCAGCCTTCGATACGATTGACCATGCAACACTATTAAACCGACTGGAGAATGACTTTGGGATTGCAGACAAACCTCTTTCGGTGAGGTCATATCTATCTGGTCGTTCACAAACAGTGTGTATCGATGGAAAACTGTCAAAACCTGTTCATATGAGTTTCAGTGTTCCACAGGGATCAGTACTTGGTCCAAAATTTTACACAATGTACACAAAACCCATTGGTGACATTTGTAGGAAACATGGACTCGAACATCATTTCTATGCTGATGATTCCCAGTTGTACATTTCTTTCAAACCTATCAATGAAGCAAATGAAACTGTAACAATAGCCCGAGTTGAAAACTGTCTCCAAGAGATTGAGTCGTGGATGAACTGCAATATGCTGAAATTAAATGCAGAAAAGACTGAGGTTATTGTATTTAGTTCAAACTGGAATGCTGCACTTGTAAAAGACATATCTGTCAAAGTTGGGGATTCTGTGATCGTCCAATCTCCATCTGTCAGAAACCTTGGTTCAATGTTGGACTCCCAACATGACTATGGATCAACATGTCATTGCAGTCAGCAGGTCGTGTTATGGGCAGATATGCCAAATTGGTCACATCAGAAAATATCTAACAGATGATGCAAAGGTTCTAGTGAATTCCCTTGTAACCTCGAAAATGGACTACTGAAACTCTTTTCTGCAGGGAACACCAAAGAGCATTTTAAACAAGTTACAAAATGTGCAGAATACAGCTGCTCGGCTGATAACAAAACCTCTCGATATGACCATATAAACCCCCTTTGTTTTGAAAGAACTTCACTGGCTTCCTGTACAAAGTAGGATTCAATACAAAATTCTCACTCTAACCTACAAGGCACTGCGCAATGAAGCACAAACTTATATCAAGACAATGTTGGAAATCTACCAGCCAAAAAGACAGTTGCCGATCTCAGAGTGATTCTCTCAAACTTGTAGTACCAAAATGTCGGATGTGGCATATGGGGAAAAGATGTTTCGCATTGCTGCACCAAAACTCTGGAACTCTCTTCATGTCGGAATTAGACATTTAAACACAATGGATTCTTTCAAAAGGGCATTAAAGACACACCTTTGCCTACAAGCATATAGAAATTGATCTTTGGATACTTTTGGTTTGTCATCTTTTGGATGACATCAGTTTCAGTTGGTCACTACTGTATTTGGTTGTCATCTTTTAGATGACATCAGTTTCGGTTGGTCACTATTGTATTTGGTTTGTCATCTTTTAGATGACATCAGTTTCAGTTGGTCACTACTGTATTTTGGAGTTAGTCCTTCAACTGTTAGCTGACCTGACTGTTAGTCGGTCACTATTAGTGATTTTTGTCCATGGACAGTTATTCGACTTGACTGTTACAGTGTCGCAACTGAGGACTGAGTCCGCTTCTGGCTAGGATACTTGACTTTTAGTCAGTTACTACTAAGGATTTCAGTCTGTTGATAGTTAGCTGACCTGACTGTTAATCGGTAACTGTTCAGCTTCGGGGACTTTAATCATGATTTACTGTTAGTGAAATCAGTTATTTTAATCATTTTTAGTTTATTTCTTTTTTACTGCAGTTACTTGGTTCCTTGCTGTTGGGGGAGTTTAAATGTATCTAATTCCTCCATCAGAAACCTGATGCTTTATTAATTATATATTTTTATATAATATATTTTTATATTACAATGTGAGTGAGCGTGGTGATTTGTGTGTATGTGTGTGTGTTTTTGAATGCAATTGTAAAGCACTTTTGAACGTACATTGCTATGAAAAGAGTGCTATATAAATGTGGTATAAATTATAATAATAATAATAATATCGAGGCAAACATCTTCCTGTTAACAAGAGATTTCCACACCTTAAATGCCCTCTCATAAGGAAATTCATTGTTCATATCATAATGTGCAGAATGAATTCTAATTCTTAACAACATAATCTTGATGTTCTGAGGTGAGTCTGTTCCTGACTTAGTAGTGTCCGACAAATTCTCAAAAATTCTGGTAGCCCAGTGGGCTACCAGATTTGGAAGCTGGTAGCCCAGAATTTTATTGACAAATTCTAAGTACATAGACTCATTTCGGTACTGACACAGTTTATTTTATCAATGTGTAGTTTACAGTTACTAAAAGCAGAGGGAACAATTAAAATGTTAGAAAAATCAAAGTCATCAGTAGCAGAGAACTTTAGTTTAATCAGAAAAGCATCCATGTACTTATATGTTTATTATCAAGAAGAATTTTACTGAATTTATCTTAAATTAAAAACAATATAAAGGACTTCTTATTTTTTTAAAAACAGAGACTTCTGATTTGAAAAGCAGATGTCCCGACAGGATTCCTGGCTGAAAAGTGTTGAACCTGAAAAGTTTTATTTCAAAAAACGATCTGACATCACAAAAATATACAATTCTATACAAAGCAGTTTAATTTCAATTCTATTTTCTAGCTTCATAATGTCTGTAGTTGAAATTGTTTAACAACTAGAAGTTTCAACAATACATTAATCTGACAACAGAATTGGGGAAACACAAATGTATAAAGTCTGAAATAAATTGTATTGGATGTCACCCTTTTTAATTTCAGATACCTATAATTTATATAACTATTTCACATCAAAAATACTTGTTCAGCAAGCCAGACCTTATAGTGCTCTGATATTGCTGTCTTTCGTGACAGCCTATTGTCCAGTGTCTATTAAGCCGTCTACTCAATGTGGGGCATCTACTGAAATAAAGTCATTTAAATTAATTCCAAGATTTTATAGCATCTTATGGACATATTAAAAAAATACAATCTTGTGTAAATTACATGAAATGTCACCTATTGCATTATACACATGGAAAGCTTTAAATAGTTGACTGAAAATCATGTTTCTTAATAAAAAAAAAAGAAAGAAATCCATTTTCCTACCGACCCCCTATTTTTTTCAGAGCCGGGGAGCAGAAAAAAGTTTTTTTGGCCTTTTATTTTTCTCATCCCTTTTTTTTATTTTTTTATTTCACTTACCTCCCTTGAACACGTAAAATAGAACAAAACGACTGCAGTTTTTATTTGCCAATTTTTAGGTTTGATACTGTTAGAAAGCTTTTTTTCCATCCAGATTTTAATTTAACAAGTGTATTTTGATGCTAAATCATTTATTCTTTGTTTTTGCTCACTTTAAAAACTGGAAAATAAAACCGCGAAAACCCATGACATAATCGGCGGGCAGTGATCAAAGAATTACAATTACCAGAGTAAAATAAGTAATTAAAAAGAAATGTATGATTATATTGCCAAAAAGTTCTTAGAATGGTCATTTCTTTCTTTGTATATGAGAAAAAATCATTCAAAATTTTTAAAAAAATGTGTTTTATTGTCGTGCACTTGAAGCCGAGATATGGCGTCTGTTTATGACGGAAAATATAGAACTTAAAATTTACTTTGGAGGATATTCATGGTTTTCTTTTTACTTTTCCTACATCAAGTTGGGATAGTGTTGGCATACAAGATGTTGCCAAATATTGGTCTCATTTTTTATAAGCAGAAAAACCGATTCCTGTCGAAAGTGTCTGCAAACATCCACGAAAATCAAAGATACGAAACTATCCGAGTAATCCGCAAGCATCAGTGTCGTCCATTGATTGGATCAATTGTACGGCTAACAGGCGAATGACTCCACCTTTTTAGCTCACCTGAGCACTTGTGTCGGGTGAGCTTTTGTGATCGCCTTTTGTCCGTCGTGCATCGTCAGTCGTCCGTCATCAATAATTGGTTGTGAACACTCTAGAGGCCACAGTTTTGGCCCAATCTTCATGAAACTTGGTCAGGATGTTTGTCTACATGATATCTCGGATGAGTGCGAAATTGGGTCATGTGGGGTCAAAAACTAGGTCACCAGGTCAAATCTTAGAAAAACCTTGTGAAACTCTACAGGCCATAGTTTTGGCCCAATCTTCATAAAATTTGGTTAGGATGTTTGCCTACATGATATCTCAGATGAGTTCGAAATTGGGTCATGTGGGGTCAAAAACTAGGTCACTAGGTCAAAGCTTAGAAAAACCTTGTGAACACTCTACAGGCCACAACTTTGGCCCAATCTTCATGAAACTTAATCAGGATGTTTGTCTACATGATATCTTGCATGAGTTTGAAATTGGGTCATGGGGGATCAAAAACTAGGCCCACCAAGTCAAATCTAAGAAAAACCTTGTGAACTCTCTAGAGGCCACAGTTTTAGCCCAATCTTCAATAGATTTGGTCAGGATGTTTGTCAAAATTGATATATTGGATGAGTTCGAAAATGAGTTACATGAGGTCAAAAACTAGGTCACCAGGTCAAATCTAAAAAAAACCTTGTGAACACTCTAGAGGCCTACATTTTTGTCCCAGTCTTCATTAAACTTAATATGAATGATGACTGCATGAATTCCCAGTTGAGTGCAAATTCAGGTAGGATCAATATGTAGGTCACTTAGTCAAATGTTAGAAAAAACTTTTAGATGCCAGATTTTTTGTCATTATGCCTAACACAGCCATCTTACTCAGGTGAGCGACACAGGGCCATCTTGGCCCTCTTGTTTTGATTCCTTATCAGTGATCACAGTAGGTATTTTCATTATATAATATGTGTAAGAGAGGGTACACAGCTTGATGACACCGGGCAACCAGACACAGGAAATGGCAATAGCCCGGCGGGCTACTAACATAAAAGATGTGGTAGCCTGGGCAACAAATTTGGTAGCCCGCAGGCTCTGGGCATAGGAATTGTCAGACACTGGTTAATTGACATTGTTGCATACAAGAATAGCAGGGCATATACCAGTAAGAACATGTACTGTTTATTTCAATTCCAAATTAAGTTGATGAAGAAAAAGCAATTGACTTAATTTTGATGGAGTAACCATATTTTCATTACTTATTTAAAATTGTGAAAACCCAATTCCTTGAAAAATTGATGAGAAATACCCAACCTTATCTGTACCCCTGTTCTGATAAATATTTATACAAGTATCAGGTGAAATGGTTTGAAAGTACCGGACAAGATTTTGCTTAAATACCGCATGACCGACTGACCAACCAACCGACTTACCAACCAACCGACCAACAGGCTGATTCTCTTCCATTTGTGCTGGTATACAGGGGTTTTCATTTCAAACAAAAATAAATCAATAAAAACCTAGTATCATATTAATGAATATAAAATGTTAAGGTCTTTAGAACAGGGTTGCTTGCAAACTGTTCTAAGGAAGCAAACATTTTGGATTTGACAACATTTCGGGGCTAAAGACATTTTTTATTTATAGTTTTCCCTCCCTTTTTTTTACTACACAAGAAAAAAGTCCAAATTTATTTTCTCTCAACAAAACTAAATGGTGACAATTTTCATGTTTATTTCAGACTCAGAACAGTTGTGTTATGGAAGTCAAAATTAAATAAAAATGTATTGAAAATAGATACTGGAGATATTGTATTTAATAAACTGTTAATGAAAGCAGATAATAATTGTGCAGGGACAAATTCGCAATTCATGCATAGATATTTCAAACCATAATTTGGGTGGAATTTCCAGCAATATCCGACAAATATAAATTGTAGGTTTGAGTCCAGTGGTTTTTTCTTTTTCCTTTTGTTTTTTTACACCTAATTCAGACTATGCGAAACTTTTCCTTCTTCACAGGACATTGCGACAGGTAAACAAAATTTTTTTACCTGTCGCAAGAAAATGTTTACCTGTCGCAGCAACTTGTTGCGACATATTTTTTCCTGTTTGCAATGTTTTTTAAACAGTATTTAGTAAGAACTTTTTGAAAATCTTGATTTCAGTCTCTTTATTACAAGTATTTTATATAAATTATCGCTTTAATTTAATGAATATTCTTTAATTTTTTGCTATTTTTAGATTTTCTCTGTTTTAAATTACACTGAAAATTTTAGTTTTAAAAAAAACCAAAAACAAAAAAAAAAATTGGGGGAAAACCTGCAAAATAACCCCCTAGGGGGGAAAATAAACCATTAAAAAAAAAAATTTTTATTTTTGCACAGATAAGATAAAAAAATGCAATGCAAAAACTAAAAGTTCTGAAAGTTGTTGACCAAATGAGGAAAAAAACCCAAAAAAAACCCCCTTTGGGGAAAAGGGCCCCCTGTTATTGTCGGGGGGCTTTTTTTTGGGGTTTTCTTTTGTTTAGAACTGGGGGGGCCCCAATTTTAAAAACCCCGGCATGCACCATAGAATATCAAAATTTTTTTCCCCCAAACAAAATCTAGATTTAATTATTTCGATAAAATTTTAAAATGAAAAAAAAAAAAACCTGATAAAAAAATTAAAACGGGTATGACTTTGTTAATTGATTATGGAAAGTAATAAAAAAAGAAAAAAAAAGACAATCTTTGGGTAAATGCTTTTTTTGGCCATGTTGGGTTTTTTGGGGACCGAAAAAGACAGAGCTTCCCCAGGGGTTCCATTAGGGAAAGAAAAAAGTATGTACAAGGGGGGGAAACCCCAATTTTCGAAATCGTTATTGCTTGGCCATCTCCCCCCGGGCCGATAATCATTACATAATCGCTAATAAAAAAAAAAAGGGGGAAAAAATTTTTAAAAAAAAGAAAGTAAAAAAAAATTTTTCCCGGGGAAAAAAAAAGGGTTTGCAGTAGGGGATTTTTTCATCCCCCCTTTGTCCGACAAAAAAAGGTTTTTTCGTCAGTCAAAATGGAAAATCCCGGACACCCCCGACTGACCGATGGACATTCGCATTGCCCCCCCAATTTTTGTTTTTTTTTTTTTTTAAATTTCTTTTGAAAAAATTTGACTACATTTTTTCCCCCATAATAAAATCAAAAATTTTTCAAGTACATGTGTGCGAAAATATGTAAAAAAAAAAAGATTAATGAATTCAGATCTCTCTGGGGACACACACTTTAAAAAATTAAAATTATTGCTTTAAAACGGGGGGGATGCATTTTTATTCATTGAAACTCAAATTATAGGGTAAAAAGTTTTTTCCCCCCCTTTTTTTCAGTTCAATTTCCCCAAAGGGGTTTTTCCCCCCTCGTTTGGGGGATTTTGCCTGTTGATGTGCAACATGCTTTGATTTTGCCAAAACCCCTAATCCCTCCCCGGGCCCCCTTTTTCATGAAATGAAATAAACACGAGTGAAAATTTTTTTCCAAATCCCCCCGTCACATGATTTGTTTTCCCGTTCACCCAAAGGGGGGGTGTTGAATTTTTCACAGCACCCAAAAAACCCCCTTAAATTTTTCCCCCGGGGTTTCCCCCGTTTGTGTTGATAATAATTATGCTTTAAATTTTTCCCCCAAAAAAGTGATGCACGGGGGTTACAGCTTAAATTAAAAAAAATGTCCAAAAAAACAACCGAAAATTTTTTGGGGAAGGGGGGAAAAAATTTTAAAAAGGAGTCTTTAAAAAAAAACAAAAAAATTTAAATTTGGGCCCCCGGGAAGATCAAATGTATGTCAAAGGGAAAAAGGGAGCAAGTAAATAAAAAAAAAAAAACAATTGATTAATTTCCCCCGGGGGAAAAATGTGTTTTTTTTTCCCCCAAAGTCTGTTAGTCTTTTTAATTTTTGGGGAATTTTGGGGGTTTTGGGGTTAAAACCCCTTTCCCATTTTATAATTTTAACGGAGCTCTTTTTAAAAAAAGATTTGACTGTTTCTTTTTTTTGGGGGATACTTATTTAAAAGAAAAATTTTTAAAACCCCCAAAAAAACAAAACATTTTAAAAATTTGGGCATTTGTTAAGAAAAAAAAGACCTGAAAATTTTTGGGGTGGTCATCGCTTTTGACAGAATTATTCAAAAACAGTAACTACAAATTGAAAAAAAAAAAAAGGGAAGGGTTTTTTGGGGTTTTAAAAAAAAAATTTTTTCAAATTGCCTCCCCCCCCCATTTTTTTGGGATCCATTCAGCTTTTTTTAAAATTTTTTTAAAATTAAAAAAAAAAAAAAAAAATTTTTAAAAAAAAATTTTTTTACGGGCATAGAAGAAAAAAGTGCATTTCAGGTTTTAAAAAAAGAAGTAATGTAATGCCCGGGGCATTACAAAAAATTTACTTCCCCTTTGAATTTTTTCTTTGGGTTTGGCAAAAATTTGTATTGTTTTTAAAGGTTTTTGCACCCCGGTCTCTGCCCAAATACAAAAATTTTGCCCGGGGACAAACTTATTCCCAAAAAAATAGCCAAATTTTAAATTTTTTTTAGGGGGGGGGAATTTTTTTCCTACCCGTGTCATTTTGCAGGGGGTTTTCTCGATGAAAAAAACCCAAAGGGAATTTTTTTGTGTAATGTCTGTTTTAGATATTCAGTGTGGTTAGATGTCTTTTCCCCCCTTTTTTTTTCACTTTTACAAGTTTTTTTTAAGGGGTTTTTTCCCCA
>CM037795.1:36942957-36992957 GCA_021229015.1 Solen grandis | reverse complement strand
ATTTGCTGGACGTCGCTATATGACTGAAATACTGTTGAGGCGACCGTAAACTCAAATAGTCAAGTCAAGTCATGTTAAATCTCAAAATATGGCCTTTAAATTCAGTGTAGATTTGAGTATGATACCTGAGTTTTTGAAAACATTTGGCCTGTACTTGCTAAAGGCAGGTTAGACTGTATACATGGTTTGTCTTTTGTATATTGGAAGCTTTAACCCTTTATTTCATACAAATTCATTTTGACTCATTGGCAGACAGAGCAGACCCAGATCAGACAGCTCCTATCAGGGTCTCCTCTGTTTGCTGATACGACATTATAGCTCAGTTTCTACACAGTCATCTGTGGCAAAGAAAAAAAAAATCCCATCATTTCATAAGCCTTTCAAAAATCAGTTAATTAATATTCATAAAGTCATAAATTAGTACATGAATATTTATGAGGTAAAAGGTAAAGATTGTATGCCTGGTGATGTTTGCAGGTAAACGCCTCCTTGCGGGCTGTGGAAGAAGAGAAGGACGTACTGCAGAACAAACTCCATATTGAGGTTGAGTCCCGGAAGGAGATGGAAGGTGAGCCAATCTGTGTTGTGTAACCCTTTACTGTTTGTGTAGGACTCAGATAAAACCAGGTCAGTGAGGGAGTAAGTTGCAGGCTGATCAGGTTTAATACTGTCTGCTGCTCATTGATGCAGAAGAAGAGCAAAAGAACAATTGATTTCTTGTCTTAAACAATTCAGATTAAAAACGCTTTTATTCTGATGAGACTTTCCAAGAGTGTAACTTTTCAGGAAATTATATATTTCGAGCTAGCAAAGGTGAAGATGATGTAAAGGTGACTTCATAATTGTGACTTGGATTTAAAGATTGCACCTCCTTAACGCTAAACATTGTCACCTGTGACCAGCTGACCTACTATGCACATTCTGTATTGTTCAAATAACTCCTGTATCTCTTACTTGAAGCTCTATTTTTAATGTGTCTCTCATCTCTTTCTCTCTGGCAGATCAAATCCAGCGGTTGAAGAGAACTATTGAAACAAACCAGACAGACAAGATGAAGGCGGAGAGGCATAGTCAGGAGGCACAGACGAGGCTTGAGGTCCTGTCCAAATACTTCAAGGAGAAAGAGACTGAACTGACCAGGTTTGTGCCTCAGCTACACTTGAGTAGTATTTAAAGGCTTTTAAAGTCTAAAAATGCAGCACACGGGTTTCCATGAATTATTATTTTCTGGCACCAGTTGTTAATGGTCAGCTTGTGACCCTCTGCAATATTTGCTAAAGCTAAGTTAATCCCATGAAAAATGAGCTTCCCTGCAGTTGCTCAGCTAGTTTCCATATACTGTAAAACCTGTCTTATCCGACACCCACTGGGACCAACTGACAATGTCGGATGAGACAGGTTGTCGGATAAGGCAGGTCATTATAGACTATACCTTTAAAATTGATAGTCCGTATATTTGCTATATATGACATTAAGCTTTAAATAATTTAGAAAATATTGTTGAAATACATGATTGTATACATGCATACACAAAAACTTATGAGCGAGGTTTATCATCGAAGTCAATTTACAATAACATTATTGTTTTGTCATTGTAATTGCTTGGACACCGATAAAGTAACAGTTTGCAGATGTGTCGAATAAAGCAGTGTAATTATAGAGCAATTGTCACTAATGGTAAGACAGATGTTGTTATAGGCAGGTTATTTAAACAGACTTTGAACAGGAAAAACATTGGGACTGACATAAAGTGTTGGACAATACAGGATGTCATTATGAACAGATGTCCTTATGGACAGTTTACTTTGTATTATCTTTATTTCAGAATTTCTCTTTGAAATCAGTGTTGAAAATTTCAATTTGTACAAAGAAAAACCTCTTGGAACTTTTACCATATTGCAAAAACATACATGATCATTTATATTAACAAAGTCAGATGGTCAAATCTTGATTTTGGTTGCTGTTGAAGGCCAGGTGACAAGGAAAAAAAATATGTATATGTATAATGTAATATGCAGCATATTTGGAAAATTGGTTTTCTCAGTGTGGAGGGTGTCTAATTCCAGGCAACTTGGTGAGCAGGAAGTGTTGAAAAACCAGAACATGTCAAAGCTGCAGTCCTCCGACTCCATCACACAGGAACTGACGAAGGAGAATGAGACATACAAGTAAGTGCCTGACCTCTGTATTGGATACTTCCCCTTGTTGTGGCTGATAAAAGGTGGGGCAGAGTCTTATGAGTTGGAATGCCAGTATCTTATATGCAGTGTGGTAGCATCATGGTGAGATCTCTGAGGTTTACATCCAGCACAGGCGGCAACTTATTTCTAGCTGTTTAAACCAGAACCAGGTCCTCTTGTCTTCAAATTTTGGAAAGAACTGAAGAAATGTTTGAACACCCCCCTCCCCCAGGGATTTGTTTAAGATGTAAGAACTTGTTGCTAATTAACATAGAGAATAAAATGGTTAACTCTGTTCAAACTTTTTTTCTCCATATAATGGTCTTAAATCAAGTCTTTGCACTTTAGGTTTTGGAAGACAACTATTATACATATTTAAGTATGCAGAAAATGTATGAAATACTGAATAAACCAGATGTTAGGAAATTCTATAATTTTTTAAATAAATGTTCTTTTATTACAGGGCACAGATAGAAGATCTTAAAAGTGAAATTACAAAGGCAGAAAGAGATTTCAGATCTCAGGTAAGTATTCTACCTGAAAATGTGCAAAATAAGAATGCACTATATAACTATTATAGTTCCGCAAATATTATGTCTGTCACCCAGTCGAAATGTGGAGAGAAATTTCATATTCTTCAGAAATGATTTCATTAAAACATGTGTATCTTTTTGTTTTAAACTACACAATAAAAAAAAATGTGGAAATATATATAAAAGCATTTATATCTATTTAACAGATTGCTGCCAATGAGAAAAAGGCACATGAAAATTGGGTAAGTAAGTTTATGAAGAGAATAATAGTGATCAAAAAGTATCTATGATTGATTTTTGATATATGAAAGATTAAAAAAGAATGATGATTGATTTAAGATGTGTATCTCAGCTTATAAACTTCTTAATTTATGAACTCAGGTCCAATTACATTAACCCAGTCAAAAATAGGCAATGTTTTTCCCAATTGACAAAATGAATCCCCAGTCCAAAGATCAATTCTACTTCTCCTCGTTATTTTTACATTCTTAGTTGTTTTTCTGTGTCTTATGGACTTCCACTGAGGTCGAATATGTTGATAATGGGGGCTAGGGTCCATTTCCCAAAATAGGCAGAAAAAAATAAACTTGGTGTAGTGTTGTTGTAGCTTGAATCACACTTCATGTTCTGTCCCATGAAGTCCTTCCTGTCCTACTATACAAAAAGTTTAGTAGTCAAAATGTGCAACAGATTGCCTACAAATTACATGGATGCATGGAGAAATAAGGATATGGTAATAGTTCAATTGATTAAGGATGTGTCTTTAGATATTTAAATTATAATGCATTCCAGCTTAGTTTATTACTTATTAGTATGTAAGGTCGGTATCATTCACATTGGTTTGTCCTGTAATCATTTTCATCTTTACATTAAGGTTATCTATATCAACTTTCTGTGATATGTTTTTTTAATCATCCATAGCTTGCTACAAGGGCAGCTGAAAGGGAGTTGAAGGAATCCAGACACGAATGTGGCATGTTGAGGCAGAAGTGAGTACAAATACATGTAGCTTGTATTAGGTGAAAAAAAAATTGTTTACCCTAACATCTTTGAAAAAAATAGGGTCTGAAGGTCAGCTAAACTTTTAAAACTTTTTTACCTTATTTTTTTAAAGGAAGTAACGAAAAACAGCGTTTTGCAATTGTAATAGCCTGAATGCTATGAAAAAAAGTTTAGGGTTGGTACAAAAAATAGGGTTGGTCGGGTAAGTGGAAACAGTAACTTCTTTTATTACGCCTTACATAGCAGCATGTTTTGTCTTTTTATGGTTTAACAATGATAAAACGTTTAACTGCAACAATCTGCAGTGTTCTTATTCTTGAATACAAGAAAAAATCACAAGTATGTGTCCAATTTGTGTGTCTTGAATACAGCCTGGTTGCTTTGATAGCTTAGTGGTAATGCACATTGCTTCTCACTAATCCATTTGGGGATCCATTTCTGGTCACATACATGAGAGGGCACAGAGCTGTCTGATCTGGGTCTGCTCTGTTTGCCAATGCGTCAGTACAATCTGTGTGATATAAAGAGTTAAGTCAAACTAAACACATTAAAGAATAAAGATTTATGACTGGTGTTACTTTTGCTTTCACATTATAATGTACCACATTATGACATGTTATTTTGTTCACAATCTGCAGGTTGACAGATTTGGAGAGGAAGCTGATGCAGGGTCCACCACCCGGCCTAATTCGTCCAATCACACAGAGGGGCATACCACCACCAGGTTTGTAATATATCACTGTGTATACCTTGATCGACCATTTCTATTCTGGTCATGTCATTTTTCCTGTGCTTGTATATGGTATAGTCTTAAAAGAAGAATAAAAATATGTTTATTTTTTTTGTAAGTAGGTAAATCGGTATAATATAACTCAACCCTGCTAGGCGCGATGGCCTAAAGGGTAGTTCTGGGACTGGTTAGCCCGGTGTCAGGTCAGTGTGACTGGGTGGGGTATCATGTCACATGTCTACTACAGTGAGGCAGCACTATATTGGTTCAAGTAGACATCATCTCCAAATGGCTGAAATACTGTTGGTGGGTAGGTAAATCTGATATGGCAGATATTTAAATTTAATGTTCATTCTAATCAAGGATAAACTTTCATTTTTTATTTGATTATGAGGGGAGGTCAAAAAAGCATTGTGGTATTGTTTCCCAATTAGTCCCTCAATGCTTCAAATAGTGGTTTTAGTCTGAAAAATGAGTGAGACTACTGACACCAGGGTTTGCTTAAAGCACTTGGCACTCAAAAAGCTTCTGTGGCTTGCTTGGTAAGATGCCTGTCTACCAATCTCCACTATGTTGGTTCTTCTTAGGAAAATTTTGCATTTTTGATGGCCTTTGCTCATTGAAAACTGGTCGGTTTTCTTCCTAAACTCCTTTCATGAATAGATCACATAAAACTGGGACTAATTATGTATGAACAAATTATCATTGTATAATTAACTGATCAATTATTGTTGAAAGCATATAATTCCATATAATGTGTATTAATTTGCACATGGAAATATTTTTTGACCCCACAACCCAAGTGTATGTGTGTTTATGTGTGAAAATATATTATACATTTTGTATGATACATATAAAGTATTGAAGTTAGTATTCAAGAGTCAATATCTTTTATTCATATTATATATAAATATAAATCTTTGCTGAACAGGTGTGATGAATGGACCCCCACCCCCTCCAGAGAGACCAGGATCCCGTGGGTCAGTGCATGGACATGTAACCCCCAGGCATAGGTTGGCTTGCTATTTACTAACTCATTAATTGTAGTACCCCACCCACTGTTTCTCTTTGATTTTTATTTTCTTTTTATGACCATTATTGATTAAAATCTGTAACCCAGTACCTCATGAATATTCATGTACAAGTTAAATACTTGATGAATGTTAATTAATCAAGCTTTAAATGGTTTTTGAAACAATGTGCTTTCTTTTTGCCATGCAGACTATATAGAGTCTGAGCTGTGATATTGTATGAGCAAACAGAGGAGACCCTGATCAGACTTCTATTTCCAAGAGTTGTCTGTTCTTGATCTACTCTATTTGCCAATATGTCAAAACAAATCTATATAATGGTTATATAAAGAAGATATCAAAATCATGAAATATTTATGAAAATAAATTCATTTTTAGATCTTGTTAAAAAAATAAAACAATAAACCATAAACTCTGCCACAATTCTGAATTTTGTTTTATATTTTATATGTTAAAACAATAGTGAAAATGTTCCATAAGAAAAACACTATGTGTGGTTGGTCAATGTAATAAGGTTAAAACTTTTAAAGTAGATTTATAATTATGGGAGGTAGATAAGTTTATCATATAATCACTATTTTTTCTGTTACTTTATTAAGTACATTTCATCAAAAATATGATACAATTTTAAATTAAAAGCATAATGATTTATTACTTTATAATAAATAGCTACAGACAACAGTGATTGGGTACTGCTTGTAGACTTGTGTGTTGCTAATTGATAATTCACTGATATAGTTTGTTTTCATTTCACTGTTTCTAGGAATGTTTTGCCCAACTGAGAAATATTAAACTGATTTCTTCATCATTTCATATTGGTTTTATGTCCCAAAATTTTATACCCCGACTGTCTAAAGATAAATAAAAATCATCTTAGTTTGCTATTTTGATTATTTCCTATTTTGAAGAATAATCCAGGTCATTTTTGTTGTTTAAACATTTTTTTATATTTAATTTTGAAATAAATTTTCATAGATTTTCTTGAGCGAATCATTGCCCACTTTCATGGGTGAATATCAAATTTTCATTTTAAAGTAGAAGTTGCAGGGATAGTTAAGGTATTTGTTTCATGTACCATATTTATCTAGGTTGGATTGATCAGTTTGTGTCCAGTAGGAAACTGTTGAGAATGACTGAGTGAATATGCAGGTGTCAGCAAATAAATGAGATATCAGAACTGGAGTAATTGATTCAGTGTGAAATCTGAATCAGCAATGACAAGGAAAATAGAACCAATATGAACACCGTTGTAATAATACATTTGCATTGTCTGTGTACAGCTTCCTGTGACAGTATGACTCCTCTATGTAGAAGCAGAATTAAAGAATGGCTTGTTGTGTTATTAATTCCTGTGTTAAGTGTATTAAAGTTTGTTTTTAGCTAACCTAAACACAGAGTGATCTAGGTGAGTTAATGTGATTAGAAAGTGTCAGGTAGCTGACCTTTTTCTTCCATTGCCAGAAATTTCTTCAAACATTATCTCCTCCAAGACTGGGAGGAAAATTTTGATCATACCCTACAGGGATGTTCCCCATGTGATTCCCTTTCAAAGTTGTTAAAAGAAATGGGATTGCTGTAATTAAGTTTTGATATCAACTTGCTAGGCTTCTATATATAAATGTGTAACCATTTTGCATCTGGTTTTGAAATGTATACATTTGTATTTATATGTATTAGAGACTCCTTGACCTGAGGTTAATATTATAACTAGAGCATCTCAGACGGGGTCAGGCCAGGAGAATATAAGCAGGAAATAATCATTAGTGCTGTAGACGTTATCTATTATTAATTGTATTGTAACACAGGAAAACATTATACTGTAGATGATATTGTTCAACTGTGTATATAGTATATAGTTTTTATACTGAATGGAAAACAAGACACAGGGTAAACAATTGTGCCCATTTGTAGTAGGGTAGTAGGCTTAATTAAAATGATGTTAATTAAAGATTCCTTTTAAATGAGGTAAAGCTGACTGTAACAACAAAGTCAGATTGTAAAATATTAATACTGAGGTCAATAATACATTGTTGTTACCCTGTATTTATTTTTTCATTCAGTATACATACACTATAGTATGTACATGTTGGTGGTCATGGATACATTAGGCTACTTTCATCACAATATTCTACCTGTATATATAGAAAATAACAAAATGTGTATCATAGCAAAGTTAATAATAATCAAATTATTAACCAACATACTATCGTCATATTAATTTATTATTTTAAATGAAGTGTATTGAGTTTTTATTAAATCAGAAGAAAGTTTTGTGTAACAAATATAATAAATTACGAAAGTAAAGATACTCTTTGGGGGCAAGAAATTTAAATACCCCACTTTTTCATTCAGACTTAAATTTTTACTCATCAAGTTTCTGCAGTGAACAATATACTAATATCTTTCAGTATTTATAAGGTATATTTTTATAGTAAATTGTTATCAATTTTAAAACATATCCAAATGTTGAACTGCATCTTCTGAACAGAAATAAGAAGTGCTTATCACAAACATACAATTATGTGTTACCAGATGGTACCTATAAGATTTTCTTTTCACTCAGCATGTTTTTCTTTTTCAGCTCACCTGAGCTCAAAGCGCTGGTTGTTGAATTATTGTGACAGGCCAGTGTCTTTTGTCCAACCATCATCAACAATTTCTTAAATATTTCCTTGTACATATATATATCATAAATAGAAAATTTTTAAATTCTTCTTTTGAACTAGTGGTTAGAATTTAATGTGATTTTGCACAAACGATCTCCTCATAGCACTAAAAAATATCTCCTAGCAACCAGGAGCCTCATATTTTAACAGATAGCCTTGATTTATTGATTATGGCTGATGGCCCTGAGGTGGTTTTGTTGACCTATGAAGCCCTCACAGTCTTTTATATACTGGTAATAAGGTCAAATCATAGATGACCGATAAGAAATAATTTAGAATGGTGCTTGGTACTCAGGTGGGCAATCTAGCATCTCTTTGGCCCTTTTTTCATGAATTTTGATTAATTTTAAAATATAAAATATTGTATTTTTCAGCAGCAGCAGTGTTGAAAATAGTCAAAATTATATAACTATCCTCATTCAGTGATATTTCTCTATTTCAACAGAGATGATGACTACCGCAGTTCACCAGGACCAGACAGATTGCCGCCCCCAGACCGTCGACTACCCCCGGGAATGATGGGGCCACGCCCCCCACCCCCCTCAGACCCCCTCTCACCGCCACCCTATGGCATTCGGCCACCATTCCCACCAGACAGAAGGTCTCCACCCAACTTTGACAGATATCCCCCGCCCCCTCGTGGGGCCCGCCCACCATTCCCCCGCCCTCCACCCCCTCATTTACGTAGCCCCCCTCCTCTAGGGCCTCCGTCAGAGCATGAGGACAGCAGGCTGGGTAAGGGTGCTTTATACCTCTGAGTTGGTCTTCTATTGGTTTTGTTTGTATGTGGTATCACACTATGACGATATATTTATTCTTCTGTTTTAATTCAAAGATTCAAAATGATTTGTAACTTCATGCATGAATGGTTGGGAAAAAATCTCTTTTAACTTACACTCATACCTCTCAATGGTTCTTATGTTGGACCAGTACTTTGTACCTGGAAAGGCTTTTCTACACAGGTTTAAATACAAAACCTTTGGAACTGCAGTCCTGTATGTTACCACTGGACCATGCCATGAAAAAAGTTGAATTGAAAAACAAAAAGGAAATTGCATAGAACAGCTAAAATCTGTTTGGTATTTTACCAGACATTTAGCAAGTAAAGGTAGGGATTTCCGTACAATACTGTACAAATCTATTATATATAGGACCTGACATGAATTTTTATTTCATATAAAATTTTATTAAACAAGTTCATGAAAATGTTATTAAGTGAGCCTCTGGTGAGCTTCATAACATTTTCATGAATGAGTTTAGTAAAATTTGATATGAAATGACAATTCATGTTGGAATCTTTTTATCATATGACCATAATGACAGTAAATCGTGATTATAACAACAAACAAAAACATGAATGAACAGACTGTGAACGAATTACTTTTGTAATCTAACACCAAGAAAATAGTTTCAAATAATAACTGAAAATAATGATTTAACCCTTTCCCTCATAGAGGAAACCATGAAAAGACCTATGCGAACAGCATAAAACCAGATCAGCCTGCGAGTAACTCGCAGGCTGATCAGGTTTTATGCTGTTCGCTGCTCCTCAGTGGTCTGGTAATGAGGATTTTACAATTAAATTTAGTAAGGTTTGAGTTTGGCTTTCTGCAGATCAGGCTGTATGTGGTACCTATTGAGTGCGTCAAAATGAGTCTGTATGAGGGAAAGGGTTAACGTGTGTATTTCTCATACATTTTCAACATCAATGAATAATGAATCAAACACATTTAATCCAGCTGTCTGAGTTCAACACACTATGCATACATATAGAATACATGCACTTGATGCGGAGTGATGTAATGTGGCCTGAAGTTATATGTAACGAGTTAAATATAAGAAAATATGTTATGGTTTAGAAACCGGAAACAACTGCTTGAGCACAATATCATATGATATAATGCTGTATTTGACCATATTGTAACTATGGCAAAAATGAACAATTAAAGTTCCAGTATGTTTTAGCTTAAGATTTGCAATAGAAAAATATATGTTAGCATAATTATTTCATATTGGCATAGTGTCAAATGAGGTTTAATTAAGCTCAGAAATCCACACTGAAATAACTTATGAAAGAGCATGAGAAATCCCCAGGAAGCTGAAGTTGTTCAGACAGGGTAGTATTATGCTATTATAGTTAGAAAAGTAGGAGGAGTTGTTCTGGAACATTCTGTGCAGTAAAATCATGGGTGTCTCTTCGTATGAGGGGTGTTTCAGAAGTTCATGGACTTTTGTTATAACTTGAACAAATTTTGATATAACAAGGTAGAGCAGATAAAAAAATCCACAAACTTCTGAAACACTGAAGTTATCAGTCTGCATACTGCATGTATTTACTTTTGCTATTTTTCAAATAAATCTTTTGAAATGATTGAATCATCCTGTTTATAATATGAAGTTTGTAAAGATATTATAAATCAGTAATTGTAAGTAAGTAAATTTTTTTATATTTGTATTTTTGAATATTTAATTTTTAAAATTCTGTTTTCCTTTCATTTGATGTTTTATCAACATATTATGAATTCTTTATCATATATACAATATAGTTCCCTTCAGTTGTAGTAGAGTGGCCAGACAGTAGTGATTACAATATAGATGTTTAGTCTGAAGGTGATTTGAACCTTGGTTGGGTCTCTTAACTTCTCCATTATTACATTGTATTCCTATTTTTTCACTGAACCTCAAGCGTTAACTCATGAATATTCATGAACAAATGCTGTTTTGCATTATAGACACGAAAGTCAGGGCAAAACCATACGAAATTGTAAATAATGGTGGCAATCTTTGATTTGGGTAGCTATCTTGGATTTTCTCAGAGAGTACCGTAGCCCAATTTTTTTTCATCATCATCATCATCATCATCATCATCATCATCATCATCATCATCATCATCATCATCATCATCATCATCATCAACAACAACAACAACAACAACAACAACAACAACAACAACAACAACAACAACAACAACAACAACAACAACAACAACAACAACAACAACAACAACAACAACAACAACAACAACAACAACAACAACAACAACAACAACAACAACAACAACAACAACAACATTGAGAGCAGTAGCATTTTATGTAATAGTGTACTTTTAGGCAAACTGATGTTTTCAGTCTTTGAAACAGAATTGGGAATAAAACTTTAAAATAATCCATCTAGATGTATATTGTTTAAAATCGTATGAAGTTAAAATCATTTAAAAGATAAGGACTTCATTATTGAAAGATAAAATTTGAACAAGGAAAAAAAAAAGTTTTTTTTCTTTCTAAAAATGAATGTGTTGGATATGTTGAATGCATATTTTGGATGAGGGATGTACTGAGGTGACCTCTTTTTATTGGATATAGCTCAAATTCCACTAACAATGCTGTGAAATGTATGCCACCCTTCCTGTTTTAGAAAGTATTCAAGAACGTGACTAAGTTGACATAAATTATTTCCTTTATAATATGCAATATTTGTTGTTAAACATGAAACATTTGGGAATTTTAATTAGAGAAACAAGAATGATGAAATTTACAACTTTGTACATGTATCTAAGTATTATTTAGCACTAAGTACTGTTGGTGGAATTTGAGCCTGGCCTTTTTGTGGGATGGTCTCAGTGAAGCTGGAGATGGGATAAACTATCATTTGCAGACTGGAGCCAGTGTGCCTGCAGTACATCTCCAATACATGTATTTCTGCCCTGCATTTCATTATACCCCGACTTGACTTAGTGAATTTGGGGGGCTACTCTGGAATCATATCATGCTTCCCATCCTGGTGCACCTCATGTGCTAGTATTGGCACTTCAATTAAGCCTTAGAACAGTTCTTCATTGTTAAAAAAAGAGAGAAACCAAATATCTTTTCATATATGTGTGACTGACCTATGATTGTTGAACCATGATTGCTTTTTGGATAGCCAGTTTATTAGGCCAAATACCACAGATAGATTTGATATCATTGATGTAGAGTTAGCTGATGATTCTAAGTATTGCAGTAGGGTACCAGGTACACAGTTGGAATCTGTAGGAGATACACTTTCAATTTGTCATTGAAACCAGTTCAAATTAATTATAGCTACCCTCATGAAATAAGTTTTGTACCAAATTGGTGCTAATATAGTCACAGCCAGTGTTAATCCTTATTGCTATTGAAAAAAAATCTTTTAGACAGAAATTTGAAAATAAATCTTGTACAATATGGATATGTGTCATTTCAGACAAATCAATAATGTAATTCAGTTGTAATGTATCTCCGGTTATGTACACTTAGAAATAATTATGTACATCAGCTTTTACGCCATGCTCTAAATTCGACATTTTTCCTTTGAATGACATTTGCCTTATTTTTTATGACAAGTTATCAAGATATTTTTATGTGTTAAAACATGTTTATACATACTGTTTCTACTTTATCAAAGGCATTATAAATTAATGTGAAATGTTTTAGATGATCTGTACAGGCCGTGTTTTTCTTTAAACTCTATAGGACCATCTTGGCCCTTTTGTTTTATATTGTCAGTGGAAATTTTTTAATTAGGAACCACATACAGTAATTGAATGTTAATTGATTTATTGAATCATAAGACAATTCAAACTTGTTCAAGTTTTTATTAATTGAAGCTTTAGCCTTAATTGACAAAAACAAAACTCATTTTGTCCTTGTGTTCACCTCTTTTAAAAGTCAATAATTGTATAATGATGTTTATTGTGCTGTTTTCAGGCATGTACCGCCCCCCTCCTCCAGGTATGCGAGACAGGGGTCCGTCACAAAGACACCAAAGTCAGGTGTAAGAGAGGGGAGACAAAAATAGATTGGGACATTCTGCAATCTGGCAGTCACATGGTGGTCATGTGACCTAAAATGGCTGACCTCACTATGGAGCAGTTGCATGCCATCATTGTGCAATCTGTGATGAACTCAAATGTCGACACTGATGCAAATATTATGTTTCTGTAGATAAAGCATTCTTCAATAAGGATGGTTTACTTGAAGAAAACATTTGCAAGGAAATATAATAACTGTAGTTTATGTGTAGATAGACAACTACAAGATGGAGAAATTGAGCTCAAAGCTTGATAAATATAAATGGACTGAAAATCTAGTCATATATGTTGTGAAAGCAGAGACACACGCTCAAGAAATCGTTAGCATTTAAAGCTCTGGGCTAGAGATCCTGTTGTCGGCATTGTTATATGTACGAGTGTATTTGTAATTGTGAACTCTTGAGACAATGGTGATGTGTCTACTTAATCAGAAAAAAATGGCCATATATTTCGTGTATTTATCATTGGATCATGTTGTTATATATTTGTAAGCTAAGATTCAAAAGATCATGGTAAAGAATTATTTTTCTGACATTATTTTTCTGTGTCAAGCATTGTTGGTAAAGTGCCATGACTGCTGGCTTTGTAATCATGATTTAAGAATGGTTCAAGAATTTATATTTCCATAAACTAACACATGTATTTTTTCCACCTCAGAATTTATGCGGCTTGAAACTATGGTAAGTGTTCAGGTATATGAAATGGCATTTTTAGCAGGTCTGTTTTTCAAATAGAAAAAAAGTTGAGGTGTTGTCATTACCCTGGTGTCATTGTTAACGGCATCGTCGTGGTGAAAAACTTTAACCTTTGCCATTTAAATACTAAACCGTCTGTCATCAGATTTCATATACTTGCTCACTATCACAAGGGCTACATTCTCATCGAGGGCCGTAGCTCTTAGGTCTATTTTGACCTAATTTATCTCCCCCTTTTTTTAAAAAAAAACAACAGAAAAACCCTAACAGACAAGTGATTGCATCTGTATGTAGTGCTTTTGTTAAAGTTCACGATGGTAGTACAAAGTAGATAATGGGTGGGTGAATAGTTGATTACAAGTCAAGTATCAGTGGTGTAAGTATGTTGTAAATATTTTTCTTATTTATTTTTCATAGACATTAGTTTTTCAGTCAAGGAAGAGAAGATACAGCCTAAAGTGCATAGCTGCCATTAAGATGTATTCGTTTTAAACTAACATTGCAGTGAGAGAGAATAACACTCAGTATTATTTAAACCAAGTCTTAATTTAACCTTTTACCACATGTGTATTAATCCTTAATTCCTGATTATGTGGATAGGCCCTTTTTTACCATAGCTTTGGTGATAACAGTATCATTTCCATAAGAACTCTTAGTGTAAATGTCAATTTCTGGGGTATTCAGCTTGTATCTTAAGAAATTATCAGAGGGGAAGACACCAGTGAGTCCTTCCATGGTATAATGTGAAGTAAGCAAGTGGTAAAGAGTGTATAAATGCTTTTTATAGCCATTGAATGCTAGAGGTATCACAGTTTACTGTTCTCTTGATGTATTTTCCACATCATTAAAATTTTCATAACAAAATTTCTTAAGTTTTGTAACAAAATCACAAAATTGCATAATATGTGAAAATAAGACTTTCGCCATATCTGTAAGGATAATTGTTAATTCCTTAACTGTGTAGATATTAGCATTATGCTCAAATGTTGTAGATAATTAGCAATATGCTGAAATAAATTGGATGGAATCAGTTAAAATAAAAATCAGTTTCTGCATACATTGATTAAATAGCAGGAAATTAATTCAAAACTAAATATGAAGTTACACACCAGGGCTCACGCTGTTGTGCACCAAAATCGAAGTACCCATATTGAAAGTGGCAAATATTTTTCTGGTTTGGCACATATTCCTTGCTCATGATTTGATATTATAAATAACCTCAGTCTGATTACCAGATTACTTCATGTGGAGATTTAACGGGCCAAGAAAAATCATTACCATTTGTCCACTTTTTCTGCCAATGAAATTGCTCTTTTTCAGGTTTATTTAAAAAAAATATATTACGTATTTTGTGTTTTGCTTAGGTTACAAGAAAAATATGTTTGTTTTGAATGATGATGTTAGTCGCATGCTCCTGCTGCCGACATCAAAGGTGCCCTTTGCTTGGCTTTCGTCTCGCTTAGGTTAAAATCCATATTTTTAAAAAATGTGCATGTCTGTCTGTGTATTTGACTAACACTTCTGATGCGAAGTGATAAACAGTTTATCTGCAAATTACAGCCGACGGATAAAATTCTTTTATTGACTATAGGACATTTATAAGTGTGTTTGTTTTGGTTCTGCTAATGATATTCAGACTTACTTAGCAGACAGAAATCAAAGCATGCTAACTTACAATATGCAAATGTTATTTTTAAAATTTTGCACCATTTGGCACTTGCCCAGGCTCAAGAAGAAAAGAAAAACAACTCACAGCGTGAGCCTCCAACACCTAGTTAGTTAGTTTTTTCAGTTATTGTGCTATTTTCTGGCTTATAGCTAATCTAGGGATGCCACTATGGTGTTCTTGATTCTTGGATTTGTCCATTTATGTCCTGTATTTAAGAACTGGCCATAGTTGATGCAGCTGTGTAGCATTGCAATAAATTTAATTTCTTAAAAAGTGTTGACCACTTTTTCTGTAGAAAAATGTTTTGTGTGTATGTGTGTTTTTAATGAAGTCCTCATACTGTTAAGACATTGTTTTCTTTATATATCTTAAGAAGACAGAAAATAGATGATGCAAATAAATGCATGAAGTTACAGGGTTTTTATTATTAGTATACTGTTCAGTAGAAGGTATGGCTGATGTGTGATGGAAGTAGTGGAGGGTCATGTTGATTGCTCCCAACTGCCCAGAATGGACTATTTTAGGTTTCAGAGAACCATTGTTGTCATAACTTATTGTATTATATAACGTCATTTTAAGCTATCACAAGTGGCATTATTTCACTCAATTCTGAAAAGAAAACTGCTGTAATGTATTTTATTTATTCACCAATTTTAATGAGATATACTGTATGCGAAGCAGAACTTTGTGTTCTACACAAAAGCCCAAATGATTCTTTTTTTATTTGTACAATATTTCCTAACATTTTGGAAAACACTACAGGTGTATTAGCAATGTGCTTCATGTGTTCAAAATTTCACGATCATTTAAGGTTTTCTCGAATGTTAGGAAAAACTGTACATCTGAAAAAAAGAATCATTGGGACCAACTTTCTGCTTGGCATGTGCCATATACCATTAAAATTTTTAAAGAAAGGATATACTTACAGCAGTTTTCCCCTCAGAATCAGTGCAAAATAGGCTTTTCGCGATAGCTTAAAATGACATCATATACCACATGGTATGACCACACTGAAGTACTCTCTTGAGAAAATCTCGAAATAAAATGTATTGAGATACAACTTTTATTTTTATTATGTAGAGATTCTAGCCATTAAAATGTTGGTAGGTGCTGTGCAGTTGTATTTATCAGAAATGGTGTTATTGTATGTCTCCTTGTAAACTGTGTTAAACTGTGTCAAATCCTTACAAACTGTTATCAGGTGTTTTGTATGATAAAGATGCATCCCTTCCTGTTGATATTTTTTTCTATTTTAGTTAACGGAATAAAATATAGCAATTTGACTTACAAATGTTCAGATATGTTCCTGTACTGGTGTATAGTGTAGCACCAGTACAGTGAATTGTTTGTTTTGTCATGAACCAAATGATTAAAGTAAAGAAACTACATCACTTGTTTACATCAAATATATAGCTTGCCAACCAAAATTGATCCATTCCTTCATATACTACTGATTAGTCTGTATTTACAGTTCAAATATATTTCTCATTTAAATGGTTTCCATGCTTGATAGAGAAGCACATTGCTTCGAAAATATCATTAGAGTGGTCAGTTTGGTGACAGACTAAACCTTGTTCATATCATATCCACCTAGAGCCTCAGATTTTCAGATTGTTGTTCATATGAGTCGTAGATGACCCCCTACTGACTCATCATTGTAACTGTCAATGGCCTGGAGAATAGATATCACTGATTTTAAGGTGTAAAATAAGAATTCATGCATTTAATGGCATCTCATATTTTTCTTTACCATAACAAACAGGAATCAATGAATTTTAAGGACTTCACAATTTTCTCTCAAAAACTGCCATATTGTGAGTGTCATATAGTATTTATAGATACAGAAAGATGTTTTTGTGTACGTCTGCATTTGTAATTGTTAGTTACAAAGTGTAGTTGTTTATATATCAGTTCTTGGCCCAAAGTTCTCAAAAAACTACTTAAGTATGATCTCGGACACAAACTCAAATACTGTACTCAACTCCCTATTGACTATAATGGCCAAGTTTTGAGTTTGAGTACAAAAATCATACTTATGTGCGGTATTTATTTTCGAGGACAAAGGGCCTGTAGTTGCCAGCGGTAGAAACCTTATAGACTATGGTGCTAACTTAGAAAAGACAGCTCAATGAAACCAGTTTAGAATTATGTCTCTCATGGTAACTCCCATTTTGTTTTACCCACATTTCACATAGGGAAGTGGGAGCTATGTAGGAATCATCCTTTCCTGTCCTCCACTGACATGACAAAAAGTTTGAGGACTGTTTTTGATAATGTCTTCACACCTCAGATAATGCTTTATCATGAGACCAATTAGCAGACAAGTGAAGATAACTCTGTCAAGGATTTTGCATGAATTATAACCCTTTTTCTGAGTCAAAGCAGTATGCTGGGGTATAAATCACTTTCAGTGATTCAGTGATAGCAATAGTTTTTAATTTATAAATAGAGTTTATATTTGTTTTTAGCGTTTGAAGTTGCACAATCAGATGAATTGTAATCCTAGTTTATTGCAGTGATTTTTTTTTTTTACAACATGTGGCTTTCTTATTGGGAAAAGTAGTGTTATTAATAAAAAAACCAACTGGGAAATCATCTAATTATAGATGGTATATGTCTTAGAATGTTTCAAATCAACATTTAAGTAAGAATAACACAAATTTCATTAAAATACCATGAATTGTTTCTTTTAAGAAATGAAAAATCAGTGGGAAAAAATGTCAGTTTTTGGTTAGGGGAAACCACCTGTAAAAGGTAGTAAATTTACCCTGCAAAAAATCACTGTATTGTGGTCTGTTCGGTAGGCAAGGCAGTGGCATTTAAATCTTAAATCGGTGTCTTCTACTTCAGTACATATGAACCTGCTCAAATGGTCATAAGTTGCTTTACAGAATCATACTGGACTTCTAGAATTAACTTATTACCTCATGAATATTCATAAACAAGTTTTTGAATTAATTAGTATTAATATACAGAACTTTAAATGGTATGAATATGGAACAAAGGATTTTTCTTAGCAATGTAGATTGTAAAATGTGAGCTACAATATTACCTTGTCAAACAGATGAGACCCTGATCAGTCTGATCTGGGTCTGCTCTGTTTGCTGTAATGTCAAACTTTGTCTGAATGAGGTAAATAACACTGTTATTAAAGTAGTGTGGCATTTGATTCCAGACTTGGGTTTCATTAAGCATCTCAAATAGAGATTTCCCTCTATCAAAAATTCTCAAATTCTGTATTACACCGATTTTGATTTCGACCCAAAAACCAATAGTAGTATAGATATATATAACAAGTTACTAAATGAGACCTTCCAGAATATGGCCAATGTTTAATGTATATATTCATATCAGTCTTCAAGAAACTTGCAGGCTGATCAGGTTGAATACTATTCAGGTATTATATTGAGTGATGGAAAGGTTGCTGTCAGTCAGGTCTGGTTTTTTGATAGTCTTACAAATTGGGAGATGGTTTATTCAAGTGGTAAAGAGTAAAGTTCTCGTTTCATAGGAATCACGGAGTCCCGCTCCATCCTTCTCTGACGTAAAATGAAGACAAGGTATAATGTGGGGGTATCAATCACCATTGGTATCCGTTCAAGTTTGTAAGAGTCAGTGACTGCAATGGTGTTGCAATTGGGAAATCCACTTATAAAATAAAGTTGTGTTAGACATTGCAGCTTAGTAATATATTGAACTCCTTGAGTCTTTAAAATAATTATTTTGATTCCTTTTTGAACTGTGTGTGAGTGATGAGTATTTTGTTTTGTTACAGATTATTTTTGTTTAACAGATAGCAATGCTGTCTCCTTAAGTTTGTTATCATGAATGGAATTTAGAGTTTATAATTGGTGAAGCATTAAAACAGTATGCTGTTGTAATACATGCCAAACAGAACAGTTCACTATTGAATAGACTTGATGATCTAGGGCTGTATTGACAAGGCATCTTAAGTCAGATTTTTTTTTTACGTATGCCAAATTTACTTTTAAGCTTGTCTGTTTTTTGAATAGAAAAAAAGTCAAGGTATTGTCATCACTCTGGTGTCATCGTCGTTGGCGTTTATGAAATACTTTAACCTTGGCCATGAATTTTAGACTATTAAACCCTCTGTCATTTAACTTCATGTATTTGTTCACTATCAGAAGGTTACATTCTCATCAAGGGCCATAACTCTTAGTTTCATTTAGACCTGATTTAACTTCCCCTTTTTAACAGACAAGCATTGGCATCCGCATACAGTGCTCTTGTTTCTAATAGTATATCTGTTTTATCAGTCCTAAATTTTGATAAAAAAATTATAATTGCTGGGCATGCTCATATTTACAAAAGAATTTGTGTATAGACCAGTTTAATGCTCCAATATATGTATTTTTCATGATTTTTTTGTAATTATGTTGATTTTTTTTTTTCAAGGATTTAAATAATAAATTCTGTAGAGATATTTTCCATATAGACTGATATTTACCATATGAGAAAATAACCAAATGTATATTTTCCATATTAATATACTGTTATTGTGTAACACATGGTAAACTAGGAGAAGGAAATATGTGTTCAAAATCACCTAGAATGAAATCATCCCCCACTCCTTTAAAAAAAAATATCACCCTTTAACGCTATAAGTGCTTTGAGCACTTGTGACTGTCTTTGCAACCACTGCAGACCAAGATCAGCCTGCTCCTCTGCACAGGCTGATTATTGTCTATAAATGTTCAGCAATCACCCCCATAAACAACTAATGGCTAAGTCCAAAATGAAGAAAGGACAAGTCCATTTAAGAAATTCAGTATGGTAAGGGTTAATTAGTATTTTAATTTCTTTACATTTTTACTATCAGAAAAAGAATTGCATTTTGTTGATATCTTAGTGTAAAAAATGTATTAGTTACACCATGTGTACCATAGCTTTTGGTACAGTGTATGTGATCCAATTTTAGCATCATCTCCACTATATATATATTATGTATCAACCTTAAGCCCTGTGTTTAAGTTTCCATGGTGATCACAGTATGGTGATTTGTGAAGATTTCATGAATAAAGAAGATGCGAAAATCTGAACAGTACTTTGCTTGTCTTTCTTACACATGTTTATCTCCATAAATTTAAGGCCAAATTGAACTTTGGGCAAATCAGTTAATTTATAACACAGCATGACCCCTATTTGACACAAGATTTGCCAAAACTTTCCAAAAATACATTGTCCAATTGAGAACTCATCATAGGCTCAATGGATGTAGATAATTTTTGGTCACCTATTTACCTCAATAAAATTAAGGCCAAGTTTGTAAAATTTTGACACAGTTATGACCCCTTTTTGACATCCTTGTCCAATCAGTAGGCTTCATACTCTAATTCAAAATGCTGAAAGGAGTATTAATATCCTTCGGTGATATTTCTAGGACTAAAAATTCTTAAGCTGTCTTGTTATTTGCTTTACACTGCTTCATGATTGTATTCAATTTTTTTTTAACCCTTTACTTCATATGGCAACAGAGCAGACCCAGATAAAACAGCTCCTGTTTGCTCACACAATATTGTAGCTGAGATTCTTCAAGTCAGCAAGAAAAATCTATTATTTCATATACCATTTAACCCTTTACCTCATATGGACTCATTTTGACGCACTCAATAGGTACCACATAAAGCCTGATCTGCAGAAAAACACAGTTAAACCTTACAAATTTAATTATAAAGTCCTCATTTCCAGACAATTGAGGAGCAACAAACAGCATAAAACCTGATCAGCCTGCGAGTTACTCGGAGGCTGACCTGGGTTTATGCTGTTCGCATAGGTCTTTTCATGGTGTCCTCTATGAGGGAAAGGGTTAAAATTCAATAAGTTAATTTTATAAAAGTCATAAATTTGTACATGGGGTATAGGATTAATAAGTTGTCAAGGAAAAAAAGTCAAGGAAAAGAAAAAGATTGGAATTTACTGAAAATCATTTATATCATTTCAGTTGTAAAACTATTCTTTATTTGTATTAAATCTTAAAGTAATACAGCATTAAAATGCATAACAAAAGTTTGAGATACGGGTATATAAAGTTTGAAATATATATACATGTATACCGAAGGGAAAAAGAAATGCAGGATAAATGAGGGAATGTAAGGGAAAATAAACAAATGTTTCTAATGGTATTAGGACATTACAAATGCTTTCAAGATGTATTTGGCTAAATTTTGGAATAAACATTGGATATGAAAAATCCTCACTTTTTGAACCATTAAAACCATAATTATCTGCAATTCCTGTGTAAATTTGCTGGTACAAAACAGACAATGTTAAATATCAGCAAGCCTTTCAGATAATGGCAGATGCATTTCCGTTAACTTTGATGACAAGGTTTTGTTTTTTTAATATATAATTATGAATACAATACCGAAAGTTCGCAGGGAAAAAACGTAACCGATACAAAAAGGCTGAACAACATTCCGACAGCGAAGAAAATGGAAGCTCTATGTAAAGGAGAAAGGCCAAAACAGAAAAGACAAAACGAGGCCCATAGATCAGAGATGTATACTTCTGTGAAATATCAGATAGTTTTAGGTGTTTCTTTTTTTTCTTTGTTATAATATTTGAAATCACAAAATAAGAATGAGAAATTAGAGGCATTCATGCTTTCTTTGTTAAGGTAATAGGCAATACCCAAGAAACACGAGGAGCTGGACCTCTGTATAATTGCAGTATGTAAACAAGCATGTCTTATGTCAATCCCCTAAAGCTAAAATGTAAATGAGTGTGGAAAACGTGCAGTCTGTTTGTTGCCACATTAATATTCGTTCCAAGCGTTTCCGAATGGAATCATTGTTTCCAACCATATTAGTTAATTTCAGTGTGTACTTGTCAAGTTATAATATTAGTCAGTAGAAATACTAATGATGCACGCTATATTTTCACCAGTGGTTCATCATACAACTGTATGTCAAGTTAGGTAGAGATAAATGTTGGACTGAATACATCTTTAAGAGGAGTTGTCCCCTTCACAAAAAATTGAGGTGGGGCTGGTCATATGTTGTTAACAACACTGTCTGATGCTGAAATCTTGAATCTGGCTTCAGAGATAATTAATACTACATTTGTTTATACCCTGCATTGTTTTTTTCCTTCAGTATATCATAAATATTGCCATGTTTCAAAGGAAACATGTAACTGATATGTTCAATCTAATCACATATAGGTTGCAAATCTTTATAAAATAATTATTATTCGTAACCAAGTATAGATATAATGGTGGAATGCTGAATGGAATCGCTCTACCTGTTAACAGAGTGACTGGAGTGTCCTTTGGCTGCGGCAAGAAATCTCATCCTATATACTGCATGAGTGACACACACATATTAAACAAGACTGACTTCCACGAGATTCTGTACTGTAAGGCTTTGAAAATTAACAATTAAATGCAATATTAAATGCAGTAACCTCTTACATATGCAAAAAAGATGAACAGTTAGCAAAACTTTCAATCCAAGTCCCCCTCAGCTCAGAGACCTTACATAAAAGGACACTTTGTCAGTCAACACATATCACACCAGCCGCTGGAGTTAGAGATGCTGTTCTGTGGTATCCAGTGTTTATTAGTCATTTTGAAGTATGTGTCAGGTATGCTCCCATCAGTAGTATCATACCACTCCAAAATGAATCACATTTAATGATGAACCATCGGCCTGAAAATGATTTTTTGTTAAATGTCTCCTTAAACTGACATTTTTAGAAGAAAACATAATTACAATATAGGGATGTAATTCTTCAAATGCAAATTACTAGGCACTAGACATTAACTTCTTGTATTTCTAAAACATACTGGAATGATTTGTTTGCTATCTTGTGTCATAATCAGTTCTAAAAGATTTAAAAACAAAAATGCACTGAAATGACTTTTTTATGTTTTATATAAAAAACAAGAGCTGTCCATAAGACAGCACGCTCGACTTTTCTCAGTTGCTAAGACATAGTTTTATGGATTTTAATAGTATGGTACATATCAATGATGATATGTTCTAGTTATAGTAGAAATTATTCTATCCCCTCCAATAAACAAATAGGACATTTTTAATTGGTGAAATTAGCATGCAGAATCAATTTGAGAATGTGGTGTGCTGATCCGCTAACTCCAGTACAGCCAGGGTTATGGGCCTTGCTAGTAAGGCAGAGGTAGTGATGGTGAATAAGTACTTGAAGTTTCAGTCAAATACATGTGATAGTACAACTATGTAAAAAAATTACCATGATTTTGGCTGTTTTCTAAGTATGAAAGTGGCATAACTTAAGAAGTAGTACAGCAAGAGTTATGGGACTTGTTAGTAAGGTAGAGGTAATGATGGTGAATATGTACTTGAAGTTTCAGTTGAATACCTTAGATAGTATTGAAGATATACAACTTTGTAAAAACTTTAACCTTGATTTTGGCTGTTTTGTAAGTATGAAAGGAGCATAACTCCAAAAATAGGGTAGCCAGGGTTGTGGGCCTTAGAAGTAAGGTAGAAGTGATGATGCTGAATAAGTATTTTAAGTTTGGGTGGAATACCTTTGATAGTATTTAAGTTATTGATGTTTGAAAAAAACTTTAACCTTGTGTTGCAACGCCGACGCCGACGCCCGAGTGACAGTATAAGCTCTCATTTTCTTCGAAAAGTCGAGCTAAAAATACAACAACATAAATACATGTATAACAAAATGTCTCCTATATAAGTGAATGACTTCTCCCCCAAGGTTTAACATTGTTTTAAATTGAATATGAAATCAGCTTCCAAGGGCCGACCACAAAACTATACTAAATGCATATAGAATTAAAAGATGATGGTCTGTTTTGTGGTCAACCCTCTTTATGGTAGTATATTAGGTCATTAATGAAGGTGGACGCCAGAGTTCCTGGAGAAAATCCACATGTCTGGATGGATGACCATTAAGAAATGAACCAAGGATACCCCCTCCACAGCACACAAAATGATATCTACCTGGTCCCCAGCACCAGAGGGCTGGGCCCATCCTCCGTCAGTCAGGGCTGCCATGTAATCACTAATGTCTATACCGTCAAACTCACGCTCTCTGAAATACACACAGCACTCATAGTATCTACCACATTTCAATGTGCTGACAGTTTATGAATAATGTGAGGAAACTTGTTTTGTCATCCCCAAAAAAGTCTGGGGTCTGTTTCACTAAACTTCGTACGAAAAAAATCCTCGTAGGGTAAATTCACAGATGTAAAATATTATGTGTATGTTCCTGTTAATTTTTCTTTACAAAAATGTTGTTTGTATAATACAATAAATTGGGTCATCTATCTATGTAGAACACTATGTTTTTATACTATGTAGAACTTATGACTAAGATCAAATTTGTACAAAGTGAAACAAGCCCCAGATATGTATAATTTTTTTTTTGAAAAAACTTCAAAATGGATTATTTTTTACTTGTATAAACAAAAATTTAAACTTCCCATTTCATTTCAGAATTCAAAATATAAATAAAACTTGGTACTTGTGTATTTGCATTCATATTTGTTTTTGACTAGTTGACCTTTGCCTTACTCTGATTTTGATATTCATTAATTACATTTGTACTAGTTGTTCTGGTCTATAAGTGTCAAAATATCCAAATTTTGCAATGGAAACAAATTCCATCTTGCAGTTTAAGATGTTGGAACAAATCTTTACTTGCCAATAGAGTATTACGCTTTACTTTCAGTAAATATAAAAATAACTGAATAATTTAGCAAATGTTACCCTGGTCCTTTTTGATTAAGTAACCAGCATATACTACAATGTTTCAAATAAAATTATGACACAATAAGCAGTTTTCAGAAATCAGAATCACTCCATTATTAATGATAGAAATTCTTTTAATATATATCAAATTTAAGCAGTAGTAGTACTAGACAGAAAATAAATACATGTAATGGGATATTAGCAAGGATTTGCAGGCTGATCTTGGTCTTCACTGGTCACAAAGGCAGTCAGAAGTGCTCTCAGCATTTTAAGAGTTATGAGCCCATATCCCAACTTGTCTTTATGTAATGTGAGTGTAAGCTGGGATGTGATGTGACACAAAGGCCCGATTCCTGTATAGCCCCACATCTGTGAAGCAGGGGGTATAATTAACCAGATAAATCATAATGTAACTTACAGGTTCTGGTCACTATACTGCACCCTCCTGGTTCCCTGTTGCTTGTCGGGTTTATCTTTTTGTTGAGAGCTCCGAGAGGATGCATGTGTAGACCTCTGAGACAATTGGGAGTGTTGAGCATGATGGGATATTGGCAGTGAGGCGCCATGCGGCTGGGACGATTGTGGAGATGAATGTGAAGACCCTTGGGCCTGGTGGTTGATGGGAAGTGTGTTGTGTGCTTTGTGTGACACGCTAGGGGAGGAGTGGGTGGAGCCTGAGGCATGATGGGAGTGGTGAGTTGATGGAGAGGAATTCCTCTCTTGCTGCCAGGGGTGTTGTCTGGACAAGGGAATCTGAAACAACAATAATGTCTCTTATAGTAGTTGGATGTAATTCATGATTTCTACAGTATTTTTTAAAGTGAATATTCAAGCTGATATATCTGTAATAAAATAAAGGCTAAACATATATATAAAAAAATAAACAACAAACAACCTTTTCTTGAATTCATTATGATAGGTACAAGTAGTTGTAGTTGTATTGGGGTTTTACAATCGCTGTGATAGTATTTCAATCATATAGCGATGTCCAGCTAATTACAGGTGGAGGAAGACCCTGTGAAAAGAATGAGCTTCTAACACCAAGTGATTACAAAGTTATGTTGCAGACACTGGTTTAGATCTTAGTTAGCCAATTACCGTTACCTTGAGCAAATGGCCTTGGGTTACAGATTGGAAAGCTAACATGGGTTTAATGTCCCACCTGCAGTATTTCAGTCATTTGAGGACTACATGAGACTGATATAAGGCTACTTCACTATGATATCATACCACAGACAAATTGCATGTTACCGCATTCAATTGGGACAGGTCGGATTTGAATTCAACAAGGTAGTGCCTATATCCCAGACCCCAACTGTTGAGGGGGTGGGTGGAATTATTATTCAAAACTATACTGGATGTAATAAGTTACCTCCTCATTCCTGGGAGCCTGCCCAGCCCTCTGGGAAGGGGCGGGGCACTGGTGTTCTGTTGATACAGGTGTCCATCTATCCCGGGAATGTCATCTCAAAACTGTCTGTTCAATACAACATTCACTCAATTAGTTCATCAGTAAATTCTCCATATATAGTCATACACTAGTCTATTCACATCTACATGTACAGTACCGGTACTTGTACATGTATATACACTAGTCTTTAAATATTTACAAACATGTACTTACACTGTGTCTGAAATTTAAAAAAATTTTTAAAGTATTTAAGTCATAAAATGCAACATACACATTATTTTCAACCTTAATTAATTAATATAGGTATTTTTACCAGGTGACATTCAACAGCCACAATATTCAAGATTTGACCATCTAACTTTGATTGTATAAATAATCATAAATCTGGCCTTTTTCTTAATTCAAGGGCCATAATAACTCTATGAATAAATATGATGATATCTCATTTATGAACAAATATGATAATATCTCATTTGTGAACAAATATGATGATATTTCATTTATGAACAAATATGATGATATCTCATTTGAGAACAAATATGGTGATATTTCATTTATGAACAAATATGATGATATCTCATTTGTGAACAAATATGATGATATCTCATTCCTTACGAAAATATTATTCAACTGAAACCAACTTCCCTCTCGCCTGCCAAACAACATTTGCCAATCTAATGACCACTAGTTTTTTACCTGTAATTTTTTTTATAAAAGACCAATTATTTTTTGACCTGCAGAGAAGTGAAACCAAAAATGAATCAATATCCTTTTTATCTCATATTAGAATACTTTCTACTTAGCAGTAAAGTTATATTGATGAAGCAATGTACCTAAGGATTCTGAGTCTACTTGCTCTGCCTTTCTGCGTGCCACCTCTGCAAGGGCTGTCTCTCCTTTGTCTAGTGCCATGAAGTGGATGTCCTGTATCATATGTTATAATGTTTAAAAATATATCAGTGCTTGTTATTTATATTGTATGCTATGTTTTGTAATATTGTCTGGGAGAGGATTTTAGTAATGCTGTAATAACTTGTACCCAATCCCATGCTTGTATGAAATTACAGCAATAAATATGTTTAAACTATCAGTAAACAAGAGGTCCAAGATGACCCTGAAGTCGCTTGCCTTCATTGCCTGTATAAATTACTATATTATAGCATAGGCCTACTGAATATGGAATCCATGCAGAAATACAGCAAGATCATGAAACACACCAAATATTTAAACTCCAGGCCTTGTAGTTTCTGACAAGAAGATTTTTTCAAGTTTTTCAAATATTAATCTATGTGAAATCGAGTGACCCCTGGGGTGAGGTCAATTTTGACCTAAGGTCATGATTTTCACAAACGTGATGGAAGTCCACTAGACAATGCAACACACAAAATATCTAAGCTCTAGGCCTTGTGGTTTTGGAGAAGACGATCTTTAAAGATTTCACTTTTAAAATATTTTTTTAGTTCCTGTGACCCAGATATGCAATGAACCAGATCCATTTGAATAAATTTGGTAAAGCTTCATGCAAGAAACATAACAGGCAAGTTCCATCAAATTTGACCAAGCAATGCCGACGGACAGCCATTTATCTTAAAAGCTCACATGAGTTCTATGAGCAACGGTGATCTAAAAAGTACTTAAAGGATAAGAGAGAGACAGAGATAAAAGTCTTGAAATAATGAAAATGATTACTTCCTCAGAGATAAAAGGCAGACACTAGTACTAAGACAGTTGCAGTTTAAAATCTTTTAGATTTCTTTATGTGTGTGTATTTTATCAGAAAAAAAAATGAATGTGTCATTGTGTTACAGTATTTTGTATTTAAGAGATACAGTGCCCTATATAATTTCGTAATGCATTAAGATTATAAAAACTTTACATTAAGAAAATACCTATTTTAAGTATGCATGTATGTGTGTACATTGTACTTACCTCAGACAGTAAATTTTAAATATACCAATCACCGGCATTCAATACCTGGGCTTGCTATTGTTTTCATCACATAAATGTGTATAAATCATGGCATTAACTTTAAACTCACCATGAACAGATCTCTTGCTCCAATATCCACTGCCAGCAGGTAGGCCTTGTCAAACCTTGCATACCTGTTATATGTATAGACAAGAAACACATCAAATGACACAAAAACAGGTTCTCAAGTGTCGCCCCAGGCAAGCAAAACTATTTTTAGTAACAGTGACCTTGACCCTATTGACCTGAAAATTAATCCCAATCTTCCTTTTCCCATAAGGTATTGATATACAAAATCTAATCAATGTATCTCACTCCTAAAGTAAGTTATTTGAAACAAAAATTTTTTTTATTAGTAACAGTGACTTTGACCCTATCATCCTGAAAATCAATCCCAGTCTTCGCTTTCCATAAGGTATCTGCCTACCATGTAAGAAAAATGTATCTCTGTATCTCTATTCTAACAGGAGATATTCAACGGAAACAACACCTGAGTTCCACTGTCCATACATACACTGTGAGTTCCACTATCCATATACACAATCTAAAATAGGTTTGTTATGCTTTGAAACGCATCTTATACAGTGAAAACAAGATTAGACACAGTCAAATATTCTGATCATAAAACATGACCCAGAACTGATCTGACAGAAAACTTCTTCCACAGAAATAGAGCAAAACGTGTAGCTCTTTAAATTCATTTTTTTTTTTATCTAAGATTCGCCCTTGTGACCTCTTAACCTTATGTGATTCGGTTTAGTCTCACTTTCCCAACTTTTAGATTTCACACCTTCTTCATCTACTGTTCACACCTCTGTCTTACCTGGATTTTCTATACTGTTCAAAAAAGTAACAGAAGCCACATTAAATGTTTACGAAATCATTATTTAATTTATTTAACTGAAGCAACAAAATTAATTTTTTTTGTAATTAAGACCAAAGATGATTGCAATTACCAGCAATATTGATAGCAAGTATTATATTTAATTGCACTGGTCAATAATTATAATCAGCAATGAATCATATAATTTATAACAAACTGTTTTATATTGTACACGAAGAGTATATATATTCTAGATCTGCTTAACATAATCATAACCTCAAAGATGGCAAATGCACTGGTAGATATACGTTTTATAGAAAATAGCAGGGGGACCCGAACCTTGGTACACAACGGTTACATGTTCAGCCTGAAGACAAAGAAGAATGAATCAAGATACTGGTACTGCTACAACATGCCAGTGGTGGAAAGCAGCGCCCAAGAAAACGTATTTGCAGGGAGAAAGACCAGAGACTCATTCGTCTGAAGAATCAACTAAACAGTGGTGAGGTTGACTTACTGGCATATACTGATGCCGCATCTTACCTTATTAAGTTGGGATAAGAATCAGACAAAGCATCAAATTTATCAAATGCATTACCTGAAGTGAACTTTGTATTAAGTTGTATGAAGTTAAAATTTGCTACCAATTTATTTTATGTGTATATGTAGTTCTTTTAAATTGCTTACTTTTCTGTTCTATATTAAAATAATGGAGACAAACTGTCGTTATGTTTTATGTATTATTCATGACAATTTACCTTATTAAGTTGGGATAAGAATCAGACAAAGCATCAAATTTATCAAATGCATTACCTGAAGTGAACTTTCTATTAAGTTGTATGAAGTTAAAATGTGCTACCAATTTATTTTATGTGTATATGTAGTTCTTTTAAATTGCTTACTTTTCTGTTCTATATTAAAATAATGGAGACAAACTGTCATTATGTTTTATGTATTATTCATGACAATTTACGGTTCATCATACTCAGCACATATTACATATACAAAATTTGCTGAACCATGGTGTATGCAGTTTAACAAGAGAGAGAGAGAGAGAGAGAGAGAGAGAGAGAGGGAGGGAGAGATAGATAGGGAGAGATGTTTGCCAGATAAATTTTACAAAATACAAATACATTGGCATAACTTTTATTACTCAGTATAGCAATTTTCACACATTCAAACCTGCTAAACACCATTGTTCATCAAAACAATAGAGTCTCACTTTCCCAACCTAAAATTTGGCCCAAAATCCAAAAGTTGGGAAAGTGAGACCACACCTGTGATTCTTGGTCATGGTATCCAGAAGTACAAAATGTGACCTCTAGGGTGTTCATAAGCAATTGCTGATGATTGACAACAGACAACAACCAATCACAAAATCTCATCTTGAGCACAAGTACTCACATGAGTCAAATTTTTTTTGTTTTATTTGAGATCAACCTCTAATTATTTGAAAACTTGATAAAAAGATAATTTTGCATATAAAAAAAGTAAAATCATAATTTCTGTTCACAGTAAATTTTGTTACAATTTGTATTTAAAACAGTTTCATGGATGTTATATTTGTAAATATATGATCTTCAAAAACATGAGGCCTATAATTAATGACTTGTGGGGTTAATTTAGTGGAAAAGACCATTCATGAAATCAACAAAAATTAGTATCCCACAAAAATGAATGATCTTACAATACATAGTCTTTGATTTACAACAGATGTTGATTTCAGTAATATAAGAATATAGATCTATTGTGGCCCTACTCAAATAATCCCAAATAAATGTAGGAAACAATATTATTCCATGTTGTGTTTTAAATCAATTTATGTTTTTCAATGCCAAACACAAGATGATTTTTTCTAAAACTGCAGTAAAAGTTTTCTTAGATACACATGATAAGCTTGAATATTTACATTATACAAGTACTGACCTTAGCAAGTGGTGGAAGAATCTACGGGCCAGTCTACTGATGGGGTCCCTGTAGTCAAGTATGGTCATCTCAGACAGCTGCCGCTTGGGAGCATAGAATGTCCCCAGGGCAGTCTCCAGCTGAACTGGAGGAGAAAACATTATCTCATTAAAACAGAGGTGCTGGTGGCTGTCATTGATTGTGGGAGTAAATATTGAGAATATTTTGTTTTATAGAACCTTAAGTGTCTACCCCGGAATTGGGAGGTCGTGGATTCGATCCCCAGCTGCCACATACCAAAGTCGTAAAAAATGGTACTGGTATAGCTCCCTTGCTTGGCACTCAGCATATAAAGGTAGTTCAAGGTCTGGTTGGCCCGGTGTCAGGATAATGTGAAAGGGTGTGGTATCATTCAACATGTCTACTGCATGATACTGCAATGTGACTATATCTGTCTCAAGTAGACATAGTCTCTAAATGACTGAAATACTGATGGTGGGGGGTTAAACCCAACAAACAAACATATAGAACCTTACAGTACATTAAATACCCAATGTCAAGTAGAATCTGAATGTGCGGCTAGAGGATGCTATACCGGGTATGTCCTGTACAGGGGTTGAGATTGTGATATCATGGTATAAGCTAACACCCCTAGCACAAGGCCAGTTAGAACTATCACTTAAGGTGATTACTGTAAAACCTCTCTATTAAGACCACCATTGGCTCCAGAGAAAATAATAATGGTCTTAATAGTGAGGTGGTCTTAAAGTGAATTTCAACAATACTGCCAGATCAGGTCTTTAAACTCTTTGGTTCCAAATATAAGTGGTCTAAATATTGAAGTGGTCTTAATTCTGAGGTGGTCTTAAAGCAAGGATTTACTGTAATAACCTTACATCTAACCTTGTCTTCATGTTATGTGAGTGTATAAGACTTGATGGGACAATGATTCAGACTGTAAAATGAAGGTATAAAGGTAAAAGAAACCAGGGGGCTTTCTTGTCAGGCACTTAAAACTAAATTGCCAATATCTGACTTCAAATATCTTGAAATAAACAAAATTTTAACTATTTGAACTAGAGCTATCATTGATGGTGATGACTACCCTCCACTAAAACTTCCTTTCTTAACAATATGAACATACTGAACAGTCTGTGAAGTGGGATGGGATATAATTGGACAGGACAAAATGGGACAGGACAAATTGCATGATTCCTATGGAGTCCAACTTCACTTTGTGGTGTGGGGGTATAATAATAATCATTTTGAAGTTTTCATTATGGTCTGATGACTAGGGTTTAACAAGATTCTACTGTAAGCATATGAGGAAAACTAACTTTGCACCTAGCAGCAATGTTTTTCTATGAATTAAATAATTTGAACAAATCTTGGTAGTGGACTACGCAAGGAACATTTGCGCCAAAATATTTTCAAATATGGCGAGTTATTTCTTTCAATTTCATGCTCAAGTGAGTTAAAAATATGAGGCCTGAATATTTATACGGGAAGAAAAAAGGGTAAAGTAAAGGCATTTTATAGTCTTAGTTTTATGCTGTGGGCATATTCACCAAGTTTACATACAGCTTTAACCCCTGGTCCTGGGCTACAAGTATCTATCTATTCATCTCTCTGGGGAGTCTTTCACTTCGCTTATGGCAGCCCAAATTATGGCACAACAGAATTATACTGCCCTCTCTGAGGGTGAAACAAGGCAAAAAATTTCCTGCTCAAGGAAATTAGCAGTGTCCTTGGCAGGACTTGAACCCTTGATCTTTAGATCCTGTAGCATGTGTCTTACCACTAAACCACTGCTTGGTGACTCAATTGTTGTTTGTGCACATACAAAATTTTTTGTTGCATGTGCTCGAACACCAACTGATTGCATGTATAAAATGTATGAATCTGCAGGAAGATTACCATACTCATATAGAAGAAAGGGGGGAGGGTGCAGGTTTAAATCAGTTACCTTCTCTTTCTGCATTCAATGGCATTTTGAGCAGGTAAGTAACAATAGCTGTAAGGCAGGCATAACAGCTGGGCCCATTATCATCCCAATTCATACTGCTGAGCAGGGCAACAGCCTGAAATAAGGAGATTACAATATAATTGTGTATATCATGGAACAGAAAAAGGATACCAGAAGTAAATCTTGCCATTAAAAAGATCATCCAGAGGAAACTGTAAAAACAAGAAAGTCAGTAGAACTGACAGATGCTCCCCGAAGAATGTCATTGTTACAAATAAGGCCTTGGTCAATGGGTGGGAGGATATGTTAAGGACCGGAATGGGATCAGCACATGCTTATCATGTATAGAATCCAGGTAATGCGCATCTCCTTTTGGTAATAAAGCTTCACATAAAAAGTTTTGTTGAAATCAAGCCGTTAGTTCCTGAGAAATAGTCCGGACAAGGAAAGTGTGACGGACGAACGGACGGACAAAGCGGCGACTATATGCGTCACCTTCAGTGAGCATAAAAAAAGGTAAAAAAAAAAGCTCTTAACTCTCTAAACAGTAAACCATATTATATATTCTTGTTCCTTTTGATGAGACAGAAGATAAAATGGTAAATACTTTGGTGTCCCCCAAGATCACACAGGGGTCAGGCCCCACCCCCAAAATTTTACTTAGGACCTTTCAGCTCAAAGCTGTTAAAATCCCCATTCCTAAATCATATCTATTCTCCTCATCAGATGAGATGTTTTACCAACTCTAATTTGGAGACTTAGTAACAGTTTACTATTTAATATGAATTAGATCTTTCATTGATTTTTTTAAAGTTTTTATACTACTGAAAATTAAGTCATACATATCTATGTGTGCTCATATCAAAGAGCTTAACCAACACTCTTGACATATGACTGGATATTTGAAATAGTGTTTAATGGCCTAAACAACAATTAGCTGACATGATTATGATTGACATTACTAGCATATTGAATTTTTGGGGTTTTGTTTAAATGATATCTCCTGTTAAATTAGGCAAATGACATGAATATCAGTCAACAACATGGTAGTAGGGGCCATAACTCTCTTAAAAATTGAGGAACCAGGTCACGTCAATGATATGCGTATCTACTCTTGGTAATAAAGCTTCCCATAAAGTTTCATTGAATTCAAGCCATTAGTTCCTGAGAAATAGCCCGGACAAGAATCCTGCAACATGAACTAAAGGCCAAAAAGTCAAGGGGCCATAACTCTATGAAAAATTGAGGAACCAGGTCACGCCGACGATATGCATATCTACTCTTGGTGATAAAGCTTCCCATAAAGTTTCGTTGAATTCAAGCCATTAGTTCCTGAGAAATAGCCCGGACAAGAATCATGCAATATGTACTATAGGCCGAAAAGTCAAGGGGCGTTAACTTGAAAAATTTAGGAATCGGGTCATGCTGACGATATGCGCATCTCCTCTTGGTAATAAAGCTTCCCATAAAGTTTCGTTGAATTCAACCCATTAGTTCCTGAGAAATAGTCCTGACAAGAATCATGCAATATGTACTATAGGCCGAAAAGTCAAGGGGCCTTAACTCCTTGAAAAATTGAGGAACCAGGTCACGCCGACGATATGCGTATCTACTCTTGGTGATGAAGCTTCCCATAAAGTTTCGTTGAATTCAAGCCATTAGTTCCTGAGAAATAGCCCGGACAAGAATCATGCAATATGTACTATAGGCTGAAAAGTCAAGGGGCCTTAACTCCTTGAAAAATATAGGAATCGGGTCATGCTGACGATATGCGCGTCTCCTCTTGGTAATAAAGCTTCCCATAAAGTTTCGTTGAATTCAAGCCATTAGTTCCTGAGAAATAGCCCAGACAAGAATCATGCAATATGTACTATAGGCCGAAAAGTCAAGGGGCCTTAACTCCTTGAAAAATATAGGAATCGGGTCATGCTGACGATATGCGCATCTCCTCTTGGTAATAAAGCTTCCCATAAAGTTTCGTTGAATTCAAGCCATTAGTTCCTGAGAAATAGTCCGGACAAGGAAAGTGAGACGGACGAACGGACGGACGGATGGACGCACGGACGGACGGACGGACGAAGCGGCGACTATATGCGTCACCTTCGGTGAGCATAAAAAACCAAGAGTGCAGCAGAACCTCTCAGAATCACACAGGCATATTTTAACAAAGTCTTGAGAAGAGTGTTCAGAATGCAGAGTGTTAACTGCATTTGTCTATATATTACTACCCTCTTTAGATACTGATGTTAAGAAAAAAGAAGAGAGCCAAACTGGCCCCAGATTGTTCATCTAAGTACCATCAACCTTATACAAAATTTGGACACACATTCGTCCACCTTCAGCAACAACCATATTTCTAACTTTGAATATAATCATACGTGTCAGACCAACAAAACACCATTTGAAATTAACAAAAAAAAATGAAGCCAACAAAAACTGAAAAAGAAATACTATATCACTGACATAAAACTTATTAACAATATGGAATAAAATTATGCAGATCTTATCCTTCACACCATGAAAAGCATTCTGACTAATGCACACATACTGCAAATCCTGTTTAGACTGATCAGCCTGCACTCCTCTGCAGTCCTATGCTGAGTCAGATTTGCATCTATTTTTACATACATATTGACGTCCAGCTCAGCCTGACCATTTGTCAAGTGATCTAGTATATAACGGTTAAGATGTACTTGAAAAAAGTTTTGAACCTTTTAAGAGTTTACATGTATTCAACCTGATTTCTTGTCTATCCAAAAGCCACACTGGGATATTTAGACAAGGAGTGACATGGTTTACAAAAAAAAAAAAAGATGAATTTGTGAGCAGTTTAGAGTTGAAGTAATCATGAATGGGAAAGGTAGAGCTTAAATTTCCAGAGCTAAAAACTAGAAAGGTGCGTGACACAAAATTATTGAAATGATAATCCAAAGAAATCATAATCTTTCTCAACATGAAGATTATTATACCTCGTCAAGCTGCCTTGACCGGATGTATTCCTTCACCAGCTCCACGCAGGAGAACCTCTCCCTACTGACCACACCTATAGACAGCATCAGCAGTCCAACTGGGCCTCTGTATTGGTAACAAACAAGGTGTACATAGATTTTAGTTTTAGGCTATTTTCCTTACACTAGAGACAACAGCAAAACATCACAACTATCACCTGCTGAATTGTGACGGAAAAGTGTGACGGACAGACAGACGGACAGATGATGAATAAGTGATCCCTATATGTCACCATTGCTAACAGCAGGTGACACAACAAGTTCTGTATCCCATTTATCTCATGCTCTTCTACATTTTTTTCTTACTTAAAACTTCTTTAAATGTTGAAGGGAAACATTCTTTTCACTTATACTCATCCCTCTTGAAAATTCCTGTGTTGAACCAGTACGTTGCACCTGAAGAAAGCCATGAAAAGTATTTTCTCTCATTGGAATTTAAACCTATAACCTTAAATATATGTTGCTGCACCAATCTGTCAAAGCTTAAAAATTACATTTTAAAACATACAATTAATCATTTAGCAATAGTTTTTTCTCCGGGGCAAACAAAAAAATGAATCTTCTTTTTATATGCACAGATAACTGAGTTCCCAAGTATCTTGGATTGCAATGTTCAAAGCTTTTTACCACATGAAAAAAGTCTTATTAGAGAAAAGTTATATACCCTTTTTCATGATCTTAGTTATAAGAGCTGTCAAAGGACAAGTCATTCCATACCTTTCATACACAAGTCCCAGGGCGTCAGTGTAATCTCCAGTCCAATCAGCTGCCTGGGGGTCAAAAGGGCACCAGCATATCTCTCTAAGGGCAGGGGCTGGAGCCCTGTTCATAGCACAGTTAAAAATAAATATTACTCCTAATACAAAGAAACTTCAATTTCATGAAGTCCTTTGAAAATCAATTCTCAGTCTGCCTAGGATATATAGTTCCTGCTTCTCATAACTCTCAGTACTAAATCTGAACATTCTTTGAGTTACATGCTGAAAATAACTAATTCTACAGTATCATTAAAATACCTTAAGCCATAAATACTTAGTTTAACTAAGTTACAACAAAATTTCACAATAACTACAGAGTCTTGAAGTTTGAGAAAGTTACAACAAAACTGTATTTTGAGTACAGAGTTTTATATTTCAGTCACAGCAAATGTATTCATTATTTGCCTTACTTGAAGTATCGACCAGACTGCAGGAGCTTGTTTGGACAAGGTTCCTCTCCCAGCAGCTGTATCCGGATAGGGGTCAGGGCCATGTCAAATATCTGAAGCAGGCAAGGATTTCATGCAGGAGAATAGTAAGGCAATATAAATGAGCATCCATACTGCTTCAAACAGACTCTTCTGTGAAAATAACATCAGCACAATTCATTTTAAACCCATGACCATTAAGATATGTTTCGATTTAAAAACAATGAAAGACAACTAAAATGTTAGCTTAAAGCTAAAAAGCTAACTTAGAGCAGTTCTTTATCTTAACAGGTTTACAAAGTTTCCATTTCATCTGAAAAGTACTTATTGAGCAGGAATATGCAGGCTGATTTAGTTAACCCTTTCCCTCATAGAGGAAACCATGAAAAGACCTATGCGAACAACATTAAACCAGATCAGCCTGTGAGTAACTCGCAGGCTGATCAGGTTTTATGCTGTTCGCTGCTCCTCAGTGGTCTGGAAATGAGGACTTTATAATTAAATTTGGTAAGGTTTAACTGTGGTTTTCTGCAGATCAGGCTTTATGTGGTACCTATTGAGTGCGTCAAAATGAGTCTATGAGGGAAAGGGTTAAACCATATTTTGTTCACTGATGTATACAAGGACAAAATACAGGTCATTACAGAATCAGATTGTAGGAAAATTATGATTATTAATATCTCCAAGCTGATTTGGCTTTAAAATGGTTGCATACCGGTATATCCTTTTATGGATAGCTCACAAGTGGCAAGGTCTAAATATGACAAGTCTAAGAAACTGATTGATCACATACCGCCAAGTATTAGATAACAAGTGTTATGTAGTTTTTTATTAATTACTAGATATACATGTAGATGTAATCCAATATTTATATTCATCCACTGTTGTTTTATGTAATTTATGATTTTGTTATTTGAAACACTTATTTCTTATGTCTGGATGAAGTAATCATTGATATTAAGCCATTATTAGAAATTTCATTTACTTCCATAAAATCTATCAATTCTTATTTTAGAAACAATTTTTTTGGCATATTCAATTAAATCTAACAGCTGCTGACAACATACTGACAAAATTTTGAATTTTGTTTCTTGATAAGCAAAATCTATCATTGTGATCACTAATACTGAAAACTTTGAAATAATATAAACTCTTCAGAGTCTCAAATTGTATTTTTTCAACTATCATGTATACTAGTAATATTTTCAGTGATCAATGACACAGATGTTTACTGATAAATACTGAGACAAACATGTAATTGATCATTTTACTGAAACATTATAAGTGTGGATATCAACTCTGTCCCTGTGCTCAGCCACAACATTAGGAGTTTTCTATGATGATTTCTTCCTTTTAAGTGAGAAAGTTGCCATTTACTTACATATGTTTCATCTCCAGTTATGGCTCAAGCAACAAAAGAACATATTAAAAATACAAAAGAATGTTTTAACCCTTCAATTCATGTAGATGTGTTTTCATGCCTTGTCAAACAGAGCAGACCAAGATCAGACAGTTCCTTCCAGAAGCAGTGTGATCAAGGTTTCTACTGTTTGCTTAAACAATATTGAAGCTCAGAATCCACACAGTAGAAAAGTTCATTGTTTCCTATATCAATTTAAGTTAAGTAAATAAATATTCATCAAATCCTAAATCTACATATGAATATTCATGAGGTAGTGGGTTATCTGTGACCACATTAAAACCTGCAGAGATTCTCTCTTCTTACCTGAATGTCTCCACGGATACTGCCGATGAAGAGTACAGTTCCTGTGGGATGCCAGGATACAACATGGGGGATCTGGAAGGGCAAGATGGGGCAGTAAAACACTGCAAAGAACATGTGATGCATACTGGTACTGAAGAACCTCAATAAACCGGAATTATTGTAACTGAGGTTAAAACTTCAAAATAAAGATCCATTAGTTTAAAAATCTGATATGAATAAACAAGAGTGCCAGTGCTGCCACAATATACACCCCCACAAAATATAAAGACAAGAAGGGTCCTTTTCATTATTGCTTTTAACATTTCTGTAAGCATAAGCTCATAATGAAGTCTGTGAGACCAATTATTTAATTTAGCTGAACAGAGATAGAACCCTAAAAAGGCTTCCAATATGAAAGTAGGTCAATTAGCAGTATCAATATGAATCCTTTTTTCTTTCTCCGCATAACTCTTGCAAAAATAACTGTACCAGAAAATCCCTGCTTTATGCACTTTTATCTGTTTAGAAACTTGAGTTGTGTTTTCAAGGGACCATGTTAAGAAAGGCATAACTATTGCAAACATTGATAAACATCAAAATCCCTGCTTTGTGCATATCTACCCAGTATAGTAATGACATTACCCAAGTTTTGAAAAGATTAGGTCAGAAACATACAAGGAATTGCATTCACAAGGCTGAAATATCAATCACCTATAGAGACTAAGTTTCAATGGACACAAATCTTGTAAAAATCTATGAACCGGAAAGTCGCCATTTCTCGCACATCTACCCATTATAGTAATGACATTGACCAAGTTTTGAAAAGATTCATTCAGAAATGAAGGAGGAGTTGCATTCACAAGGCTGCAATATCAATCAGCTACAGAAACTAAGTTTCAAGGGATACAAATCTTGTAAAAATCAATGAATCGGAAAATCGCCACTTCATGCGAATCTTCCCATTATAGTAATGACATTGACCAAGTTTTGAAAAGATTCATTCAGAAATGTAGGAGGAGTTGTGTTCACAAGGCTGCAATATCAATCAGCTATAGAGACTTAGTTTCAAGGGACACAAATCTTGTAAAAATCTATGAGCCGGAAAGTCGCTACTTCTCGCACATCTACCCATTATAGTTATGACATTGACCAAGTTTTGAAATGATTCACTCAGAAATGTAGGAGGAGTTGCAGTCACAAGGCTGCAATATCAATTAGCTACAGAGACTTAGTTTCAAGGGACACAAATCTTGTAAAAATCAATGAACCGGAAATTCGCCACTTCATGCACATTTACTCATTATAGTTATGACATTGACCAAGTATTGAAAAGATTCATTCAGAAATGTAGGAGGAGTTGCAGTCACAAGGCTGCAATATCAATCAGCTACAGAGACTAAGTTTCAAGGGATACAAATCTTGTAAAAATTAATGAACCAGAAGATTGCCACTTCATGCACATCTACCCATTATAGTAATGACATTGACCAAGTTTTGAAAAGATTCATTCAGAAACAAAGGAAGAGTTGCGTTGACAATATATAGACCTATGGACGTACGGACGGACGGAGAAGATGACGCCAGTATACGACCGCCTCTGGCAGTGTATAAAAATAAGAACATCCATTCTTTCATTTATAGTTCTTAACCCTTGATTACATACAGAAAAGAAGAAGAAGACTCATTTTGATGCATTGGCAAACAGAGCAGACCCAGATCAGGGTATCCTGTTTGCTCATACCATAATGCATCTCAGATTCTTCACTGAAAAGAAAAATCCATTGTTTCCTATACCATTTAAAGTTCAGTAAATTAATTTTCATCAAGTCCTTAATTTGTACATGAATATTCACAAGTTAAAGGTTAAGTTGTATATAATGAAGCAACTGGCGCCTCCTACTTACCAGACTTGCCCTGTTCACCTGTGTCAGTTTCTTATGTTCATCATATATCACCTGTTGATGTGTAAAAGGACAAACACATATGAAAATCATGCTATCCAAATAAAATAGCTTTTTATTTCCTCAAAATTTGTTACTTTTTGGTGTTAAAGCAATTACAATGACAAATCACTTATGCTATTCTTAATAAACTTTGAGGATAAACTTCGCTCATGTATTTTTGTTACACATGCATACATGAACTTCAACATTGTTTCTTAATTATTTACAGCTTAATGTCATAACAAATACATGGACTATCAATTTTAAAGGTACAGTCTAAAATGACCTGCCTTATCCGACAAATTGTCTTATCCGACAATGTCAGTTGGTCTCAGTGGGTGTCGGATAAGACACCCTTTTACTGTCCCACATATAATTAGGTAATTGTTTTGTTAATTTAAAACATTTTAATTATCTTATGATTCCTCATTTTTTTAATCATAACTCAGAATGTAAAAAAATCTATAAAAAAATAAAATAAATCACTGATCTATATGATTACTGTCATGGTTGCAAGAAGGTGACAGGTCACAGTTCAGTAAGTGTAAAGAAAATGTCAAAAGATTCTTCTAATATAAAGAGATTTTGTAAAATCAGTTAAGATCGGGACTAGTTTTCCCTTCCCACATGTTTGAAGCTGGTATAATAACCACTCAGACCTGACTTTAGTCTAGGATGTAACATAGCTGGGTACATACCAATGTTCCATCAGCACAGCCTAACAGAAGTTTGTCCTCACCTGGACTACGACACTGACACTGTACCAGACCTGTAATTCACATATATATTTTATGCTTTTTATAATCTCATAGTGAAAATTATAAAAATATAACTTCACTCTTTCCAATAAAAAACAAAAAGAAAATTTGTTCATTTTTTTGTGGGAGAGGCAATATTTTATTTCATTCTGTGAACTTGGAAAATCATATTCTCATAGCTATGCCACTCATTAGAATACAATTTTTAAGTTCACTCAATGAAGTAAAATCTTCTAAAAACAAAAAAAGATATACTTTATAATTATATACACACTAACAGACAATTAACTTTACCATTTCATGATTTTTTTTAAATGACTGAAATGCAAATATATATATATATATGTTTTTTTTTTGTAATATAAATATAATTTATCTTAACCCTTTCCCTCATAGAGGACACCATGAAAAGACCTATGCGAACAGCATAAAACCAGATCAGCCTGCGAGACTCGCAGCTGATCAGGTTTTATGCTGTTCGCGTCCTCAGTGGTCTGGAATGAGATTTTGTAATAAATTGGTAAGGTTTAACTGTGGTTTTCTGCAGATCAGCTTTATGTGGTACCTATTGATGCGTCAAAATGAGTCTTTAATTAAATTTTGAGGTTTCAAATGCCAAGGTGATTGTATCTATGTAATTATCTTGATAAAAAAATAACAGATAAATAATGTAAATGATTAAATAAAAATTTAATCTACCTAATATCAAGTACTGGTATTCAATTAAAGTTTAGGTTTCCAAAATGTCAAAGAAAATGCTGGAGTTAGCACAGGAAGTTACATATAATAACTTAAACAATGATATATACTTGTAATTTCATCATCACTAAATATTTACTATAAGTAAAAGTCAAAACATAATAGACTATTTTACCAGGGTTGGCAATACTCAAAATAATTTACTTAACTTATAAATTAGTAACTGGTGTACAATTTCATCTGTTTGCTGAACAATGGGTGGAATGATACACCAGCATGCATATTAGGTGTTTAGGAAGTACTCATTGATTTACATAAATTTTACGTCTCATTTTGGAGTGAAATGGTCTATTATTGCACAGCAGTATAAACCACTGATTGAATCAATAGAATGGTATGCTTACTTTTCAAAGAGATATTCACGACAGCTACTCTCTGAATCTGAAATGGTGACACATTATAATATCAGTATCACCATACATATATCAGATTTGCATTATTTATATTAAATATATAATTGTATACTTTTTTTACCATAAACTGTTACTAAATTTATATTGTAAAAAACTATTTGGAAGAAAAATTAATATCTGCAAAAGAAAGTTTACAATTAACTATTAACAACAAATCATGATGCTTTCAAACAATCAAATTTTCTCCAGCATGGAGATTTGATTTAACACAAGTTGGCATTCTACACAATAAATAAATTAAGATAGACAATGTTGAAATATCAATGGACTTTTCCAGCTTTTACCTGTGAAAATTTAAGCTCTGCCTTTCCCTTTCATGGCTACATCAACTGCTCACAAACTATCACAACGACTGACTACCTAATATCCCAGTGTAGCTATAGGGTAAGCTGTAAGTTCATTTGAATACATCTGTAAACACTGGAAAGGCCCATCATACCCATTTTTACAACTGTTTATAAATTACACATGTGAAATAAATACATCTAATTACCTTGCCCTGGACAACTTCGTATGTACAGGATCTGGCAGTTGTCTCCCCTCCGGAACTCATCCCTTGTTCCACGCTGTACAGTTTATGAGGCTGTAACTTACTGCAACAGTTTGTTTGTTGGATTGTAAGTCCCAATATGTCTACTTGAAACAAATATAGTGCTGCCAAACTGCAGTATCACACCACAGACATGTGGCATGATAACACACCCAGTTACATTATCCTGACACTTTATGAGGAGTGCTAAGCAAAGGAGCTATACCAGTACCATTTTTAACACCTTTTGGTTTGAAATGGTCAGGGATCGAACCCATGACCTCCTGTACTGGAAGCAGATAGTGCTTTAATTGTTTGTAGTAGATAAACAAAATTGTGTTTTTCAAATTATTTCCAATTTCTGACTGTATTCAGGAATACACAACAATGCAAAATGTAAACAATAAGAGTATTTTGACACCCATCCAAAATACTGTAATGGGAAATTTGATCAACATTTTCAATGTGTTAAACTGTTATCTTACAGCAGATATTTGCACATTATGTACCATTTGTATTAGTCTACAATATGTCAATGTTATCATTATGAAATATAATGGGCCTTTAAAACACCTATGCATTTTTAGTGTCAGCCCTATGATTTGAAAAGCATAAAGTGTTTACTTTATGACCACCTTGCAATATTACTGAGACTCTGTTGAACCAATTTGATAGTTTCCTAATGAACTGAAATACTGATGGAATGTGAATACAATCATTATTCTTTTCTCTATTCATAAAGATTTGACATTTTGGAATTTATCTTAAAGGACCAGTGTCTATAAAGCCTGTTTTTTGGCCACTACACATTTTTTTTCAAACTTTGCCAACATATGCCACTATGTTTTGGCTATCATGCATTGAAATATTTTTCTAATCAGTTGTTGAGGGTCCCTTCATATTTTCATTGCAACTCAAAATTAGAAACTAATAATTATAGTGCACTTAAACATGTATAGAGATAAAAGATGATGCCAATATTTTGTTGGAAACTTTTATATATGTTGGCAATATTTTTGCGTATGAGCCATATCTTATTGTTTACTTTTTTTATTCTCGACTTTGTGAAAAACCACAACATCTCTTTATTTTCAACTGATTCAAAAGATATTTGGCAGTTATACAGTAAACACAATTGTTATAGCAGAATTATGAGGATTTTTTCTACAAAAAATATTTTCAGAGTTATCTACCTGAAATCTGTTTATTTTTCTCAATTTTCAATATCACTATTCTCCATATAAATACGTATTCGGCAGAATTCTATTGAGATAATTAACATTCATATATAGTTATTCAATATATATATACCAATATTTTGATAAATGGAATTATTTGAATTACTTTATGTTATCGTGTGCATTGTTTCATAACCCTTTTAAAGGCATACGCTCATTACAGTTTTTTACTATATAGACAAAGAAGGAAAATTAAAACAAGCCATGAGAATTTTCTCAAACTTTGCATGATTATAGACAAAAACACTAGAAACAAATTTATGTGATAAAAAAGGGGGTCACCATTCTACTTTTTGAGTTATCTGCCCCTGAAAGTGAGTTTTTTGCTTCTATTAAAAATTAATTTTTATTTTTATATGTAAAATGGATGCAAGATCATTTTTGAATCTACATTATGTACCGATAAACAAAAGGCTCACCTGAACTCTGCAAACTGTGGATCACATTCTGTTCTGATGAAGTCTAATATATCTACGTTTGGACTGAAACAAAAGGTGATACCTAGTTCATCATTTTTAGCTTCATTCATCAATCCATTTCTATAATCCACTTCTATGTTCAGTTTTTCTAACTAAAACATGGTAAGTTGTATCACTCAACCTATGGTCACACTACAGTTTGCGATGCTTTAAGGCAACATGTAAGTTGTGGTCACACTCACAGTAGAAGAACATGTGACAATGTTCCCCAAATCACTTACATGCATTAGGGAATGTTTACCGAGCATGGCCAACACATCAAGAGATGCTAAGAGAATATTTTGCAATGTTTGGTCCAGTATCATTATTTCTGTGAATGTATCACCATGGAAGGTCAAACCAACAGTATCAACAAGAAAAATTGCTTAGCAGACAAAGATGATGCCAGTGGAACTGAATTAAATTGGATTATGAGGAAGGCAATGTATGGACATTTTCAAAATCTAATAATGGAAATTGAAAAGGAGGCCAGGCGAGATGCTGTTGATTTAAATCTAAGAATTATAAACGTTCCATGATTTAGTTCAGCCATTATAATCTAGATGAACCAAGCAAGGAACACACATTTTAAGGGGCCTCTCATGACTTCCAGCCTTGGTAAGGTTCACTGAAACACAAGACCTGATGGTATTATGGACTTTTTTCATCAAAAGTAGGTCAAAGTTCAAGGTCAACTGTATAATGTAACGGTCCATTCACTTCAGCAACCGTCCAGATTTTAAAGCAATCCAATGAAGGACATAGAAGTTATAGCAGAAAGAAAAAAAAGTCAACCTGAGTGGATGCCCGACTGGACATCATCAATTTAAAGGATGGAATTTTTCGTTGAAAAATCCATCCAAAAATGCACTTTTCAAGCCTCAGTGATGGTTTACTATGCCTTTCACTGTGAGACAGAGGCTCTTGCAAGCATTGGGATATGGATTCAAAGTGAAAACATCACAAGAAGCCTCAGATTATTTTCCCAAACCCATCTGTGATTGTTGCTTGTCTTGTTTGCCAATGGAAATATTGCCACAAATTTAATGCATACAATGTTTTAGGCAGTTGCAACATAGATACACTGCAAATAAGTCACAAAACTGAAGACAAAGCCAGAAAATTTTATCACTTAGCATTGGCAAACCCAATAAGAGATGTAATGTGATTTGGCCATATAACATAACATGTATGATGACTGTATCTAAAAACTAGAACTTGGCACAAATGACCCTACTTTTGGATTTTACGCAAAGGCTGCTTTGACTAGATTTGAAGAATTTTTAAACAAAACCCCAGTTTCACAACGCTGGTAAAGATTTCTGTACAGTTTTATGACCCCGTCTCACATAATTCTGAAAATCTATATGCCCCCACCCATCAAAGTGAAGGCATTAATATAAGAGAGAACTAGTGAAAGCAAGCAAGCAAAATGGTCCTATATAACCAACCTGACAACCACTGCTCTAAAAGATAATCTAGGCATTATATCACAAAGATGGTAGATTGTTAACATTGCTGAATAATGTTTTTTTTTTTCAAATTAACTTGACTGAGAGATTATAGTCATAATGATGCTAGAATGTAAACAAGAGTGTTCTCTGGAACACACATGTCCCCTGCTGAAGCGTGATGGACAAATAGCAGATGGATAGACAGACAATGGAAAAGTGATCCCTATGTGTCACCTCTGTTTACAGCAGGTGACACAAAATCTCATTGTGGACAATGGTTGGGTGGGATGAAAAGTCTTCAATTTTGATTAGTTTACAGGTCAATTTAACTGTCAAATGCATGTAACACACTGTCAAATATGATTTAAAAAGTTTCTAACTACAAAAGTCTAAACTGCCTACCCATGTATGGATATGATAATGAGGTTTGCTCTCTCTTTCTCTGTTGTCATGGGTGACCATGGCATGGCCTCCTTACTGGAGTTGCTCCACCACACAAGGGCCTGAAGGAGATAAGTGCCATTATTAAACATCCATATTTCAAGTATTCATCCAGCAGTTTTTTGGTTGAAATTAAGCCCCGTTTCTTCTCCAAATTACAAGGACAGATTGATAGTTACTCACATCCTAAATTTTGGCTTTTTTGGATGCTTCATTATGGTGGCCAAAAAAAAAATCTAAAAACAAGGCAAGCATTCTGCATGTTTATGCATTAAGCATGATCAAGTTCTTAGAACTTAATAAAATTAAAAACCAAGTTTTTGCAATTTTATGTAATATCATAATACAAAGAAATTCAAATTTAAGGAGTTCAATAAGTCAAATACATTATTTCGTAAACATGGGAAAGGTCCATGTTAATTTGGAAACAATGTTTTGATCTGAGGATAAAATCCTACAAATAGGAAGACAGTCCATATCCTACACAAAGCTTGCCAAGTAAAGCCCGACTCACCATGTCCTGATGCATGTTGATGGAAAGTCTGCGGTCCAGTCTCCTGCCTACAGGGCCAGGTATGTCAAGAGTGGTTACCTATAATATAGACCATTTTGTACCAGACTCAGTCCAGGAGTGATGATATCTTATATTCAATATCACATGTCAACTGTACATGCTTCAATCAAAGACCAAATACTGGTATTATTAGTTGTCGGAAATTTTATTCAAAGTTTTGCAAAAAAAAACATAATAATAAAAATGGTGTGTGTAAAACTGAATAAAAATATAGCCAATACTAAAGTGTGCTTATGTTAACATAAACTTTGTAAAAATAATAAATGTTTTATTTGTAATTCAGGATATGCCATTTAAAATAAGAAAATACATGTATTTAATAAACCAACAACAATAAATATACCACTGCTACTTATAACAAAATGACTGGAAAACTACACAAAGTTATTGCCTATACAACAAATCAAAAACAGCACCTTTTCAAGATACATGTATTTCACAATAACCAGATCCTGAGATGTTGTTCTTATCAAGTTACCTTTGGTTCCCAGGCCGACAGCTTCTCAAGTTTCTTGATGGCCTCTCCCAGGGGTGGCCTCTTACAGAAGTAGACAAAGTCCACCTTGGCTTTGTCTGTGAAGGTAGCTATGAGGAACTGGTCGGTCATGTGACCTGTCACAGATATATGGTATCTAATACTAACTTTCATAATAGTACACACTGTTATCTTGCTTTACTTTTGAAAGTGGGTAATCAGAAATGATAAAGACTAAAGGGATTTAGTCTAGACAAGAAGTTTTATGGTTTAAAGAGAATAATTTGGAAATAATTGCAAAAGTAAGAACCAAAATGTTTCCAAAATGTTTCCCTATTGAAATCCATGTATACAGATGTACAAATAAACTGGGAACTAAATTGGAAAACCTATAGTATTTTCCCTCTTCATCTTATAATTTCTCCACACATGGATGGGAACATCGTCAGACACCCACAGTCAATTTGTTCCATTACTCTCCATTTATCAAGCACTGGATTTTTTTACACATTAAACTTGAAAATCTTAAGCCACTCAAATTGGTGTTTATGACTTGACTTGACTATTTGGGTTTACCGTCGCTTCGACAGTATTTCAGTCATATAGCGATGTCCAGCTAATTACAGGTGGAGGAAGACCCTGAATGCATGGAGGCATCCGGGTAGAACCAATAACCTACCGCATGCCAGCTGGAAGGCTTCCTCACATGAAAATCCGAATGACCCTGCCGGGATTCAAACCCATGTGGTGAGGGGCTGAGTGAGTGTTAAAGTCAGCGACTTTACCCTCTCGGCCACGGAGGCCCCCAAATTGGTGTTTATATTTTGGATACTCTTCATGTAGAGGTAAGAACATCAGTGGTGAAGGAATATTAGTTATATAGGCAATTATTGTACAAGCCTTTGAGTGATGATTTTTGAAAAATATAATTAAATTTTGACTTTATCTTTCTGAGAAGAAGATTTCTTCTTTTTTTCCATATTATATAGGGAAACTAACCCACCCCGTGGAAGCCTCATTCTAAGACTTTACAATGTAATGCACTAGGTAGTTGTGTCAATTGAAATCAAACTAGAGATTTGTTTTCATAGAAAACTGATATCTTCCCATCCTCCTCTCACACACATACACTGAGGCACACAGAGGCATATGTACAAGATCCCTCTCATCAGAGTCTGCTATCTTTGCTTTGAAAAAGTTGTATACCTACCATAAAGCTACCAAAACTTTAGCTCACTTTTGCATTTTCACATGTAAAAGAATAATTAGGATGACAGGCAACAGGTAAGCCATGTGTGGCTAGTGTACAAAGCTGTTTGCAGTAATTGGATGCAAGCCTCGATTCTACTTCATGGCAAAAATCCCATTTTTTAAATTGATGATGTTTCATATTCACTGGGTCTTGAATTACATCATTTGTATCTCATCAGTTACTTTCCATACATGAAATTCCATTTCGATAGCATCAGTAGAACAACTAGAGCTATCACTGAAGGTGATTAATAACCCAGCAAAATACTTTAATGCAGGAGAAGCCAGACTTCAGGCAGAGCATAGATAAGAACCTGTATACATAGTATATTGGTTGTGATAGTAATAAGTAAGTAACGTTTTTATTTAAAGTTGATAGAGAGTCAATAATGGTTGTTTGTCACAGTAGTTTAAAAATATAAGGTTACAGTTCTTGGACACTGCACTTCTCCTAGTTGCCATCTGTTTACATTTTAAGTTTCAAGTATATACCATGTATAATATTCGAGTTATGTTCAGGACAAGAAAAACAAGGAAAAGTAACAAAGGGAAATAACTCTGTAATTACTCTAGATAGAGTTATGGTTCTTGTGCACTGCACTTCCTCATATTGTGGTTGACCATTGTATGAAATTGTTTTGAAATCCAACCAGTAGTTTACAAGTTATACTCTGGACAAGGAAAAGTA
>CM037795.1:36911406-36942857 GCA_021229015.1 Solen grandis | reverse complement strand
TATTTCTAGTTTCTTTACTTTGCATCTTTCAAATACGAGAAAAAAATCAGCATGCCAGAAATGATTATTTATATGCGGGTGTGAATTTATGGGATTCCAACCTTTATACATTGACGACGGAATCCCCACCCCTTTGAAAGTTAAAAAGATAACATACAATTTAACATCCTCTGTGGTCGTCATTTTTATTCACCACATTTATTTTTAACTTTATATGTTGAATGATTGATGTTATAATTTCATACACACGGTAATGCGGAAGTAAATAGTGATAATGCGCATTGATTGCCAATGGAATGCTCTAGGAGCAAATCTTTATTACTTGCCGGAAGTTTTCACTAGAATAATTCTTCGATATGGTACTAGAATTATCTGATAAAAACGATTGAAAGAGATAATTGTCTTAAAAAAAGTCATAGTTAATGTCTATTCGTTTAGTTTCCATGTTGAAATGGTAATGTGTGATTGATTTCCACGTTTTTTTTAATTTACACGTAAACCTTGACCCAAAGTGTTAGATAATTTAAATCAGGAAGTCCATTTTCAATCTACCTGTATCTTGACCCAGTCGTTATTTTCCGGGAATGACGAAACCTTGACCCAAAGTGTTAGATAATTTAAATCAGGAAGTCCAAATTTCAATCTACCTATATCTTGACCCAGTCGTTATTTTCCGGGAATGACGAGACCATACACGCACACATGATTTAAATTTCATATATTTTAGTTTCGCTTTCTTTCTTTATTTCTTATATTCAAGCTTTCAACCCATTTTATATATAGATGTAAGAATAAGATAATTGACAGTAATAGGCAAAAATTGTGAGCTGAGTTTTATTCTTAAGGTTGAACGACGTCCAAATCGTCTGATATCGGTTTTTCCCGTACAACGGTCTGTTGTACGGAAAACACGGATATCGCAGATGTTCAAATTGGAGAGTATATTTTTGTAATTTAATTTTTTATTTAATTTCCACGTAAAAGAAAATCTATCTTATGTTGTGTATTATACCCGAAAATGATTGAAATAAAACGAAATGTCAATTATTATCACTTTCTATCTAATATTTGACTTTTTGGCTCTATACCTTATATGAAATAAAAGGTTTGTACAAGAAAAATGGCAATTTATAATCATTTGCTAATTTTAGTCCATATCTAAATTTGCTAGAGCGTCAAATTGGAAATACTTTATATCTGAACGATAAAATGTGTTGATCCATTAGATAAATGTTGCTTAATTAGAGGTCAAAGATATTTTTTGTAAAACATCGAATGTTGCTTAAGGTAAAAGAACACATACATGTTCTTGAGTAGAAAATTATGTATATGTAATAGAAATCATACCATTTGAATATGGTGAACACTCTTCCATATTGTATGGCTTTTTCATAAAATATCAATTGCACATTGTTTGATTTATGATTTAAATATATAATTTTAAAACACACATATATCCATGTTTACTTTGAAAAACAATTTGTATGAAATATTGACTATATATCGAATTTAATCCGTTTATATGTTAGTTTGGTAGTTTTTTTCATTATAAAAGCCGAAATGCTGGTAAGTTGGTAAAGTAACGGAAATGTCAGTAACTTATGACGGTAAATTTTCTTAAAATGTTATATTTTTGAAATAAATATAGATTCAGAATATAAAATTTATTTAGTTCCAATAAGAGTTATACTTTCTTAATAAAATGCAAAGAATACATCATATGGTTGATGTGTTATTTGACAATATTCCACAAATGGAATTGTAAATGAAATTATTTTACCATGTACTGTATACATTGGTGATACTATAACTTTAATAGTAAAGGTTATATAATTTAGAGTCAGCAATAGGGTATGCTCAATATACATATAGTTGAACATTTAATATTTGTCTATCATTTATCGTAGTTTAAACCAGCATAATCATATTTGATTACAACCGTGTATGTGTACATGAAATAAAGAGCTGATCGATTAACACTTTAAATTTACGTTGTTCAAATGTTGATAAATGAGAAGTAAATAGAAATATATATGATAATATAGAATGATCGACCCACAAGTTTCCAAAATAGACTCAGATAGGCAGCTTTCAGTGGGTATTCTTATAGTTTATCTGACCCCAAAGTGGCCACGTTGAGCTCTAAATTTCGGTTTGTATGTATGGATGAGCTAAGCTTTCTTGTTCGAATGATATTTAAATGGTCTACTTCAACAAACTGATGTTGAATTGTGTATACAGATACACAGAGGGAGATGTATCCACTTAACAAGAAAAGTGTATTTCGTATCGGTTAAATTTTAGTTTCCAGGAAAATGTTTTTTACTTATTTCAACTTATTGTGTTTATCTTTCAGGTGTTTACCATAATTAAAAAAAACAATAATGATTTTTTTTTATTTCCTTCATACAAATTATCATTATTTCGCAAATATTCATAAATATTTTTACAAATACTGACGAATTAATGTAACATCAGTAAATGGTTAGCTTAACATTGCCAGGATCTGGATGAATTTGATAATTATTTAGATTAAAGAGTGTTTCAGCGAGTAATTTCTAGCTCGGGAATATTTGTGAAATTTTGTCGTAAATATTTCAATAAAAATACATGAAGTACAAAAAACGGGGCACCCCATTCTCGATTAAGAGAAAAAGCATATTGGAGAACACCAATGTCAACTAAACCTTAAAAATTTTTTTTTTTTTCTAGTAAGGCATATAAGGCATAAAGCATAGATTTATTGATCAAACCCTAATACAATCATTCAAAATACATTGTAATTCAATGATTTAATGATTATGCAGTTTACATTGACCAATTCGTAAAATAACAAGTAACTGGTGTTGCAATGGATGATTCCGCAATTTGACAGTTTCTGTTCATACCAAGGTCAAGTGCTCACAAACAGTATCACAAAGAAAAGCACATGTTCTTTTGTGTAAAGTAGGTCAACCGTTCATCATGTGCTTCACATTTACACTGGTTGGATAAGCCAGATAATGTAAACATACTTGATTGACAGTTTAGGTACCACCCATCTCATTAAAATCATATTCTTATATGCACTCCTCTACTATTTACGATTAGGATCTATCAACATCGTATTTGGGTCACGTTAGATTGACCTTTTAAGTAATTTATATGCATAAACATGTGGTCGATTTAAACCAACTAAATAGCGCGTTTCTAACTGACAAAACATTTCTAACAGGGTGAGAAAAATGTGCAGCTTGACCGGGACTCGAACCCGGGGCCTTTTGCTTACAGCTCTACCGCTCTATCGAATGAGCTACCCGGCCGCTTAGACATCTTTCTACCCTATTGTGAGATTGATGAGGTTACTCCCCCTGATATACTGAACGATTCTGTAGCCGCCGATATGATTGGCTTATACAAAGGTCAATCTGAGACAACCTTCTATACGATGTGGTCTGATCAAGTTAGCATACTTAATCTGATTTTAATGAGATTGCTGGTGTTGCATCAACACATGGGTCCCCTACCGGTGAGGTGTATAATTTTTCCGTGTGACGTGCAGATTTGTCGGAGAATGTCGAATTGTACTATGCTTGAGAGTATAGAAATATAACAATAAAAGGAGGTTGGTGGAAGGGCAATATAATAATCTCGTCAATTCGAATTGTACTTTTTCAATACTATCTCGCATTTTCCGAAGTATTTATAATAATATGCTCGACAATATAGAAATATAACAATGAAAGGAGGTCGGAAGAAGGGCAATATAACAGTCTCGTCAACTTTACTCAAACTGTATGAACGTGTATCACTTAGAAATTAACATCCATATTAATCCCATGCAAAGGGGTTTCCAGCAGGGAATAGGGTGTAATATGACGTCATATTTGGTAAAAGAATGTGAATAAGTTTGCAATGAAAATGACAGTAAACTATACGCATGTTTTCTTGATACAATGACAGCGTGGATAAAGTTTTGCATGATGGTTTATTTAATAAATAACATCAGTGGAATAGTTCAGCTGTGGCTACCATCGATGTAAAGGATAGAGTATATTAAAACATTTCTCCAGACAACAGAAGACCGAAACGAGTGTAACGTCACCATAAACATCATTATCATTATCATATTTTTTCTGTTCTGTTTATATGTTGTTCTATTATAATTATATACTCTTTTGTAATCTTCAGAAATGGAGGAAATAAAGAATATACATGCGTTAGAATCACACCTTGTGAAAAGTAACGAGACCTGGCGTGCGTTCAGTATGACAAACCGTATGCAACCGTACGCTTGCAGCTATGAAACTATCTCAGTGTAAAAAAACACGATGTTAACGTATACCCATGTACAGCATAAGAAAGCACGTGAACAGCATTCTATATGGTCCTAAGACAACTCCATAGATGAATGTAAGCGACCGGCTGCATACGGTTTGTCATACTGAACGCACGCCTGAGATTGTAAACCCTGCGGCTCGCATTTGATTGTAAACCAGACGAAGAACAGAACATTCCTTTATTTCATCCCAGGTACAACGGGGGAATATGTAAAACATACAGTTAGGTACAAAGCACAATGTTCTGGCTTACACAAAAATGAATGGATACTAGAATAGCATGCATTACATAGCATTTTAAAGGGTGGGGGAACTCAGATTAGATTAAAATACTGAGTACAATGTAGCAATAATGAGAGAGAGAAAGAAAGAGGGGGGGGGGGGGGCTTTTAGGCAAGAGTCAATGGGTCAGCTAGCTAGAGAGTTAAGTAGGGCTGACATCTAAATTTACGGTTAAAAAAGTAAATATTTGTTATAAAATGTGACGTCATATCAGGTTTTACAATTTCAGGCAAAGCCTGTATTTTCATAAGGTGTACATACAGTTATGTATTACCTTAGTTAGGTATTAAATTCATGCAAAACAATGCGACTTGAACATATTTGGTGGCGTTAATAAATGAATTTTTTTAAGGCAAAAATATATTTAATATTTGAGAATTTTAAATTTACGACCAATACATAAATAGTGACATTTTATTTATACATTTGGGAGACCTAGTATCAGTTCACTGTTACAATTATTACTTGTTTAATCAAATATGTCTAATTCCATTAACTGCAAAAACGCGGCATTTTGTGGACCCCAAAATTAAGACTAAGAGAAGAAGTTATATGGTAGATCTTAAAAGATTCCAGGTTTTTATTTTCTTGTATGATAACAATGTAACAGTATCCATAGTACATGTATTAGACAAATTTGAACATGTTAATTTTGGCAAAAATGATAACAATAGTACAAGAATCTCGCTGTCCCAACTCCTCCAAAACGGCTCGATGGTTTTGGTTGAAACTCGATGTACCATATGTAGATGTGCGTGAAGCAAGATCGTCGCCTACAGACAGCGGTAAGGGGGGATAATCAGACTAAGAATTTCTTCTAATGAAGATGTATATGGAATAAGAAAGTTTTGACTCTGTAACCAAGTAAAACCTTACAGCTCCGATCTGGAATCGAACTCGGGGCCCTTAGGTCCCCAAAATACCACATTTTTGCAGTTCATGGAAGGAGAAAGCTTTGAATAAATAACGGTCTAATGAAATCCTTTGTTACAAAAATGTAAACAAATCCCATGATTCAATTATAGAACATATATATACACCGTTTATTCCATAAATATATTTGAAATTATACAACATATATATGACTTTTAACACAGATTTATTAAATTATACAATACATATACAAAAGTTATGGAACATATATATGGAATTATACAACACATAAATAAGCAATTATACAATATATATTTGAAATTTTACCATATACATATGCAACTGTATACAAAATATATCTGATTATACCATATATAAATGCATTTATACAATATATATATATATACCGTTATACAACAAATATATAGATATTGTATATTGCAACATCTGACATGCCATAATTATCCTAAACAAAAAGATATCAATCAGTGGTGATCATTTACATATTTTCACACACGTTAGAATTACACAAAGTGCAACCGAATATTAAGATTATTAGAATGTAGTCAAAGTCAGAGAATGTAGTCAAAGTCAGTTTCAAAGTTAAGATATTTTATTGGCATAAGCAATTATATGTTCATCACCAACTACAATTTTTCGGTACAAGAACCTGAAAGTACAATTTTATTATGATATTCAGACTAGCACAAAAACAAAACAAACAACAACATTCAAACAATCATATAAATTATATCTGAAAAGAGAAAATAATTAATGTATGTAGATCATCGATCATAGCAAAATAAATTAACAGTTTGCATTAATGATACGAATTTATTTATAGAATGCTATGTGTAAAATATTTAGGGATAATTTGTTTTCTTAAATCGGAATTATGGACAGGCGAATAAAAACTGATATTCGTTTCCTACTTGATCCATATTACATTTAGAACATTTTCGATCATTTCTTGGAATATTACGGAATCCACCTTCTTCAATAGCTAGTTTTTTGAAAGTTTGTAATTTTGACATATTGTTCAAGTCAGTCAACCATTCAAATAATTAACGTAAATTCTTTGAATGACGGAATTTAATTGCATGTTTATAACTCCATCTTTGTTCCATAAAAATGAAAACCATATATTTTTAACAATTTAGTCTCAAATTGTTTATCAAATTACCATCTGCATCTTTAAGATTTAAAATTGTATATATTAATGAATGTGAGGAATTTATAATTCTAAACCAAAATCTAAATATTATTATAACTATCATAGGAAACCTACAAAACTCCCTGTATATAAAACTATTACTAGTTTGTGGGCGGACACCAATAATTTGCTTTAAAGAATTTAAGTACACCTTCTCCAAATCAGGTCCGCTGTGAAAACCAAAAAAATCTGATCAGTAATTTTCTAGTGGAGAAACCATTGTATCAAATAATTTAACCTTCTTTGATATATTAAGAGATACATTAGTAAATAACTCAGGAAGGGATTAAACTGCATAACTTTCATGAACAGACAAAGATTTTTGTGTTTGGAAAAAATTACAGCTACTTGATAATTTAACACCTAATAAGTAAATTATCGAACAGCCTGAAGCAATTAGCCATTATATAGTATTTTAGCATCTTCAACTTTTGCGCCATTTTTAAAAACCACTACATAGATTTTGTTCAACATTAACTGTTAATCCCAATCCATTACAATATAAGCCAAACTTGTCAACTATTCTCTGTAGCCCCGCTACACGTTGAGAACAAAAAAGTATCATCAGCATATAATAATAAGAAAACTTGAACTTCATCATTTGTAAAAATACGGTGGTTCTACCCGGATGCCTCCGTGCATTCGGGGTCTTCCTCCACCTGTAGTTAGCTGGACGTCGCTATATGACTGAAATACTGTCGAAGCGACGGTAAACTCAAATAGTCAAGTCAAGTCATTTGTAAAGATATCAATATTATCTCCCTTTATACTATCATACAAATCATTTATAAACAGGGTGGGAAGCAGGTCTGAGAGGGTTTCACCTTTTTCCAAGCCGTTACACTGATAAAATATTCAGACATACCTCCATTGACTTTCACACAAGACGTAACACTCTCATACATACTTTGTAAAATACTAATTACTTTAGTTCATATCCCATTTTTTATAAATTTCAGCTAAATACAATTCCTATATATACAATATCAAAGGCTTTCTTAAAGTCAATAAATGCGCAATAAAGTTTTTTCCTATCATGCTTTACGATATTATCAATAAAAGAATTAAGTAAAAATACGCAGCGCCTCGGGTGTGACTGGGTATGGTATCATACCACATGTCTATGGCGTGATACTGCAGTGTGGCAGCACTCTATCTGTCTCAAGTAGACATCGTCTCCAAATGACTGAAATATCGTCGGTGGGACATTTATCCCAACAAACAAACAAATACGCAGTCTATAGTACTTTTGTCAATACTAAACCTATACGGGTTTTCAAATAACAAATTATTAGTATCAAGCCATTTACAATGCAATTTACGATGACGTACATCTAAAATCATAGAGACTATTTTTGAAAAGACACTGGTCAATGTGATACCTCTGTAGTTGTTAATCTCTCTAGGGTCACCTTTCTCAGGAATAGGAATAATAACTCCCTTTGTCCAATCAGTTGATGTCTGGATGCAGCAGATAAATGTTGTAAGTCCAGTAAAGTATGATATTTATTAAACCATTTAATTATCCATATACTTCCTGGACTTAAATGAAGAATGAGTATATTTAGATAATATAATATATATTATATCTATTCATATATTGAAAAATGGAATGAACTTGTAAGCCGAACTTATATCACTCACAATCACAATATATAGGTTTCTGTAACCAGCCTTCAAATATTATTCGTACATCGAAACAGATGTGTCACTCACACTTATACACTGAATCTGCAGCCTTTCTTGTACAAAGACACAATAATGTTAGGCGTAAAAATTGGTTGTTTTACTTGCTTTGTTTTTCCGACAGACTTTATCTTTTCATGCTGCCCCTAAACTTTTTTCCTAACATTTTGATTATTACGGTTGTGAAACGCTGTTTTTCGTCACATCCTCTAAACAAAGGGGAAAATAAAAAAAAGTTTATGATAAATTAGGTTTTGTCGACCTAACGACCTTTTCCTTTTGGAAATGAATGCGGAAACAAACAACTTATTTTTTATGCCTTATTTGTAAAATTACTCACTGACTACAGTTGACATGTAAGAAATATGAAAATATATAAATAAAAGAATCGTGAATAGGGAAACTTATTTCCTCTTTAGAAAAGTAGGGTGTTCTCTAAGTGGGTGCTTATGGATTCAATTTCATATATACAATAATCTTTAAATTGTAGCACCCATGTGCCCCAGTCAGGAAACGTGCCATGTTTCCTAAGTTGAGCTGTTGTCTGGGGGTTAATGTTCTGAACATGTATGAGTCTGGAAATATTTTCCATTTCCATCAATTTAAGAACTTTTTTCCGGAAAACATATGGCGTGTCAAGCAAAACAAAATATTTAACATCTTCTAACGGTAATGTTTTTCCCTGGAACTCTTGAAAAATCGAATCGGCTACATCTGCAGGGTTCTGATCATTTTCTAGACTCAACTCATGACCAAGACGGGAAATGTTGAAGTCAGACATGCCTAACATTTTCTCTTCCTGAGTACATCGATTCATTGATTCCTTCATTTTTTCAACTCCCATAATGTGATTTGTGAAAAAAACCAAATGATAAATAATAGCATTGTTTTTCCCTCTCATTTCGAAAGTAAGTGAGAATTTACTTCCAGCTTTTCTTTTAAGAATCTCTTCGAAATTTCTTGTGATGTTTTTAACTGGATGATCTTGATGTGCTTCGATTGAACTTCCTCGAATTTGCTTTCCGAATTCTGCAATTATGTCTTCCATTTCTTTTTCTGATTTACCTGTTTGCAGTGCCTCTTCTTCAATGTTAATGTCAAACAATTCTGCAACACCCTTTGGATTTACTGATACAAATCTGTGCACGAAACTGCTCATGAAATTAATAAGGACTTCTCTTCCTTCGCCACCATAGTTCTTTATTAAATTCATCGGAGTGTGTGAGTAGCCGAACGGATCCAGGAACGTCAAGCAACGGGTTGTCATTGGGTTGATAGGGGGAGGGGGAAAGTCTTGCAATTTCATATTCTGAATGATGCAAGTAAGCACAATCATATCTGAACAATTTTTCGAAGGAAAGCGAAACTGAAATGTGGTCATTTCTTTTTTGCTATATATTGAGTATTCAGAACCCACTATCTGTTGAGAAAATGAGAAGAAAACACCCTTTACATTATTACACAAAGAAATGAAATTCATCTTATTACCTTCCACAAAATATAATGTTATATGAGCATTTGATTTTGGCTCATTCCAAACTTGGAACGAGTGAAAATACTCGGGTGCGGGTATTGGACCAAAAACTAAATTTATTGCTACCCCCCTGTGAGTCTTCGCCAAATAACCAACAGCAACAATAAGAGCGATGATCGGCGATCCATACTCTTCAGTAGTGTGTGGCCATCCTGATCCATAACGACCTGGTCCTGCAAATCCATCGATGATGACGGTGTAGTAATGTTTCTGTGTTACTGGTATGAAGGCTTGTAAATATTTCTTGTACATCACTCGTTTGATAAATCCATGAGGTGTGTCCTCTTGAAAGAAAGATTGTGCTGTTGCCATCCTTCAATTTTCTACCTCGAGTGTTTTTTCTTTCTTTCCGTGTCACTGGTTAGTTTCTTGTACATCACTCTTTTGATTAATCAATGGGGTCTTTGTCTTTGTTTCCTTTAAAGAAATTTCTGGCTAGAGACCTGATTCTGTGTGGTCAGTTTCTGAAAATATAAATAGTTGGTTATTTATCAAATTATGATTTTGAACGATGCCTTGTATAGATCGCATGTTGATATATTAGTCAAAATATTGCTTCTTTAATAGGAAATAACAGTGATAGAGTAAAGTAGATTTTTAATATTTATTAATTTGCACTTTTCACGAGCATATCTATGTGAGGTAGTGAAGCTTTCATACATATACTCGAACCATTTTCTTTTGAATTACGTTGGTTTAAACCATAATTTCCTGCTCTCTTTTGAACATGTTTTTGTACTGCCCGGCTTAATAACGCGTTTAAACTTCAACAATTCCTCAAAACTGGCCATGTCTGGCAAGCCAGAAACAAAACAACAACAACAAACCACTTAAAGGCGTTTGAACGATTTTTTTTCTAACGGACAGATCTTTCTAAAGATTTGCATATAAGTACTTTAGACTTTAACTAAAAGATATATAAATTAAAAATAGGGGGTCACCATGCTTGTTGTAGAGATAGGGCTTACGGTAGAGCATCACTGTTAGTTACAATTTGTTGAAAAAACATGGCGATTAAAAATAAGAAGGATTTCGATTCTAAATACTGTAACAGCATATTAAAATTATATAAAATATTTTTATCACCATTTGTAACTTATAATGTATCCTATAAGTTACAGATAAAAATACTGTCAAATATGCATTGAAAATACAAAACGGGCACTAAATCTCATTTGTCTCATCTGAAAATGTAAAAAAAGATATACCTCACCAGGTTTTTTTTTTTTTTTTTTTTTTTTTTTTTTTTATTAAAACTGCTTTTTTATTGAAATGTTAGCTAAATTTGCATATTAACGTATGGCTTTTAACAACATCTAGCCATTTTAATTGAGGTATATCTACATGTAGGAATTATATAAAATCCTCGAATGTCATTTCAAAACCTTTTCTAAACGCACCGCTGACACCTTCATAGGGATGTTTTTTAGTTGTGTTACGTCAGTCACACCATTTTCAACCAAGGTTCTCCTAGATTTAAAACCGAATAACCTATCAATAGTGTAAATATAATCGAAAAATTGTTTTAAAGTCCGCCTCGGCCGACACTTCCATCACGAAAATTACTGATAACTGAGCAAAAATCAATAACCAGGTGAAGCCAAGGGGCGGAGCTACGTTCTGATTGGCATACAAAACGCCTTTTGTTTTCTACAGTAAGTGGGAAAGCGACGATGTAAAATCATTGGAAAAGTCAAAGTCAATTGCACGGCGTAGTAAACCGTCTTCATATTCCACTTCGTTATGACAGAATCGTCGTGCGTGGATACGCTACTGAGTAAAGTGTCACAATTAAATAATGGCCGCGGCTATTGTCAATGCCTGTTTCTGATCTTATGCTACACCGACAGTTTTTGATTACTTACACTGTTAAGGTCAACTGCAAAAATAAATGAAGACGGGGTATGTCGAGAATTTCCGTCGTGTAAAATCGTGTGAGTCTGCAAGGTTTTAAATCCCATTTTGAATAACGAAAAGGCAAATATTATGTTGTAATATTGCGAACAATGTTAATTTTGAGTTCCATACGACCATGAATTTCTTTTTGACAAACAGTCTGTTTACATGTTATTTTTCCGTTCCAAAATATTATTAAGATTTTTGATTACGCCTCCATGCACAACAAAACACTCACACGTCACTAAACTTAGACATAAACTGAAGTTTACACCTTACTATTCTCCATCTTGAAAGTATAAAAATGAATGACATACCTCATATATGGTTGGGTGATTGTTCTGAATTATTTGATTATCACATTATTAATCCTTGATACCAGCAAGAGCTCCAAGATAAAAAATAAACTTATATTCATTTGCCGCAATAATTTCAGCAAACTTAAAACAACGTTTAAATCGGTTTGATTTGTTTCTTATTTGTTAACTCCACACCATTTTAGCTCTGTGTATAAATCTAAACTGTTATCTTTTCACTACGTTGTGAAATGTCAGATGAGTCAGTAGTGCTATTTATTGAACATGGAAATCCGTTGGTAGGATATTTTTAGATTACCGAAAAATATATCCACTCATCTAGTACTTTTAGTTTTAAAAGTGCATGTAAATTAAATCGACACGTTATTCTTTCAAAAGTAAGCAATATTATTTTATTCGCATCTGTGACCTAACATTCTCTTTTACCTATTTCTAGTTTCGGTACTGTGCATCTTTAACATTCGGTTCGAATGGTATGCATTTTCAAGTACGTGAAAAAAGGGAAAGAAAAGAAATAAGCATGCCGGATATAATTATTTATATGCGGGTGTGATTTTATGGGATCCCAACCTTTTAACATTGACGACGGGATCCCATCATTTTGAAAGTTAAACAAGAGCCCGAGGGCTCTAATCCGCTCACCTGAGTAAAGATAAAATGTCCCACCATAAAGTTACAAAAGATAGGTTAAAGATCAAGGTAACAATGCTGCATGCCAAATATCAAAGCTTCCGGCCATATGATTTCAGAGAAGAAAATGTTCTAGATTTTTTCCTTTATTAGCCTATGCTGAAGAAAGAAACCCCCTGGGCGGGGCCAATTTTGACCCCAGGGCCATTATTTGAACAAACTTGGAAGAGATCAGTAGACAATGCTACATGCCAAATATCAAAGCTCCCGGCCATAAGGTTCCAGAGAAGAAAATTTTTCTAGATATATTCCTATATTAGCCTATGTTAAAGAAAGTGACCCCCGGGGCGGGGCCAATTTTGACCCCAGGGCCATGATTTGAACAAACTTGGTAGAGATCCACCAGACAATGCTTCATGCCAAATATCTTAGCTCTAGGCCATACGGTTTGGGAGAAGAAGATTTTTCTTGATTTGTTCCAATATTAGCCTATGTTAAAGAAAGTGACCCCCAGGGCAGGGTCAATTTTGACCCCAGGGCCATAATTTGAACAAACTTGGTAGAGATCCACTAGACAATGCTACATGCCAAATATCTAAGCTCTAGGCCATACGGTTCCAGAGTAGAAGATTTTTCTTGATTTGTTCCAATATTAGCCTATGTTAAAGAAAGTGACCCCCAGGGCGGGGCCAATTTTGACCCCAGGGCCATGATTTGAACAATCTTGGTAGAGATCCACTAGACAATGCTACATGCCAAATATCTTAGCTCTAGGCCATACGGTTTCGGAGAAGAAGATTTTTCTAAGTTTTCCCTATATAAGCCTATGTAAATAAAGTGACCCCCGGGGCGGGGCCAATTTTGACCCCAGGGCCATGATTTGAACAAACTTGGTAGAGATCCACTAGACAATGCTTCATGCCAAATATCTTAGCTCTAGGCCATACGGTTTCGGAGAAGAAGATTTTTCTAAGTTTTCCCTATATAAGTCTATGTAGATAAATTGACCCCCAGGGCGGGGCCAATTTTGACCCCAGGGCCATAATTTGAACAAGCTTGGTAGAGTACAATAAGATGATGCTACATACCAAATATCAAAGCTCTGTGCCTTTTGGTTTCAGAGAAGAAGATTTTTAAAGATTGCAATTTTTTTGTCTATTTTTAGCTCCTGTGACCTAGTTATTCAACAGACTGAAACCATTTGAACAAACTTGAAAGAGGGTCACCCAAGGGTCATTTGTGTAAAGTTTTATTGAAATCTGCCCAGTAGTTTAGGAGGAGAAGTCGTTTGTATTAAAAAGTTGACGACGCACGACGCACGACGGACGACGGACGCCGGACGGCGGACCATCACAATAGCTCACCATGAGCACGTTGTGCTCAGGTGAGCTAAAAAAATAGCAATCCAAATCATTTCCCATAAGAGCTTAATTAACAAACATAATTCACTATTTTACATACTTCCTGATCGTCATTTTATTCACCACATTTTTTAACTTTACATCTTGACTGATGATATAATTTCGTACGCATAGTAATTCGGAAGTAAATATTGATAAACTCATTTATTTCCGATGGAATGCTCTATGATCAATGATCAAATGTTATTACTTGCCAGAAGCGTTTCTTCGATATGGCACTGGAATTATCTGATAAAAGCGAGAGAAAGAGATAATTATCCTAAACAAGAAGGCCATTATGGCCATGGGATAGCTCACCTGAGAACCAGGTATAAGTGGGAGGAAGAGAAACAGCAAATGTCTTTGATATTTGGAATGGGCCCCCAAAAATTTTAAAATGGGCTTAGTCCCTGGCGGCCATGTTTTTACCAATCCAAATAATTTGCTTGGTAGAGAGTGACCAAAGGAACATCTGTGCCAAAAAACTTTTAAATTCAGCCTGTACTATAAGGCAAGAAGATTTTTCAAATTTGAATTATATGCATATTAGGAAAACGGGCTCTGCCCCCTGGCGGTCATGTTTTTCAGTGGATCAAAATGATTTGAACAATCTTGGTAATGAGTGACTTAAGGAACATTTGTGCCAAATATCTGAAATCCAGCCAGTACTTTTGGAGGAGAAGATTTTTGAAGTTTTAAATATATACATATAAGGAAAACGTTAACGGGCTCCGCCCCCCTGTCGGCCATGTTTTTCTACGAATCAAAATAATTTGAACAATCTTTGAAATCCACCGATGAATTTTGCTCAAGAAGATTTTTTAAGTTTTTACTATATACATACAAGGAAAACGGGCTACGCCCCATGGCGACCATGTTTTTCAACAGATCAAAATGATTTGAACAAATTTGGTAAAGAGTGACTAAGGAACATCTGTGCAAAATAAATGGAAATCCTGCCAGTACTTTTGCTCTAGAAGAGTTTTTACTATATACATGAAAGGAAAACGGGCTCCGCCCCCATTAATGATTCATTACACCATGTGTTAAATGAATAACAGACTGATCGAAGCGTGCATAGATTATAATGAAAGCATGCATTTGTATAATGTTACTACCTCCGTAAAAAAGTGATGTCAGATGTCGTTCCTTACCATGTTAATAATACAGTATAGAGGAACAAAAATCGTAATTCTGCAGTTCTAGTGCCAGTGACTTTGATCGTGCTGGTCACGTGTGTCGTCTTAGTGTGACGCACTTCACAAGTATGGTAGAAGTACTCGCCACGTACTTTGGAAGTAAGATAAACGCACAGAGGAAGTGCGCCCATCCCCCTTTTTGTTAACACGTACATTGAAAGCAAGTTGAACGTACGAGTCTCTTGCGTGGTAAGTACGTCTTCGTGGTAAAATACCCCAGAATTTCTGCATGCTTTTTCTGCGTTACACGCACGCCTAGCGCACTTACTTTGGTCTTGCGTGCTACGAGCGTGCTCCAGGCGTTCGAATTGTCGTAGACAGATCGTAGCGAAGAACTGGCCGGCCAGTTTTCGGGCTGCGTGCTTTGCGTCGTGTTTGCGTCCAACAAAAAAAGTACGTTTCACGTGCGTGTATCTTACTACTTGGCCAATTTTTTGCACGCAAACCGCTCGTAGAAGCACGCACGACCGGTTGTAAGAGTAGTTTTACTTTCACTTTCTAAGAAAATGTAGAAAGAGAAAGTAGTTTGGCAAAACCATGCGCGGATCAAACTAAGGACTTATAACTGTTGTTAGAAAACGTGAGTTTTTGTGACGTGATTAACCAAATGGCTCATCTTATCGAAAATGTTGGTCATTTTTCAATCAAATTCATGATAAGTAAAGCGTTAACAGGGCCGACAGTTCGTCAGCAGGGCCTTTTTGGGGGGTATGCTATGAAATTGTTAACTTTATTTTACCCAAATTTGATCAGAAAATATTAAAAGGACATATATATACAACTGCGTCTTTCGTCCTATTTAATATGCTGTCGCATTGTGATACTTTCTTTCTGTGGCAAAGCGACCCCAACTAAAAAAATGTCACAAAGCGACGAAATATTTATAGGACTACTGCGTCTTCAGATAGACGGTGTATTCCTTCGTTGCTAAAAGTTACTGTTTTTTGTTTGTTTTGTTTTTTGGCATTTAATTATTTCATTTTTAAATGACCATGTTCTTTTTTCTTTCATTTGCACACAAAAGTATTTCAATGTTACAAAAACAAATAATTACTGATTATGGGCAATTATACAGAGAGTCTGTTTCGATAAAAAAAAACACTGCAAAGTGTGACATAACTAGTCACCAGTAAGCATTAGGCTTGACCACGTGTATAGTATGCTCCAATTAAGAAATCATCCAAAGTTTCATACTCATGTCACTAAGCGTGGAACTAAGAAATGATTTATGAGTTGTAGATGACCGTCTAGACTTAATATATAAGAAGCAGAAATACTGAAGTCAGAAGGAGATTCCCGAACGGGATTCGACTCGTAAGAGAGAAGTTCATGATATCCAAGAATAAGCTAGCTATATAGCTTGTCGATCGCTTTATCTCTTGTTAAGCATAGACTAAACATGTAAATAAAGTTATCATCATAAACGTGGTACTGGACTTGTATATTACACCATCATCACCAACGCTACGTTACAAAAGTTATAGGTTAATGGATAAAAACTGACCAGAGCTGAAATTAAACTATTTCAAAATAGAATGAAGTTGACGGATGTAAACAGTTCTTTGCCAGTATTAGATGTCATGTTTTACGAACGATATAAAGTATTTGGCACCTATCCGGAACGGCGGAGTTTATTATAAAAAGATGGTGCATGTCAGATTATAAGAAATGTAATAATTTCGATAAAACTTACCTTTTCGTCAAGTTGCTTTAGACTTTCTCTCGATTCACGTAGTACCAATATCAGGTGTGGCTCCTATACGGCTTTTACAACTGAACACTTTTTAGAATAACGGATATTTAAAAAAAAAAGTGCACACAGTTTCTTTTGCGCTTCAGTATATAAAGAGTATACAAAACATACATTTAACAGTATATTACTTCTAGATCTCCGTTACAACACATATAAGTTCCGTGCGATTCCTATACGTCGTTACTGTACACCTTCTTGCTGTGGAATAACGTTTGACGACAAAATGAATCGCTTTTACATTCATAAAGTTTCACTACGTTGTGAAATGTCAAGATGAGTCATAGCGCTATTTATGAAACATGGAAAACCAATGTTTGATTAGTTTTAGGTTTCCCCAATGTTGAGTTATTAAGGAACATGGGAAACCGATGTTGGGTTATTTTTAGGTTTCTCCAATGTTGGGTTATTAAGGAACTTGGAAAACTAATGTTGGGTCATTTTAAGGTTTTTCGCTCTTCTGTTTTTCGAAGATAATACGAGTTATTGTCGTAACTCCAGCGTCCGCGTCCGCGTTATTGTCGTCCTTATCCTCGTCGTCCAGAATCTAAACGTTTGCCATAACTTCTCTCCTATTCAGTATACAACTTTCATTTTTGGTATGCATATTCATCTTGACAAGGTCTATCCAGTCACATGCAAATGTCCCTTATTGACCTTGACTTTTGACCTATTTTGCTGTAACTTTTGAAATATTTAAAATGCATGTCATTTCAGAACCGTTACAAACAGGGCACTGATACTTCACATTTATATTTCTTGTGGCAGTACCTTTCTATCAATGTTACAATTTTGGATTTTTGACCTTGACCTTTGAATTTTGACCTATTCTTGAAATGTTTAACAAAAAACTATAGCGTTGGCCATAAATTCTTGATTATTTGACTTTTACTTTTGGTATGCATACTCATCTTGACAAGTGCTATTCAGGGAAACCTCAGTATCTCATCCACCGACCTTGACCTTGACCTTTGACCTTATTTTGCCATAACTTTAGACAAGTTTTAAAATATATATTTCTCTGTCATTTTTCAATGATTTTTTTAAAACTTTGTATACTGATTTGTCATCATATAAACCTGTGCAAGTGTGATTTGGGTTATTTTTAAATCGTTTACAAATTTTACTGTTTTGTGTGGATAATCGAAAACTCAATGGGAGTAGGGTTAGCCATTGTAATTTTTGATCTTCTTTTCTTTTAGTTGTGATTTTCAAGGTCAAAATTTTAAATGTTTAACAAAAATATTTAACATTGGCAAAAACAGACGAGCGTTGGCACCCGCATGCGGTGTTCTAGATTTTCAATGTCAAATGTTTAACAAAAATATCTAACGCTGGTAAATATGAAAGGTAAACCTGTAAATCAACAAGCACTTCCCGAATACCTTATCTACATTTTGGTGTTAAATTTTACACATCATTCGATGGGAAATAAACAAATAAATATCCGCCCCGTCACTGATTGATCAGTTATAATTGGTATAGCCGATCCTCTGGTGAAATGGTCGATAGTAATGTATAACCATTTTTGCGCACCTGAGCTATTAGGAGCTCAGATAACTCAGATAGCTAGCAACACCTCATTTAATTGGCCACATTTAATTTAAACACGATGTTTGGTACTATATGCAATGCCACTGTGTAAAAGTTTTAGAAATTCTATGCAACATATTTTATATCATAGTCGCATAAAAGAGAAAAACGCAGTATGTTTATTTGCTGAAACATAGTGAAAAATATGTATTGGATGGACTAGTTTTAAACTTTGCATAATGACTGGAAATGAAACAACAAACAATAATGTGTAATAAAATAAGGTATCAATAGGCTTGATTTTGAGTTAGCTGCCCTTGAAAATGACAGAAAAGAGCAAAAACTCACTTTCAGGGGCAGATAACTCAGAAAAGTATAATGGAGACCACCAATCTTTATCCCATAAATTTGTTTCTAGTGTGATTCTCTCTTATTATGCACAGTTTAAAAAAAAATCTCATGGCTTTAACATATCAAGAAAGTATTTAAATCATTTAATTAGACTTTATTATATGAGACAAAAAAGTGCTGCCTCACTGTGATATCACGCCATAGACATGTGACATGATACCACACCCAGTCACATTATCTCTGACACAGAGTCAACCAGTCCTGGAACTACCCTTGTGTACTGACAGCCTAGCACATTGGAAATATATACATTGTAGTAACATCTTCAACACCTCTTCATAGCTGAGTATCAAACCCACATCCACATCTTACCCCTCAGATCAATCAGGAATGATTTGTCTCCCTGACCAGTAAGGAATGATTTGTCGCTCTGACCAGTAAGGAATGATTTGTCTCTCTGACCAGTTAGAAATCATTTGTTTCTCAGATCAGTCACTAAAGAATTGTCTCTATGACCAGTAAGAATAGGAAAAAATTGTCTCTCTGTCCAGTGAGGAACGATTTGTCTCTCTGACCAGTTAGAAATGGTTTGTTTTTTAACCAGTAATGAATGATTATTTCTCAGACCAGTAAGGAATGATATGTTTCTCAGACCAGTTTCTCAAACCAGTCAGGAATGATTTGTCTCTCTGACAAGTAAGGAATGATTAATTCTCAGACCAGTAAGTAATGATTGTTTCTCAGACCAGTGTGGAATGATTGTTTCTCAGACCAGTAAGGAATGATTGTTTCTCAGATCAGTAAGGAATGATTTGTTTCTCAAACTAGTACGGAATGGTTGTTTTTCAGACCAATAAGGAATGATTATTTCTCAGATCAATTAGGAATGATTGTTTCTCAGACCAGTAAGGAATGAGTGTTTCTCAGACCAGTAAGGAATGATTTGTTTCTCAGACCAATAAGAATGAGTTTTCAACCAGTAAGGAATGAATTGTTTCTCAGACAAGTAAGAAATGATTATTTCTCAGACAAGTAAGGAATGATTTGTTTCTCAGACCAGTCAGAAACGATTGTTTCTCAGACCGGTAAGAAATGATTGTTTCTCAGACCAGTAAGGAATGATTGTTTCTCAGACCAGTAAGGAATGACTTGTTTCTCAGACCAGAGAGGAATGATGTTTCTCCGACCAGTAAGGAATGATTTATCTTTCAGACCAGACAGGAATGATTTGTTTCTCAGACCAGTGCGTAATGATGTTTCTCAGACCAGTCACTTATGAATTGTTTCTCAGACCAGTAAGGAATGATTATTTATCAGACCAGTAAGGAATAATGTTTCTCAGACTAGTCACTTATGATTTGTTTCTCAGACCAGTAAGGAATGATTGTTTCTCAGACCAGTCATTTATGAATTGTTTATCAGACCAGTAAGGAATGATTATTTATAAGACCAGTAAGGAATAATGTTACTCAGGCCAGTCACTTATGAATTGTTTCTCAGACCTTAAGGTATTTATTAGACCAGTAAGGAATGATTTGATTCTCAGAGCAGTAAGGAATGCTATGTTTCTCAGAACAGTTTCTCAGACAATTTAGGAATGATTTGTCTCTGTCCAGTAAGGAAAGATTCATTCTCAGACCAGTAAGGAATGATTTTTCTCAGACCAGTAAGGAATGATTTGTTTTCAGACCAGTAAGGAATGGTTATTTATCAGACCAGTAAGGAATGATTTGTCTCTCTGACAAGTAAGGAATGATATGTTTCTCATACCAGTTTCTCAGACCAGTTAGGAATGACTTGTCTCTGTCCAGTAAGGAATGATTCATTCTCAGACCAGTAAGTAGTGATTGTTTCTCAGACCAGTAAGGAATGATTTATCTCTCAGACCAATCAGGAATGATTTGTTTCTCAGACCAATGAGTATTGATGTTTCTCAAACCAGTCACTTATGATAATTGTTTCTCAGGCCAGGAAGGAATGATTGTTTCTCACTCCGGTAAGAAATGATTGTTTCTCAGACCAGTAAGGAATGATTGTTTCTCAGACCAGTAAGGAATGATTGTTTCTCAGATCATTAATGAATGATTGCTTCTCAAACCAGTAAAGAATAATTGTTTATTCACCAATAGAAATGATTATTTCACAGATCAATAAGGAATGATTTGTTTTTCAGACCAGTAAGGGAGGATTTGTTTCTCAGAGCAGTAAGGAATGATTATTTATAAGACAAGTAATAAATGATTTGTTTCTCAGACCAATAAGGAATGATTGTTTCTCAGGCGAGTAAGGAATAATTTTTTTCTCAGACCAGTAAGGAATGATTTTTTTCACAGACCAATTTCTCTGACCAGTGACGAATGATTTTTATCTCAGACCAACCAGGAATGATTTGTTTTGCAGACCAGTTAGGAAAAATTTGTCTCTTAGACCAGTAAGGAATGATTTGTTTTTCAGACTAGTATGAAATGATGTTTCTCAGAACAGTTTCTCATACGAGTAAGGAATGATTTGTCTCTGTTCAGTAAGAAATGATTAATTCTCAGACAAGTAAGGAATGATTGTTTCTCAGACCAGTAAGGAATGATTTGTTTCTCAGACCAGTAAGGAATGATTATTTATCATACAAGTAAGGAATGATTTGTTTTTCAGAACAATAAGGAATGATTGTTTCTCAGACGAGTAAGGAATAATTTTTTTCTCAGACCAGTCAGGAATGATTTTTTTCACAGACCAGTAAGGAATGATTGTTTCTCAGACCAATAAGGAATGATTGTTTCTCAGACCAGTAAGCAATGGTTGTTTTCAGACCAATAAGGAATGATTATTTCTCAATTCAATAAGGAATGATTTGTTTCTTATACCAGTAAGGAATGAGTGTTTCTCAGACCAGTAAGGAATGATTGTTTCTCAGATTAGTAAGGAATGATTATTTCTTAGATCAGTACGGAATGATGTTTCTCAGAACAGTCACTAATGATTTGTTTGTCAGACCAGTAAGGAATGGTTATTTATCAGACCAGTAAGGAATGATTGTTTCTCAGATCAGTAAGGAATGATTGTTCCTCAGACCAGTCACTAATGAATTGTCTCTCTGACCAGTGAGGAATAGGAATAATTTGTGTATGTTTCTCAGACCTGGCAGTAATAAATTGTTTCTCAGACTAGTAAGGAATGATATGTTTCTCAGATCAGTTTCTCAGACCAGTTAGGAATGGTTTGTCTCTGTCCAGTAAGAAATGATTAATTCTCAGACCAGTAAGTAATGATTGTTTCTCAGACCAGAAAGGAATGATTGTTTCTCAGACCAGTCACTAATGATTTGTTTCTCAGACAGTTAGGAATGATTTGTTTATCTGACACTAATGAATTGTTTCCAAGGTCAGTCAGAATTGATTTTCTTTTCATCCAGTAAGGAATTATTTGTTTCTTAGACCAGTAAGGAATGATTATTTCTCAAATCAGTAAGAAATGATTGTTTCTCAGACCAATCACTAATGGTTTGTTTCTCAGACCAGTAAGGAATGATTATTTATCAATTCAATAAGGTATGATCTGTCTCTCTGACCAGTAAGGAATGATTTGTTTCTCGGACCAGTAAGGAATGATTGTTTCTCAGACCAGTAAGGAATGATTGTTTCTCAGATCAGTAAGGAATGATTATTTCTTAAACCAGTAGGAATGATGTTTCTCAGAACAGTCACTAATGATTTGTTTGTCAGACCAGTAAGGAATGGTTATTTATCAGACCAGTAAGGAATGATTACTTTTCAGATCAGTAAGGAATGATTGTTTCTCAGACCGGTAAGAAATGATTGTTTCTCAGACCAGTAAGGAATGATTGTTTTTCAGACATAAGGAATATGTTTCTCAACCAGTAATGATGTTTCTAGACCAGTAAGGAATGATTTTTCTCACCGAAGAATGATTTTTTCATGATTTGTTTTGATTGTTTCTCACTCCGGTAAGAAATGATTATTTCTCAGATCAGTAATGAATGATTGCTTCTCATACCAGTAAAGAATAATTGTTTTTTCAGACCAATAAGGAATGATTATTTCTCAGTTCATTAAGGAATGATTTGTTTCTCAGACTAATAAGAAATAAGTCTTTCTCATACCAGTGTGGAATGATTGTTTCTCAGACCTATCACTTATGATTTGTTTCTCGCACCAGTAAGTAATGATTATTTATCAAACCAGTGTGGAATGATTGTTTCTCAGACCAGTAAGGCATGATTGTTTCTCAGATCAGTAAGGAATGATTGTTTCTCAGACCAGTAAGGAATGATTTGTTTCTGAAATCAGTAAAGAATGACTGTTTATCAAACCATTAAGGAATGAATTGTTTCTCAGACAAGTAAGAAATGATTATTTCTCAGACCAGTAAGGAATGATTGTTTCTCAGACCAGTAAGGAATGATTATTTCTCAGACCAGTAAGGAATGATTTACTCCGACCAGTCACTTATGAATTGTTTCTCAGACCAGTAAGGAATGATTATTTATCAGACCAGTAAGGAATGATGTTTCTCAGACCAGTCACTTATGAATTGTTTCTCAGATAAGTAATGAATGATTATTTATCAGACCAGTAAGGAATAATGTTTCTCAGACCCGTCACTTATGATTTGTTTCTTAGACCAGTAAGGAATGATTATTTATCAGACCAGTAAGAAATGATTTGATACTCAGACCAGTGAGGAATGATTCTTTCTCATACCAGTAATGAATGATTGTTTCTCAGATCAGTAAGGAATGATTGTTTTTCAGATCAGCAAGAAATAATTATTTATCAGAGCAGTAGGAATGATTTGTTTCTAAGACGAGTAAGGAATGATTATTTATCAGACAAGTAAGGAATGATTTGTTTCTCAGACCAATAAGGAATGATTGCTTCTCAGACCAGTAAAGAATAATTGTTTATTCAGACCAATAAGAAATGATTATTTCACAGATCAATAAGGAATGATTTGTTTTTCAGACCAGTAAGGAATGTGTGTTTCTCATACCAGTGAGGAATGATGTTTCTCAGACCTGTCACTTATGATTTGCTTCTCACACAAGTATGTAATGATTATTTATCAGACCAATAAGGAATAATTTGTTTCTCAGACAATTAATGTAGGATTGTTTCTCAGACCAGTAAGGAATGATTTGTTTCTCAGACGAGTAAGGAATGATTATTTATCAGACAAGTAAGGAATGATTTGTTTCTCAGACCAGTAAGGAATGATTGTTTCTCAGACCAGTAAGGAATGATTGTTTCTCAGATCAGTAAGGAATGATTATTTCTCAGACCTGTAAGGAATGATGTTTCTCAGTCCAGTCACTAATGATTTGTTTCTCAGACCAGTTAGGATGGTTTGTTTCTCTCACCAGTCACTAATTAATTGTTTCCTGTCCATCAGAAATGATTTTCATTTTATCCAGTAAGGAATGTGTGTTTCTCATACCATGAGGAATGATCTTCTTAGACCTGTCAATTATGATTTTTTTCTCACACCAGTAAGTAATGATTATTTATCAACCATAGGAATATTTGTTTCTCAACAAGTAAGGAATGATTGTTTCTCAGACCAGTAAGGAGATTTGTTTCTCAGACCAATAAGGAATGATTATTTATCAGACCAGTAGTAATGATGTTTCTCAGACCAGTCACTTATGAATTGTTTCTCAGAAGTAATGAATGTAAGTAATGAATGATTATTTATCAGACCAGTAAGGAATAATGTTTCTCAGACCAGTCACTTATGAATTGTTTCTCAGATCAGTAATGAATGATTATTTCTCAGACCAGTAAGGAATGATTTGTTTCTCAGACCAGTAAGGAATGATTGTTTCTCAGACCAGTAATAATGATTTTTCTCAGACCATTAGGAATGTTTCTCTCACCAGTCACTAATTAATTGTTTCCCTGTCCAGTCAGAAATGATTTTCATTTTATCCAGTAAGGAATGTGTGTTTCTCATACCAGTGAGGAATGATGCTTCTTAGACCTGTCAATTATGATTTTTTTCTCACACCAGTAAGTAATGATTATTTATCAGACCAGTAAGGAATGATTTGTTTCTCAGACAAGTAAGGAATGATTGTTTCTCAGACCAGTAAGGAATGATTTGTTTCTCAGACCAGTAAGGAATGATTATTTATCAGACAAGTAATGAATGATTTGTTTCTCAGACCAATAAGAATGATATGTTTCTCAGACCAGTTTCTAAGACGAGTTAGGAATGATTTGTCTCTGTCCAGTAAGGAATGATTAATTCTCAGACCAGTAAGGAATGATTGTTTCTCAGACCAGTAAGGGAGGATTTGTTTCTCAGACCAGTAAGGAATGATTATTTATCAGACAAGTAATGAATGATTTGTTTCTCAGACCAATAAGGAATGATTGTTTCTCAGACGAGTAAGGAATAATTTTTTTCTCAGACCAGTCAGGAATGATTTTTTTCACAGACCAGTTTCTCTGACCTGTAACGAATGATTTTTATCTCAGACCAACCAGGAATGATTTTTTTGCAGACCAGTTAGGAAAAAATTTGTCTCTTAGACCAGTAAGGAATGATTTGTTTCGCAGACCAGTCAGGAATTATTTATTTCTCAGACCAGTAAGGAATGATTTGTTTTGAGGACCAGTAAAGAATGATTTGTTTCTCAGACCAGTAAGAAATGATATGTTTCTCAGACCAGTTTCTAAGACGAGTTAGGAATGATTTGTCTCTGTCCAGTAAGGAATGATTAATTCTCAGACCAGTTAGGAATGTTTGTTTCTCAGACTAGTAAGAAATGATATGTTTCTCAGACCAGTTTCTCATACGAGTAAGAAATGATTTGTCTCTGTTCAGTAAGAAATGATTAATTCTCAGACAAGTAAGGAATGATTGTTTCTCAGACCAGTAAGAAATGATTTGTTTCTCAGACCAGTATGGAATGATGTTTCTCAGTCCAGTTACTAATGATTTGTTTCTCAGACCAGTAAGGAATGATTTGTTTCTCAGACCAGTAAGGAAATGATTTGTTTCTAAGACCAATAAGGAATGATTTGTCTCTCAGACCAGTAAGGAATGATTATTAATCAGACAAGTAAGGAATGATTTGTTTTTCAAAACAATAAGGAATGATTGTTTCTCAGATGAGTAAGGAATAATTTTTTTCTCAGACCAGTCAGGAATGATTTTTTTCACAGACCAGTTAGGAATAATTTGTCTCTTAGACCAGTAAGGAATGATTTGTTTCGCAGACCAGTCAGGAATTATTTATTTCTCAGACCAGTAAGGAATGATTTGTTTTGGGGACCAGTAAAGAATGATTTGTTTCTAAGACCAGTAAGAAATGATATGTTTCTCAGACCAGTTTCTCAGACGAGTTAGGAATGATTTGTCTCTGTCCAGTAAGGAATGATTAATTCTCAGACCAGTAAGGAATGTTTGTTTCTCAGACCAGTAAGGAATGATTTGTTTCTCAGACCAGTAAGGAATGATTGTTTCTCAGACCAGTAAGGAATGATTTTTCTCAACAATAAGAATTTTTAATTCAAAAGAATGATTTGTTTCTCAGACCGGTAAGAAATGATTGTTTCTCAGACCAGTAAGGAATGATTGTTTCTCAGAAGTAAGGAATGATTTTTCTAGACAGTAGGAATGATGTTTCTCAGACGAAATGATTGTTTTCAGACCAGTAAGGAATGGTTATTTTCAGTAAGGAATGATTACTTTTCAGATCAGTAAGGAATGATTGTTTCTCAGACCGGTAAGAAATGATTGTTTCTCAGACCAGTAAGGAATGATTGTTTCTCAGACAAGTAAGGAATACTTTTTCTCAACACCAGAAGGAATGATTTTTTCAGACCAGTAAGGAATGATTTGTTTCTCAGACCAGTAAGGAATGATTGTTTCTCAGACCAGTAAGGAATGATTTTTTCCAGCAATGGTTGTTTTTTTGAGACCACCCAGGAATGATTATTTCTCAATTCAATAAGGTATGATCTGTCTCTTTATTGCTCAGACCAGTAAAGAATGATTTGTTTCTCAGACCAATAAGTATTGATGTTTCTCAGACCAGTCACTTATGATTTGTTTCTCAGACCAGTAAGGAATGATTGTTTTCACTCCGGGAATAATTGATTTTTCAGACCAATAAGGAATGCTTATTTCTCAGTTCATTAAGGAATGATTTGTTTCTCAGACCAGTAAGAAATGCGTGTTTTTCAGACAAGTGGGTAAATGTTTCTCAGAAGCACTAATGATTTCTTCCAAGGAATTACTCAACCAATAAGGAATGATTTTGTTTCTCTAACCAGTCAGCAATGATTTGCCGCACTGACCAGTAAAGAATGATTTGTTTCTCAGACCAAAAAGGAACGATTTTTTCTCAGACCAGTAAGGAATGGTATATTGTCTCTCTGACCAGTGAGGAATAGGAATAATTTGTGTATCTGACAAGTAAGGAATGATTTCTTTCTCAGACCTGGCAGTAATGAATTGTTTCTCAGACTAGTAAGGAATGATATGTTTCTCAGATCAGTTTCTCAGACCAGTTAGGAATGGTTTGTCTCTGTCCAGTAAGAAATGATTAATTCTCAGACCAGAAGGAATTTGTAAGGAATAATTGTTTTTCAGGTCAGTAAGGAATGATGTTTCTCAGACCAGTAAGGAATGATGTTTCTCAGACCAGTAAGGAATGATTGTTTCTCAGACCAATCACTAATGGTTTGTTTCTCAGACCAGTAAGGAATGATTATTTATCAGACCAGTAAGGAATGAATTGTTTCTAAGACCAGTCCAAAACCAATTTTTTTATCCAATAAGGAATGATTATTTCCCAGACCAGTAAGAAATGATTAATTTTCAGACTAGTAAGTAATGATTGTTTCTCAGACCAATAAGGAATGATTCGTTGCTCAGACAGGTCACTAATAAATTATTTCCCAGACTAGTCAGAAAAGATTTGCTATTCAAGACAATAAGGAATGATTTGTTTTTCAGACCAGTAAGGAATGATTATTTATCAGACCAGTAAGAAATGATTTGTTTCTCAGACCAGTAAGGAATGATTGTTTCTCAGATCAGTAAGGAATGATCTTCTCAGACATCCAGTTTATTTTAGCCGAATGATTATTTCATCAACCAGTATGATGTCCTCGACCAGTAGGAATGATTGTTTATCATTTTAGACCAGACCAGTAAATGATATTTTGATCAGTCAGAATGATTTTCTCTCAACAGTAAGTATGATGTTTCTCAGACCAGTAATATGATTTGTTTCTCAGACAGTAAGGAATGATTGTTTCCAGACTAAAATGATTTCTACTCACAGTAAGGAATGATTGTTTCTCAGACAGTAAGAATGATTGTTCTCATACCAGTAAGAAAATGATTTTTCAGACCAATAAGGAATGATTTTCTCAGTCATTAAGGAATGATTTGTTTCTCAGACCAGTAAGAAATCAGTTTTCTCATACCAGTTGAATGATTGTTTCTCAGACCTATAATATGATTTGTTTCTCACCCAGTAAGAATGATTATTTTATCAGACCAGTCAGTGAATTGATTTTCTCAGACCAGTAAGGATGATTGTTTCTCAGATCAGTAAGGAATGATTTGTTCTCCAGACCAGTCAAAATGATTTTCTCAGACCAGTAAGGAATGATTTTTATCAGATCATAAGGAAGATTTGTTTCTGAGACCAGTAAGGATGTGATTTTTCAGACAAGTGGGTAACATGTTTCTCAGTAGACAATGATTTGCTTCTCAGACCAATAAGGAATGATTGTTACTCAACCAGTAATGATGAATTGTTTTCTCAGACCAGTCAGGAATGATTGTTTCTCAGACCAGTAAGGAATGATTTTTTCTCTAACCAGTAAGAAGTGATTTTCAGACAGACACTGTTTCTAAAGTAAAGAATGATTTGTTCTCAGACCAATAAGGAATGATTGTTCTCAGAGCAGTCAGGAATGGTTTGTTTTTTCAGACCAGTCAGGAATTTGTTTCTCAGAGCAGTTTCTCAGACCAGTAAGGAATAATTATTTCTCAGATCAATAAGGAAAGATTTTTTTCTAAGACCAGTAAGGAGTGCGTGTTTTTCAGACAAGTGGGTAACACTGTTTCTCAGATTAGACACTAATGATTTGCTTCTCAGACCAATAAGGAATGATTGTTACTCAGACCAATAAGGAATGATTTGTTTTTCAGACCAGTCAGGAACTATTGTTTCTCAGACCAGTGAGGAATGATTTGTTTCTCTAACCAGTCAGCAATGATTTGCCGTACTGACCAGTAAAGAATGATTTGTTTCTCAGACCAAAAAGGAACGATTTTTTCTCAGACCAGTAAGGAATGGTATGTGTCTCAGACCAGTCACTAATGATTTCTTTCTTAGACCATTAAGGAATGATTATTACTCAAACCAGTAAGGAATGAATTGTTTCTCAGACCAGTAAGGAATGATTTGTTTCTGAAATCAGTAAAGAATGACTGTTTATCAAACCAGTAAGGAATGAATTGTTTCTCAGACAAGTAAGAAATGATTATTTCTCAGACCAGTAAGGAATGATTTGTTTCTAAGACCAGTCAGGAATGGTTTGTTTTTTCAGACCAGTGAGGAATTTGTTTCTCAGAGCAGTTAGGAATGGTTTGTTTTTTCAGACCAGTCAGGAATTTGTTTCTCAGAGCAGTTTCTCAGACCAGTAAGGAATGATTTGTCTCTCAGACCAGTAAGGAATGATTTGTTTCTCAGACCAGTGAGTAATGATGTTTCTCAGACCAGTAAGGAATGATTATTTATCAGACCAGTAAGGAATAATGTTACTCCGACCAGTCACTTATGAATTGTTTCTCAGACCAGTAAGGAATGATTATTTATCAGACCAGTAAGGAATGATTTTTCTCAGATCAGTCATTTATGAATTGTTTCTCAGACCAGTAAGAAATGATTGTTACTCAGACCAGTAAGGAATGATTGTTTCTCAGACCAGTAAGGAATGACTTGTTTCTCAGACCAGTAAGGAATGATTTATCTGTTAGACAAGACAGGAATTATTTAATTCTCAGATCAGTGAGTAATGATGTTTCTCAGACCAGTCACTTATGAATTGTTTCTCAGACCAGTAATGAATGGTTATTTATCAGACCAATACGGAATGATTGTTTCTCAGATCAGTAAGGAATTATTGCTTCTCAGACCAGGAAGGAATGGGTGTTTTGTACACCAATAAGGAATGTTTATTTCTCAAATCAGTAAGGAACTTGTTTCTCAGACCAGTGAGAAATGATGTTTCTCAGACCAGTAAGGAATATGTTTCTCAGAAGAAATGATTGTTTCCAGACCGTAAATGATTTTCACCAGTAGAATGATTTTCCAGATATGAGATGTTTCTCAGATCAGTAAGGAATGATTACTTATCAGAAAAGTGAGTAATGACTGTTTCTCAGACCAGTAAGGAATGATTGTTTCTCAGACCAATAAGGAATGATTGTTTCTCAGACCAGTAAGCAATGGTTGTTTTTCAGACCAATAAGGAATGATTATTTCTCAATTCAATAAGGAATGATTTGTTTCTTAACCATAGATAGTGTTTTCAATGAGTATTTATGTTTCTCAGACCAGTCAGTTATGATTTATTTCTCAGACCGATAAGGGATGATTTTTTCTCAGACAAGTAAGGAATGATTTGTTTCTCAGACCAGTAAGGAATAATTGTTTCTCAAACCAGTAAGGAATAATGTTATTCAGACCAGTCATTTATGATTTGTTTCTCACACCAGTAAGATATGATTGTTTCTCAGACCAGTAAGGAATGATTGTTTCTCAGATCAGTAAGGAATGATTAATTCTCAGACCAGTAAGGAATGATGTTTCTCAGACCATTAAGGAGTGATTGTTTCTCAGACCAGTAACTAATGATTTGTTTCTCAGACCAGTAAGGAATGATTGTTTCTCAGGTCAGTAAGGAAATTTTTTCAGACAGTAGGAATGATTTTTAATTATTGTTTCTCAGACCAGTAAGAAATGGATGTTTTTTCAGACCAATTAGGAATTATTATTTCTCAGATCAAAAATGAATTGTTTCTCAGACCAGTCCAAATCATTGTTTTTTATCCAGTAAGGAATGATTATTTCTCAGACCAGTAAGAAATGATTAATTCTCAGATTAGTAAGTAATGATTGTTTCTCAGACCAATAAGGAATGATTCGTTTCCCAGACCAATCACTAATGAATTGTTTCTCAGACCAGTCAGAAATGATTTGCTTTTCAAGCCAATAAGGAATGATTTGTTTCTCAGACCAGTAAGGAATGATTATTTATCAGACCAGTAAGGAATGTTTTGTTTCTCAGTCCAGTAAGGAATGATTGTTTCTCAGATCAATAAGGAATGATTGTTTCTCAGACCAGTAAGGAATGAGTTTTTCTCAGACCAGTGAGTAACAATGTTTCTCAGATTAGTCACTTATGATTTGCTTCTCAGACC
>CM037795.1:36861306-36911306 GCA_021229015.1 Solen grandis | reverse complement strand
GTTTATTTCATGTATAATTAACATGACATAAACGTGCTATATTGGTAAATTGTACTCATGTTATCGACTCGAACTTACCGAGACATTATCAACACATATTATTATTTTGGCGTAAAAACGAACCAACCGGCAAAACTTAAAAAATTAAAGTGTCAAAAAGCAAACTTAATTCTCATCACGATCAGCATTGCAAAAGCGACTGTATCTTGAGCGAAATGCAGCGAAGGACCTATCTGGTATGGCCTGTAAGCGACACTCTTCTTGATACATAGTATAAATTTTGAAAAATGGTTCGTCGTTTCTTACATTTTGAAGCACTATCTGAAGCACTGCCAGTTCCTGCGGACTCCATCGACTGTCTTTACTGGAAGGAAGATGCTGTATAGATGTGCGAGTTACTGTTCTACCAAACTGCCTGTGGTTTTCAAAGGCGTTTTCGTCGATATTACCGGTATCGTCTAATTCATGTGACTTTTCTTCCGTTACATGTTTAACTGCATTTTTATTGGTTGGTTCAGAGGTAGATGCAGTAACTGACATGGGAGTCATGCGCGGGATACTACTATGCAGTCGCCAAACCATAAAGGCGTTCATGTAATTTAACAGGAATTGTGACTTTATTTCCAAAGAACGAATTCTACGTTGTGTCAGTTTTCCAACAGTAACCGCAGCTTATCGAACTGTACAAACTTCCCATTTTCTAGGAACGCAACGCAGGTAACAAATGTCAAAACCAACACGAGCTGGTTCTCTTCCAATTTCAGTTCTTGAACTTTTCGTAGACAAGCACGTACCCATGGAAAACATTCATTTGTACCGTTTAAAGAACGTGTAAAGCATAACTGACGACTCTCCAACTCATTCAAAACCAAAGCACACAGAAGGTCACTTTGTATCTCTGTGCAGCTTTGTAAATCACTGATCGCCCAAAAACCGTAGGTGAAATGCCAGAACAGGCATGGGTGACGTTGCTGATCGAAATTACGAAACGCTGGATAGTAACGAAGCTGCATTTCCTCCAAACCTTTGACAAATATCTTTTCAATGTCTTTGTTCCTTTGTCGAACCATTTCTACAGCATGAAGAAAAACCATCGGAAATTTACATTTCTTCACATTACTTAATTGCTTAGAAAGCTGAGTTTTGGTTGTTGCACCAATAATCCGTTTCGAACCTCCACCCCCCCCCCTTTAAGCAAGCTAGAAACTCCCCAAGCTGCCCAAAAACTGAACCAATATCGTAAAAATCGTGAAGAAGCACTTGAATGAGGCAACGACCTAAAATAAAGTCACTTGCATCTATACAATCTCAAAATCCGAACATCTTTTGTAACTGGTGTCTGACACAATCACCTCCGGAATAGATTTCCAATGGGTGTGTGCTATGTCCATCTTCACATCACATGAACTTGTTCTCCAGTTTCAAGAATCCAAATTGGTCGCTTGCACATCTGGTCGGATAATTTACACCTGGGCCAAGATTAATGGCATATTGCATAGACTGGTGCGATAAAGGATTTCCCCATAAAAGCTTTTTCACAGCTAGTTCGTACTGGTAGCTTTGCCATACACCTTCAGCTGCTGAGGTTCTCTTGAAAATGTCTAAAGTGGTCTTCAGATCGATACATAGGCTCAAGCCTATTTCTTGTAACGATTCCATAAAATAAGACGTGCCGACTTATGAGACTTATAACAGCGCCCAAATTAACCATTTCATCTCCGTTCAACCTGCATGCCGCTTCAGGCAGAGCTGAAACTAATTCCAATTTTCAAACAGACCGAGTCAGTTTTAAAAAGTTACCTGTCACCACTGACAAATATTCTCGAGCTTCGTTCAACAATGATTCACTGGCGCTTCACTTCCATCAGGAATAATTATAGCAGCACTTATCGGGTGATATCTGGTGTTTGGAAAGCGGTGAGGTATATCGGCATACAGCTGAACAAATCTTACTTTCTCCGGATACTTGCTTACCCGTCTCAACGTTCCTGAAACCTGTAGCGAACGCCCGTCTAAATTACTTTGAAAATTACCACACTCGGTAAGTCCAGATGCTGTAGATAGTGTACCTCGTTGTCCTATCAACGTCTCAATCCCAGTTCGAGACCAAAACAAACTCTCACTTTCATCCGTAAACCCGATGTTCACTCCAACATGTACGCATATCAGATTCACAGCTTCATTGTCAGCGATCGGTAGATTTACATGTCCACGATCTTTTTCGCCAAATCTGTAGCTAAAAAGGAACCTCCTAAAACCTTGTGGAACAACAACCGTATCGACACAAGATTGAAACATTTGAAGAACTTTGTCTCTATCTCCAGGTAAAATAAAAATCTGTCTTAAATCAAACACGTTGTTTTTATCTATGGTTTCCTTAATCGCACCGCCTGGAATTGCCTCTATAAACTTTTCTTGAAGCTGCACTCTAACTCCCGTAATCCAATTCAGTGTTATCAAATGAATGGCTTCCTTGTAATATGGTGTCCTACATTTGTACTCTGGCAAAAGGCATAATACATATTCCCATCCACAATCATTTAATATTGACGTACCTACACATTCCCGGAATATCTTTAAACTGATATCATTGTAATTTGTTAAATCTTCGTGCTTTTTCAACAATGGGTACACTTTTTTTAATGAACATTTTCCCCTTGGAACAAGAAACAAGTGATGAAAGGATTGAGATATGCCGGCCAAATTTGTCCATTCAATAGTGACCCCATCAATGTCTGAAGAAATCTCTAAGTCATTCTCATATTCAAACAATGAATTGTTGTGCTTCTTATAGAAATATACTCGTGCTGAGATAAAAATTATGTCGTGCTATTGTGTTTCTCAAACACCCTTCTGAATGAAAGTGCGTTCTCCATTCCCGTCAATAAAAGGTGTTCCTCCTCCTCCTCCACCACTGGCTCCCCCTGGATATTTTCCGTCATTTTCTGTCGACTGCAAAATAAGAGTAAACTTTATCAGAACCACCTAACTTAAAACTAGAAATAAAAGTAGTATACAATCAATATTCAAAAAGCAGATAATACATGTCGATGACTTTTATTATCACAAGTGTTACGAGCATAATTTATTTTCAAAATGGTGAATAGCCCTTCGTACCCTGTACCCAAGCACATTTTACAAGACATACCCCCGATTTCACGTGTAAAAGGCCCAAACTAGCCCAATGTTTAGGTAAGGGTTAGGGCTAGGTTGGATTAGCATCAGGGATTGGTTAGGTTATAGTAGTGAACGTAGGTTAGGGCAGGGCAGGGTAAGATTAAATGTGACAGGTCATGTCAGGTTTAAACAAGAATCAAACTATATTAAAAGGCCCGGGAAAAATAGGTTAACAAGAGATAATCCAAGGTAACCCGAGATAACTCGTGATTACCTGAGAAAAAGTAGCCCAGCGTTACCAGAGATAAAACACAGTAACCCAGGGTAACCTTGAGTTACCAAGGGTTACCCTGTGATTTACAGTACTACAAAACAAACATTATTTTAAGTGGTATTGCATTTTCATCGTTAACAACAGAAACAATAGCATGCTTCTAATCGATTAAGTAAACTAAAGTCATTGTTAGTATCAATTCATTGCAATATTAATCTTATTCTTATTATGAACAAAAGCATCATTAAAAAAAAATATTTCTTAAATATCTAAATAAAAAACTTCAGCATCAAAAACAACAATTAATTTAAAAAAATCTGTAGGAAATATGAAGAAATCGTATCGTAACAACACGGTATATTATTTATATTTAATGTTGCTATTATTATAATTATTATTATTACTATCTTCTAATATTAATTATAGATTGTTCAAATCTTCTATTTTAAACAAATAGTTATTTCAGTAAAAATCATATGCAATATCCAATACTTACCAACATCTAATATATATTATCCAAAAATCCTCAACTAAATCACATTTGCTTCACCCTGAATAATCCCAAACAAAATCACGACACACTGATTGACAGGTGGGTGGAGCGATGTTCAAAACTCGAATGTTCAATTTTGCATGAGCCCCATTTTTTGTTTACTCGTTGCAGTATATTTATGGATGTAAAATGTGTGGTTAACAGGTGATGTTTTTATTGTGTTTTTAAACACAGTACAGTAGCCCTTAATTATCTCTTATTTTCCTTAACACTTTCCTACAATTTCAGACCGTCTTTGATACAACTCCGTGCGTTTTCTTGTGAACATATATAGAACGTTCTGCTTACCATGGCAACTGATGAATTCAAAAAGGCCTTGAACATCAACCTTGCACAGTTTCAGCTTGATGCGATAGACGGACATGGAGATGCCACAGCTTTGGTGAGAGAGAGTGTTCAGCTTCTCTTTGAAAGAAATATTTTGATAAAATGTGTTTTCCTCTACGAGGGCTGTTCATTATATATTGTCCTAGAACCTAATCTCTTGACTACCGGTGATTGCTATCCTTGAAAGTTGTGTTCAATAGTTGAACAACGGTACCAAACTGTACGGATTTTGATTGATAGCATTTTAAATTTATTTAAAATGTCACGATGCACTTATAAAAATTAATTGACAACGAAACGGAAAGTGACGTGAAGTCCGTGCTTACCTAAAAGGTCCGGCAAAATGGATTCAAAACGATTTCTGAGGAAATAACATAAGCTCATCAGGATGATGATGTTTTATTCATTTTAGAATATCTAATTATACCCCTTTTAATAACATGGTGAAGTTTGGAATTGACTTACATTTAAATAAGACGTGAAAGGTAAGAATAAATAAAATGATCAAACTTAACATAGAATTACGTAACTTATTCGTTTAAATGACAGTTATGAGTTGTTAACGCTATTTAAGAACTAAATGTGGAAAAAATGTAACAAAGATAATATAAATATTTTGTAAACTTTGATATTTTTGTAATACCAGAGTTATTGTTTTAATGACTTGGCTTATATATTTTAAACTTTATACTCATATAGTTCATAAATTCACTGATACTTAAATTCAAGATTTTATGTTTTAACAAATAAATATTTGCCATTTATTGTCATTGACAGACATTATAGCAAGTAGATAAACCTATATCGTGTTTTGCGGAATATGTAGAGCTCATATTACCGGTTAACAATCCAGAATAACTACCCATCTGAAGATCATAATCCAGTCGATATGTTATTTTGCTTATGTTTGATAGCTATGCCAATCAGTCCGAAGTTAAAATTACTTCGGCTTAGATTGTTAGTCCGTTCGTTGTTCGTGATTTTCTTGTTGCTAGAAAATGTTCGCAACCGTTTGTGTAGGATTCATGAATGGAAGCGATTTATCATTTTGATAATCTAATTACAGGTTTGTGTCTGTAATATACATTTTTCGATGCGAAATATTACAAAGAATTATAGGATATATGGCACTTAAACACGCTATTTTTTTTTATTCATTTTGCAATGCATGATTTGCTATAGGGCATGTCTCTATATGCTATATATTCCATAAGTGTTTTTTATATATTTTATAAGTGTTTATATATATATTATAAGTTTTATCAAGCATACAAAACTGCCTCAAGACCATGCAACTGTCATGATGACTGTCTTCAACTTGATGGTTATAATATCTTTTATTTTATGGTGAATGATATCATTGTCATCTATGACTGAATATTTTCCAGACGATTTACAAACAGTATGGGGATAAAAAAGTATTTACGTGAAACGTAATAGGAAAATATATTTTTTTGCGCTGTCTTCGCTTCTTATTCGTTGCAACAATGCACGTAGTTTTATCATTAAACCGGTTCGTGTATAGAGTTAAGGTTTCGCATACATAAACGTCAGTCATATACCAGTATATATCGATTACACAAATGTCCAGTTCAATCAGACAAGCATATTGTTAATTTAATGATTAGGACATTCAAACAAAAAAAACAAATGCAATTTTACACATAATGTGTCGCTCTGGTTTAGAGATAAAATAAAAAATCAAATAGACAAGTTACGACTGATAATAATTGTTCATGCATCAGAAGTAAAACAAGGTCGAACCGGTTTATTGCTTAACGTTAACAAATGTTTAAACCAATTTTGGTTTAAGAGACGACATACGTACATGACATGAAAAGTGTTTTCTAACGCCCTTGTCACCTTACCTGTGCAATGTCCGTAGACATAATGAAATCATACGGTTATTGGTGCTCGTAGACATTTGCAAAATACAAACGAGCTCTCATTTATTTTTGTGTGTCGTCACATATGATACCGGCTCGTGTGATTTTTTTTTCGTCAAACGTAATGCCGCACGAGTCTCCCACGGGTAACGACTGCAAAAATCGTAAGTAAAGTACGGTGCCCTTGTGACTTGATGATCAATAAATACACATAATCAAATACACTAGTTGTATTACATGGAAACTGGTTACACGCCATTTGATTGTTTCTTGGTATATTTTGGTTATCATTCATTTGCTGGATATCATGTGTGGATTTATTAGTCACGTAGTGCTACAAAAGTATAAAAGTATGTGTCAATTAAAGATAACGTTTGTTAAATAACTGAAATACCGTCGCTGGGACACTAATATAAGCAAACATGTAGGTATTCATCATGTCTTCATGATTTATAAACCGGGTGTGCCTTCACAGGTGGATGCTAACACGAGGAAGAGTTACACGTACTCGGAAGTAAAGGACCGGATACAGCGGCTGGCGGCAGGGCTGCGTGACCTTGGTCTGCGAAAGGGGGACGTGCTATGTATGCTCACGTACAACCACATTGACTACGCCATAGTGTGGTATGCAACATGCATGCTGGGGGCAACATTTCAGACGGCTTCACCGGGATACACTGACGGTACATTTGGAAAAGATTCTAGTGAAAAGACATTAATAACGATGTTCGATAGCAACTTTTGGGTCAATATCAGTAAACCTTGGGGCTCCTATTATTTTTTCTATAAATTTTGACGAAATAGTATGCATTCTTTTGATTTCCAAAATGACGGAAAACAAAAAACTTGCCTTCTTAGAAACAATGGTATATATATCAAATCTGTCAGCCCACATCTTCATTGAATTTAGTTTTATAAATGGACCTTTCAGTGTTATTTACCTCAATTCAAATTTTGTTGCATACTTTCAATATCTACACGTGAATAATAGGCAGTCTATGTTTGACCTGGCTTACACAAAATAACATCTTGTTTTGTTTGAGATACAATTTGTGGGCAGTTGAACCAGCTATGAATGGGGAAGGCTGAGCTTAAATATTCTTGGCTAAAGATGCTTAATAGTCTCTTCTTACAGCATCCCCGGCATAAATATGCTCTTTTCGTGCATCATTATACTGATAAAGATTTTGCCCAGCCCTATATCTTTGTACACTTCCAGAGGACCTACAGCAACGTTTCACTGTCTGTCAGACCAAGTTTCTGGTCACTACTCCGGATCAAGCCCCTCGTATTTCCAGCATGATACTTACTGCAGTAAGCTATTCAATGTTCGTTGTTGTTGTTGTATTGGGGTTTACCGTCGCTGCGATAGTATTTCAATCATATAGCGACGTCCAGCTAATCACAGGTGGGGGAAGACCCCGAGTACACAGTCCACGACTGTAACCGCTCGGCCACGGCGGCCCCTCAATGTTCAGATTCGTAAAAAAACAACAACAAAGGGAAATTATTAAAAAATGCACACGTTCGTGATGTTGATGTTGATAATAATGACAATGCTGATGTGTTTGCTGATGTCATTGATGAAAATGATGACGATGAGAATGAGATGGAGGAGTATCTTTTCATTGTTATTGCCCTTATTAATGATGCTGAAGAAAATAATAACGATAAGAGGACGGTAATAACGAGGATAATAAACGTAATTGCGGTGATAATGATGTTGAGAAGGATTACGATGATGATGGTGGTGATTATAAATATGATGATGCTCTCTGATGTTTATTTATTATCCTTTGTATCCAACAGAAACTGCGGTCACACAGTCTGTCCAAGACCGTCATCATTAGCAACATCATAGTGATGGGTAAGGCCCCGGACTGTGTGTCTTTTGACAGTCTGTTCACCGACCTAAGGGTTACCATGGCAACGCCAGTGGACCCGTCACATGACGTGGCTATCTACCTCTCGTCCAGTGGGACCACGGGCCTGCCGAAAAGCGTGAAACTGACACACCGCAACATCGCATCCAGCCTGGCCATATATAGGTCAAGTGGATTCAAAATAAACTTTGTTTTTAACTTCAGATTTTATTTTGTAGATCGTATATTTGATTTTTTTCATATTTTGTAGAAATAAAAGTGTATATACAATTCATTCGTATTAATTGATATTTTATGTTTTATGCTTGAATATTGGTGATCATGCTGCTGCTGCTGCTGCTGATGATGATGATGATGATGAAAGTGATGATGAAAATGATGATGAAACTGATGAATGTGGTGTTGATACATACAAACAACTCAACTAAACTTTCTTTCATTTGCTCCAGGGAGAGGTACACCCTGCCCCGGAACACGTGCATGATGATCGTGATGCCCATGTTTCACCACTACGGTGTGCAAAGCATCCTGAATTTCGCAGTCTACAGCGGCTTCAAGATCGTCGTCATGGAGACGTTTAACTTTGACAAGATGGTACACTACATACCAGCCTTCAAGGTATATGCGTTTCCGAGGTAAACACTGCCTGAAACAAGCTTCTTGTTACTGTAACCAGCCTCGGTGACAAATGTTATAGTGTTACAATCGCCGAAAAATGTTGTTGGATCAAACCAAAGCGACAAAAGTTTCGAATTATTATCGTAAAAGAAGACTTTAATTAATAGAAATGAATCGTATTTGATAAGTGTATCATTTAATTTCTCGAGTGAACATTGAAAACCATATTTTCACCCCGTTATCATAATACATACAATACAATACTGATAAGAGTTTATTATTGTATTGTATTTTATACATTCGAGATAAACCTATACTCATAGCTATTCTTTCACAAGTGATTAACCACTTACATGTATCACATTAACCTCGGTAAGCCAATGATCATAGTAAGTTATGGTAAGCTACAAGCGAAAATAATTAATTCCCCTGACAATAAGCTTACCACCTGTCAAAAATGTTTTTCTCTGTCAACTCGAAAAATAAATAAATTCGTGGACACATTTACATTTTTAGGCGGCGGTAGCCGTCTTAAGTAGCTGGAAATCGAAAACAGGCATTGCTGACCTTGCTGATTTGCATATTTTCCACGGCGAATTTAACTGTACATCTTCGCGCTTAGTGCGTATCCATGTAATGCGATTCTGCACTAACGAATATGAGAGGCATATGTTACACGACGTTTTAATCAAAACCGTAACCGCTTTTAATGTGTTATTGTTAAACATGTTTTCTTTACCATTATTTTGCAAAGGAAACATTCATTTTAAGCATGAACAAAATATCTGTGACATTTCTTAATCAGAACAGCAATCCATTTTACATACATGAAGATCTACTCCTGTAAAAAAGAAAAAAAGTAGCGTTCCGCATTAGATACTCCAATGTAATTAACCTAAAGTAATTTTGCATGATTGCGGGTTAGGTTCCTTTCAGAGTATTTCTTCAATTTAAAATAGAAAGGCAAACATTTAAGTTACTTAAATCATCAAATACCTTGTCAGTTTATACACATACACAACAGATAAAATGTATACATCAGGTTCATCAGTACTGAAGAAATGGAATAATCCACTTAGTTATTCAACTTTTGAATGAATTGGGTTCATGACCCTTACTCCAGATTATTGTGTAACAAATCGATTTCAACTGATTCTGTAGCACCTATAGTGTGGAGTTTTTTTGTTTGTTTTTTGTTGTTGTTTTTTTTTTGGCGTCATGTGACCATTGCCTCTTTTGCTTCAATCATTTCAGAAACGCATGGCATTTCATGTTAATCCCGCCGCCGTCTCTCAGCGCAATGGCGTTTTGATTTAACATAGAAGTATACATATTGTATCAGTATTTCATGCTGAACTTTATGAAGTTGCACATAAATTACATTTAAACGCACTTATGGTAAGTACTTTACAATCCAAAAGCATGCCTGTGCATGAAAATGAACTTTCTCGCAATAGTGTCCTTACGCCTTTTTGAGTGAACTTTTCGGTGTCACCAATTGCTCTGAGACTCATTTAGTACAATTAGCAATCAACTTAATGCCGTGAACGTTCAAGAATACAAGTGATCTATCTCGTGTTAGTATCACCTATCGACTTGTGACTCGTCAAGAGCAAATGCAATCAATCCATACACTTGTGTATGAAGATGGATTATCTTGTTTGTTTGTTTGTTGGAGACAATGTCTACTTGATACAGATATAGTGCTGCCACACTGCAGTACCATGCCGTAGACATGTGGCCTGATACCACACCCAGTCACATTATCCTGACACCTGGCCAACCAGTCCTGCAGTTACCCTTATATGCCGAGCACCAAGCAAGGTGAATTATCTTGCATTGTCCTTCGACCCGTCAAGTATATTGTACAAAATATATTGTAGTAGTGTCACTGTCGCCCAGTAACTTGTCACGTTCACTTTAAAAACTCTCTATACGCCAGTGTATACAGGTTCACTATATCACAGTAGTACTACCCATAGCCTTGTGACTCATCAAAACAGACTTTACTTTATATACGCTTGTTTATACATATGATCTATTTTGCAATATTGTTTATCGATCGGGGACTTGTCAAGTGCAGTTTGCAATCTATCTATACGTTTGTCGTATCCTATAATAGTGTCACACATCGCCCTGCGACTAATCAATTACAATTTACAAATTATCTCTCACAATACCTTAACCATTGCTTTGAAACTCGTCAAGTACAGTTAACATCAATCTATACACCTGTATATGCAGGTGTACTATCTCCAAACCTTGCGACCCTCGCCCTACGCCTCGCCATGTATAATTTTCAATCTTTAGGTGAACTGTCTCCCAATAGTGCCACCCATCGCACTGCGACTTGTCAAGTACAAGAACCCGGAACACCTGGACTTCAGTACTGTCACAACCATACGGAGCGCTGCCGCACCCATGGGCTTCGAACTCGAGACCAAACTCCGCAAAATATTCAACCTGAAGTACATCGCTCAAGGTGATCATAGCCTCATGTCAAACACATTTTAAGTGCAATAAGATCTCCTTAAGCAATTAAATGAGTTTTGTTTCTTTTGGACAAATATATAAACGATTTACCGAAACTGATGCTAAAATTAAGTATATTGTTCAATCAGATACATGTAGTTAAAATAGTCTGCCTATCAATGAGCATGCCAATCTTGAAAACACGTTATAAACAAAATAATTTTATTGTGTCGCCTTTACAAGAGTCAGGCGACATATAGGGGTTACTTTTGTGGGTGGCGGCGGCCCCATCTGCTTGTCCAGAGCATAACTTTTTCACCATAAGTTTGAATGACTTGAGACTTGATATGTATGTTTCTTGCAATGACCCGGAGTGAAGTGCACAAGAACCATAACTCTACCTTGTGCGCTTTTTGAGTTATTCCCCTTTGATATACTTTCTTTGAACATTTCTTGTCCGGAGCATAACTTTTTCATTTTCAACACCAGTTTGAATGACTTGAGACTTGATATACATGTTTCTTGCAATGACCTGAAGTGCAGTGTGCAAGAACCTTAACTCTACCTTGGGCATGTTTTAGAGTTATTTCCCTTTGATTGATTTTATTAGTGCATTTCAAGTAAGAATGAAATGCATAGTTGAGGGAATGAGAATCTTACAAACTCGGAAGAGCTTCACGAATATTATGTGTCACCTAACGTGGATAGTTTATGTGATACGAGCCTAACTAGAACTCTGTGATTCCGGTGTGTTACCTGGTGCCAGAGTCCTTACATTTTTTATTTGATCTTTATAAGTCTTTCTTTGTTTGATGGCAACATCATTGCGCATTTATACCCCATCCTTGAAAGAAAGTGACAAACTGGCATCTTTACTGTCAACAGATAAGACATCGTCAGGCGACACATCCGACTCGCGGAGTTCTAGTGTATTATTAGATGCATACTTTGCTTGGTGTCCTACGATGAGCAGAGATATATAATATAAACATTGAAATTTCTGTCTTGGAAAAAGATCATGAAAAAAATCTAAAATAAGTGAACACTAGTCCATGCCCAGTAAAAGTTCTATGTATGACGGGTTTATATTTTCACAGGTGGCTTTCTTTCAATAAGCAGACTACAACGAAACTTTAAGCAAAATATACAGTAACTCTTTCGAAGTATATGCCTAGAACCTCTGCATTAATCACTTAACAACATCATATAAGTCTTGTCTGTTTTACGTTTACAGCATATGGTTCAACAGAAACAGGAATCATTAGCGGAAACTACGCTTCTAGATACAAACCGGGGTCTTGTGGGACTGTACCTTCCAACGTTCAGATGAAGGTATTGATCTAACATAAACACATTTGTTCTTTAATGCTTTATGTAAGTTTGTTTGATTGTTTCAGTTTTTAATCCCATCAATGGTATTTCAGTCATTTTAGTTTTTAATCCCATCAATGGTATTTCAGTCATTTTAGTTTTTAATCCCATCAATGGTATTTCAGTCATTTTGAGACATTTGGCTACATAGTGCTGATTCACCTACTAAGGTATTACCTTGTAGACAAGCTACGTAGAATAATATGATACCGGGCAAACCAGTCCCAGCACTACCCCTTATATGATGAGACCCAAGTCAGAGCAGTAAAAAAGTACTATCTTAATAATTTTAGTGCCGCCTCTTGTCCTTCCAGTCGGAAGGAACAATTTTCTACTGACATGGTATTTCCAACCTGTGACCCGCCCCCCCCCCCCCCCACACACACACCAAGTTCGGTATTGATAAAATACATTACTACCACGCTATAGGATACCGCTTTCAATCATATCGAATCAGATATCAGACATGCTTACATCAGCGCCGGAAACACACGAGCGCTCATTCCGTTACCCCATACATAGTGGGATTATTAGTTAGCAAAAAAAATTTGCTGTATTTTATTTCTTCACCACCTCCTTATGGGATATGGCGCATACGAAACAGAAAATTTGTGCACTACACAAAAGCCCTTATGCTTCTTTTATGAGATATAAAGTATTTCCAAATATTCGGGAAAACATTATTAGCGATGTACTTTACGTGTAAGCAATCAAAATGTCACCAACTCGAATGTTAGGAAAAACTGTACATCTGACAAAAGAATCACTGGGATCTATGTGTAGGGCACAATTTTCCGCTTCGCATGCGCTATATACCATTAAAATTGATAACGAAATAAAATACTTACAGTAGTTTTTTCCCTCTGAATCGATGCAAACTATGCTTTTCGCAACAGCTTAAAATGACGTCATATACCGGTACCACGTGGTATTGCCACACTGATTGTGGTAATTACTGGAAACATTCGGCACACCTCGTCCATCTATCTAACGGGTGAGGTCGGGGATTGCCGAATAGATACGAAAGGCACTGGACAGTCAGTGTTTCTGGTAAAGAGGCTCTAACATTTTTTGGTCAATTAATGACCCATGGATTTATCTGAAGACGATAGCACATTTGTATTGGGCTACCTAAGGCACCTCCTTGAGTTATTGTTACACAATAAATTGACCGAAACATGTATATTTAGCCTAATATCCAAAAAGGAGCCCCTTTGGTCAAATCATGATAAAAAACATATTTGTAGCATGGTAAATGCGCACATGAAGTGATGATACCAAAACAGTTATGCAATATAATAGAGAAATTAACGTCTTTAAGCTTTCATGTAACAGACAATTATTGCATCCTGCAAATAATCATCTTTGACACACAGTGGAATTTTTCAACACTTTTACTGAATCATTTCTGTGTTGTAGAGTTATGTTCAATCATTCGATCAGTTTTACAAAGTTTATAGGTTCTTCATTTTTCAAGGTAGAAAATAGAATGCTAGGAAAGTGGGTAGCATAGTTATGAGTGACTACAACACAACAATAAACACAATATAATTTGAAATAAATGGCCTCTGCCACTACTTCCCGCTAAGTCTGTGACTTCGTCGCCTTTAATATATCAAATACCTTTATAAATTTCAGATTGTTGATCCTGAGACAAACAAACAACTTCCAGCCAATCAAACAGGGAGATACGTGTTGCCGGACCTCAAATTACGACGGGTTACCTCGACAACCCCAAGCAAACGGCCGCTGCATTTGACAAGGACGGGTTCTTCAGAACAGGTGCCCGATAATTATATTATTCGTGAAGCAAAAACAGAAGTATGATTGTAAATATGTTGATAGGAAATTACATATACAGAATTCAGATGAGTTCCTATAAATAGTTGAAAATACGAGAACACATGGTTTATTAACTTACAAATGTTAGTTTAAAGTGCGTTTCAGCTTTTATGGGAGATTAGAAAGGGATGGGTCGTTCATAATTTTCCCAAGCAAGAAACCAAGCTTCCAATCAGTTGAACTATTTTTTTCTAAAGCGGCGAAAATTAAATGAAACAAGTAACTTAGGTTGCACGCAACACATGAGTCCCCTACCGGTGAGGTGCATATTTTCTTTCCGTTACCATAGCTACCGGAACTTTGGTCCGAGAAAAAAAGTGACGTGCAGAATCTCCATACTGCCACCTTTGTCTATACCAAGTTTTGTAATATTATCTTAAACGGTTTTTAAGTGATCGCGGAATCAGATTTCCGGACTATCAGACGGACGGACGGGATAGACAGACAGACGGAGGGCAAACCTATAGTCACTTCCGGTGTAAACGCCGGTATGGGGCTAATAAAATGCTAAATCGCTATTTTCGAAAATTACGAAATGTATCTCAGTCAACTTAAAATATCAATAAATTATGGTTTAATAATGAGGCTGCATGCATATTGCAACAGGGGACCTGGGTTACCTGGACGAAGAAGGGTTCCTTTTTGTGGTGGACAGACTGAAAGAACTGATCAAGTATAAAGGACTGCAGGTAGTATCCCGACCACAAGCCGGCCCCCGTACTTCGCTTGTCCAATATATCATGTTCGTGTGTTTGTTACATTCATTTGATTTTGTAATGAGAGCTGGATTCAAGGTACTAGTAGACTGTTAGAAGCCGGCATAATGTTTAAACATTTGGATAGTGTAATGATATCGGACCAATATTTAACATTCATTTCAGTTACTGTTTTAATCATTTTAAGAATATTTTTATATCTTCCTCTCACGTGTAATCTATATAATAATCGGATAATCCCGTATCGTGTTACATCATCTTCTGACTCTACTTTGGTTGAATCTGGAGTATCAACCGCAAAAAATGAATTCCTAGGGAATTCCTTGGGAAAGAAGAAAAGCAATAAAAATGCACTACGATGATGCTCAAATAGAAAGTAAAACATTTAGAAATCTGGTGTCTTTTTTGTCTTTTAATTCCATCGTTTTATATTATTAAATAATGAATAAACAAAATCCAGTTTCTGGCGACTGGATGACTAGAAACAAAATCAAAAGATAAAGACAAAAGTGATTATAACATATTTCAGGTGGCGCCTGCGTATTTAGAAGACATGTTGCTGAAACACCCGGATGTTGCTGATGTAGCTGTAATCGGTGTCCCGGATGAGGAAGCAGGAGAATTACCAAAAGCGTTTATTGTGCGGCAAGCCGGACACTCGGTTACATCGGAGCAAATCCAAAAATATGTCGAAGGTACAATTTACAACTTATATATTTCGAGCAACTGACCCTTAACTTTTCTTGGATAGATAGTTCTATAGTCTCGCATCATTGTTTGTTGAGATGACAATTAGCTGAAATGTATGCTTTGTATTGACACAATTTTTCTCTGATAAATATATAGTTGCTTAATTAAAACAATTCTGTTGGATGCACATTGACTCCTGTGTCGGGCAGAAAGTTACAAATAAGTATCTTCGCTAAAGAGTATGTTATAGTATAATATGTTGCACCACCTCCGTATGACTGAGAGATAGCAACAGTTTTCTTCATTACAATATGACGCCGATTACGTTAGGGGAGGAGCTTGATCAAGTTCTTATCTATGCTTATTTTGACCTCCCAGAATTCTGAGCTTCACAAATAATAATCCATACATCAAATTACCAGTCTACATTCTCCATTATTCAATCTACAACAACGCCGCTTATTATCTTTCTTTCATATTTTTATCCGTCAAAGCACCCCACGAAACGACAGATATGTCACCATAGTTACCACAGCGGTATACTTACACACTCTGTATTTCCCCCAGACCATGCAGCTTCCCACATGAGACTGAGAGGCGGTGTGGAGTTCATGGACGTCATTCCGAAGTCACCCTCGGGCAAAATACTGCGGCGGTTGCTACGGCAACATGGGGTCAAGGCCAGACTGTGATAATATGGAACCAATTGGGCTTATGATATAGACAAACTTTATCTGTCATTGTCGTAAATGACGGTTGGAGTTTCAAATATCAGTCTTTCTATTTTACTCTTATAAACGAGTGACATATGCGTTGGTAATGTTCTTTTACACATGAGTCGCTTAGAGATGATATCAAAATATCTAAACGGTAACCCTGTTTAAAGCGGTCATATTATATTCAATATTCAAGGAAAAACATGCAGCTGACCTCAAGTTTGCAACCACCTGAGCTAAACAGTGATGGAACTGCCGGCTTAAGAAATTTTCGATTGTGTTTTAGAAATATGGTGATCAAATCTCTTACAATATCCAAGTTCACATAGAATTAATACTGAATAGAAAATAACGAGAACCAAAGATGATTTTGTACTAGAAAGATTGTGATTTTGACATTACCGATCGGAGGTAAAATTGATTGTTATTGTATGCGGCCAGGTATTCAATGTCATAATACTCATACTGTTCAGAACAAATTATAAGAATTATTCTGCAATAAGTGTCTTTTGAACACTAATGAAATAAGGTCGTGTAAGAACAGAAAATACGATTTAAGTTTAGAAATTTCATGGACCTTTTCACGGATGTCAATGGACTTTCGTGTCTCATAATTCAGTCGCCATTACTTGGATGCAACTGTTCTAAATTGGAACATGCACTTGTAAGCGGTATTTTCAGATAATAAAACAACATCACGGGCAAAGAATGAATAGCACGTTCACAAGTGTATTCGGTTACTATTGCTGTTTCCTTGTGTACGGTTAATTTCACGTGACTTCGTTATGACAAGTTCGGAAATTTCTAACAATCTTCGGCGAAATTAAAATCCCTTTTTGACTATCCTATTCAAAAATTACGTTTCAAAGTTAAGAAAAGACATAGAAAGAAAATACTTGAATAAAGACACATGACTATTTATTTTAGTTTTATAATTAAAATAATTAAACGTTCTGTTGACACATAATAAAGAGATTTTGAAACAGTAACGAAATATCAAATATGACTAAGTTGTCATTGACAGTTTTTGTTGTTTTGGAATTTACCGTCGCTGTAAAAGTATACCAGTCAGAGTATGATTTCTAGCTTTATTTTCGGAGAAGCACAGACATATCGGGTAAAACCATCAACGTAACGTAATCCAGCTTGAAGGGAAAATCCTAGTGGTCCTTGTCGTTTATTGTTATATGCCTTGTTAACGCACGTAACGTAACGCGCTCTTGTGACGTTGACGATTTGACGTCACTTCATGTTTTTGTCTAAGCGGACAATTTAAAGAAATCGGATAAATACACAACACCGGATTTTATCTATATTCTCTTCCGATAGCCCTTTTTAAACACCTACCATACTATCAATATATGATTTCTTGATTAATGAAATATTAATTTAACTTATGTCACTGGGGAAACAAGAAGTATATTGTGTTTGTTTGAACTTTAGTCGTCCCTGACAATTCGTGTCTAGTTTTCTATGTGATGGGGGCAGGATCAAAATAATATTGATGAATTGAAAAAAATGTGCTTTCATTAAAATAGCATACAGTTCATTGGAAGGTATTTCGGGGGTGGGGGATTAATAAGTGTTTAAATTAGTTTTTCATACAAACAATGGTATTTAAGTTGCATATATTCTCATAGATTTAAACATGCAAATTCATCTACTTGTATATTTTACGTTGACATAGGATTTTAACTTTGGATGACCTAAAATTATATGTCCAAAGATCATATGCTAGGTGAGTAATCAAGATTGGGTACAAAGTGACAGAGCAACCAAAGCAGCCAGCGGGTGTGGTTTAATCACTGTTCATATTCTGTACCGATTTATATTCATTTTTAGAAGAAGAAAAAAAACAGTAAAATAAAAAAGCCACCAGTATGTTTGCATACAGCAGACAGTTTTGAGTGTTTCAAAAGTGTGTTGGTACTTAAATAAACTTGTTCCTAGCCACTCAGGGAACACATAAATCTAAAGCACATGTTATATCATATTAACGGAATACCAGATCAGGTCATTATTGAAAAATGCAGTGTTTTCACTGATTTGATTCACCAGGACTTATCATGATGCATCCTCTAGATAAGATATACAATCAGTACACCTCAAGATCTGTCATTTCTGGCTGGTTGTCATAATTTGGATACATGAATTATGTACTTTACTCTTCTGGAGATATGTTTTTACTGTGTTCTATTGACATTGGTGCCAAAATTGTGCACCTTCCATGTGACAAAATACCAGTAAGTATGACACTATTATTTATCTTTGAGATGGATATACCCTGCTGTTTGTGTTTACCTGTAAATAGACTTACCGATGGACAGTTTTACTTTAGTCATTGAATTGAAGTTACACATACTCTCGGACAAGTAAGTGTTCATTATTGTAGAAAATATCTGTTATCCGCCTAATTTGGTTTGTTAATTGGGTTTAACGTCCCACCGACAGTATTTCAGTCATTTAGGAGATGTTTACTTGAGACAGACACAGTGCTGCCACACTGCAGTATCACCCTATAGACATGTGTCATGATACCACACTCAGTCACATTATCCTGACACCGGGCCAACCAGTCCTGCAACTACCCATATATACTGAGCGCCAAGCAAGGGAACTATAACAGTAGCATTTTCTTTCGACTCTGGTATGTCGCGGCCGGGGATCGAACCCACGACCTCCCCCTGATTTTGATGTGCATTCACCAAAGAAGAAACAGTCGTTAACAATAGGAAAACGTGTTTAAAGAAGGATTTTTTGCCCGCTTTCTTTTATGCTTGTTTCCGGGTAGTTGAGTAAGTATGGATGCTGATCGGGGATCTTGGCCTAAATGCAGGACAGAATGTCAATTGAATAAAGGTGTGAATTAGTTATTCGTCAACCTTGACAAGACTGAGGAATGGCCAGTACCAATGTTTGTTATGAAAAACAAAATGGAATTGAAAAATTCAAAAAGTATTCCGACATGAAACTGGCCCCCTAGAGGAGAAGATCTGTATGCAGATGACAGCCGACCAAATCAGTAAGAATTAACAAATACATGTTTGTAAAAATGTTTAGTATACTTTTGAGAATAAATCTGGGATATTCTTTTCGGCTTTTGAACATGTAAGTGCATTCCAATGGCCAGTTGTAAATACTGTAGTAAATGACATCATCATATGCTATCTACTGTAGTATTACATAGTACTCACGGTATTATATCATCATATCATCAGCATATTTAGCCAGAATTTGATTTCCCAGAGAACATACTGCATCGGATTTTGAATGAATGGGTCGTGGGTAATGAAGAAGAAGACGCACAACTGCATGTACCACCGGCTGTTTATGGTATTTATTTTTTCAGGATTCTGACAAAGAAAGATTATTTGAATCTATTTTTATAAGCAATCAATGAAGGGGCAAGTTATTTCCTCTTTCTTAATTAAATGTTGATTCGAGTTTTTTTGTTTTTTTGTTTGTTTTTTTTGGCTGATTTCTGTGAAATTTACAACGTGACAAGAATTTTGAAATACTTTCATTTCTGAATTCTCAGTTATTACAAATATACACTGTCTCAAACATCCTGATTGTCCTACTTTTCAACAACTTTGATGCAAATGTTGATGCTGTTATCAGAAGAACACAGCAATAAGAAGACAAGCCTCTACTCCAAACATTATAATTATAAATACATTAAATTTTGCTGCAATTTACTTTTATAGACAGGTTCATCAATTAATACCAACATTTATTTTCAAAAGTCAATATGGCAAGCAAAAGATGGTGGGTGGGGTAATGTCTAAGCGCACATGCTACGAAATGCAGTCACAAGGTTTGAATTGCTTATCGTTGCAAAAATGCACCCCATTGATATTAAATGAATGCAGGCGATCAGTTCGAATCGACTTCTGTGCAATTTTTCAGATGAATCGAAACAGATGTAGAAAGATCGATCCATTCGATCTTAAAAAAATAAAGAATCATTACCTGTTAAATATCCACCGCGGCTTAACTGTTTTACACACAATGCAACATATTTAACGTTCGTCAAAAAACTGTAACGGGTAGGTACGGTCTAATACCGTAACGTATATACCGTAAAACTGAACTAAAATTACGGTATATTTTTAGTGGTGTGTGACGTAGGCTCTCACAACTATAGTACCTACATTCTGAGGGTCAAATTCTCTACATTTAAAACCGAATAACCTCTTCATTTTGTATGAATGATCGAACGATTGAAAAGAATTCTACGACACAGGTATGCTGAGATTCAGCTTAAGCGTTGAAAACTCAGTTTTGAGTAAAATATACATAGTTACGTGCCTGAATTTGGTTGGTAAATGTGCAGGTTTTGGTTATTTAGTGGTGTTACAATAGTCCATAAAGAATACTAGAAAGCTTGAATTCCGATACAAATCCGTATAACTTACTATATATTACATCAAGCTATGTCAGATACATCGATATATCTCCAGGGGTTATTTGTTGCTCTATGGAATGGCGGAAACCTGTATATATCTGCATCTGTAAATAGAAACTGTGCCGTCACTCGGCAGTACGAAGCAAAGCGCTGAAAGTGCTAAGAGAGCAGTATTGTCGCATTTATTTTATCAAAGTAACTTTAATAAACGGGCGTCAAATTTTCGAGCAATGCCAAAACCCCACTTTCACGTTGCGTTTACATGGTTATTTTAAAAATTTAAGATGAATGCACCACTGTTAACAATTGGCACGTCGCCACTCTTATTCTCCCTATTTCTATAGCCTACAGTGAACAATCGTTTATTATTTTGATATAAGTTTGATATTTGGCAAAAACTAAGTTACACTGCATATCTGCAGCTCGTAAAACCCTCTTCCATTTGAGACACACACAAATTCAGTGCCTTCAGCGCTTTGATTTACATTGTGCATGGAGTATGAAATAGGTTTTAAATTTGGCCATGAAGCCGCATAATCGATAAAGGGAGCAACCCACCATTATTATTGTAAAATAAAACCAAGCAATATGTTTAAGAAAACACATACTTTATGGATCAATTACTAGTATTAACTGAATGGTGTAAAAAAGATGCAAAATACGCAAGGCTTCTATAATAAATCGACACATTTAATGGGTATCTGATAACTTCTCCCTAAATTCGTAGCCCACGGTTTTAAAACTTGGTTAATGGAGCCTGCAAGCAAGCAAGTGACCCGAAAGTATTCAAATCTATAAATACATACTGTAAACTTGAAAAGTCAATGAAACCGCAGTTTAATGATACATATGACAACATAATGTAGAAAGTGTAAAAAAAAAAAAAAAACACTAGCCGTATCGGACATGTTTGATTGATGGTCCCAGGCCAAATCTGCGGTCCTAGGGAAATATATATGCTGATAATGATATAGTGCTTGAAATGGGTAATTTTAATTGAACATTGTAGTATATGTTGTAAAGCCTTGTAAATATATATTTAATTTTATTCATATCATAAATTAAAAAAGAATGCCATACTCCTATGTCACGCTACGTTATCAAGGGAAATAATAACTATCGGGAATATTTTAAATTCCGGGACCTGTACCTAAATACCGTACCAAATAAAAATTATCTGTACTGATTTGTTTCGTAATCATTACCCTTGTTATTGCTGCTGATGATGATTTTTTACAAAGACGTTAACACCGCCTTGGTAACTTACTGTCTCGAATTTTTATGCATCTTGCAGATCCTAACTCTTCCAAAAATTATATGAGAAAGGAATTACCTGTTGTGAAATGTATAGATTAGTTCATTTTTGACATCTCAATTCATCATCATATAATATGTCTACTATAATTAAAGTTTTTTTCTGCACATTTTTGTTCTATATTTCTGAAAACTTTGATTATATGATGATATTCGGCCATATTATCCATAATGTAATGATATTTTTTTTCAGATTTAAAAGATAAACATGTTTGAAAACACACACGCACATTTGTGGAAATTGGGTAGAAGATACTCTTGATAACATGGAAGCAAGCGGCCTTCAGCTGAGGATATTTGTCAAAATGGCACCTATCATTGCCTTGCGGAAATATTTAGACTCGCTGCTTGTAAATGATGCATGCACATGTCAAAATTAGTCTTGTGCTCCTTTCTAACGGAGTTCTACCTTACATAAAACAACTTGCTCCATGCTAACGGAACTTTTTTGTATAAAAGGGGTTACTTGGTAATTTCGTGGTCATTAGATTGCGTTAAATTATGGAATAGGAAAGTGCATAAGGATTAACTTTGTGGATAAAATGTTAAAAAGAATTAGAAACGTGGATAATCAAAAATTGCATTCCTGTTCTATAATTCCAGTGTAGCTCGTCTCAAGTACTCGTTCGCCCAAAAATAGAGGCTTAGGACACTACTGACTGATCAAAGATGTTAATAATAGGCGTTCAGCTTCAAAATACAGAAACTGCATGGTCATTTTGAATTTCAACTTTATCTAATTCTTGTCGATCTGTTGCTATCACGGTTATTGACTTGAATTTTAAACGGTTATTTCTTATAATAGCTACATTAGAATTACTTCAAGAATTCCCTTGTTATAGCTTTACAGGCAAGAGCTTGTTTTACCTTTTAATGTCAAAAGTTTGGTTTTATTAGTAACCACTGCGAAAAGTCAAGATGATGTTAACAGAAATGACATTCATATTTCAGATTTTTCTTAATGGCTTTATTCACCATAAGTAAATGTCGAAATGTTTCCATAACCATACAAATAAACACACGTTTTGTTTTAAACACGACCAAGTGTATGTTGTTATAAACTTTTTTTCTAAGATCATCCTTTCATTAATTAGAAATGACATTTTTTACCTTACATTGTCACTAAGGGCTCAAAGGTTAGAGTATTTTTTTTTACTGAACGAGATTAGGTTTACCATTCATCCATTAGTCAATTAGACTATGTACATAAAAATGGAATCATTTCCTTTGGTGAATATGTTACTCCAGTATTAAGTTCCGCTGACGGACAGGCTACACCAATATGTCTTTATGGGGCCTCCGTGGCCGAGAGTGTAAAGTCGCAGACTTTAACACTCCCTCAGCCCCTCACCACGTGGGTTCGAATCCCCGCAGGGTCATTCGGATTTTCATGTGAGGAAGCCTTCCAGCTGGCTTACGGTAGGTCGGTGGTTCTACCCGGAGTCCTCCGTGCATTCGGGGTCTTTCTCCACCTGTTATTATCTGGACGTCGCTATATGACTGAAATACTGTCGAAGCGACGGTAAACTCAAATAGTCAAGTCAAGTCCATATATCTTTGGTAACAATTCCTTTGATGGAAAGGTTACAAAAATAAATCTTTTGATGGAAAGGTTACAAAAATAATTTAAAATCTTTTGATGGAAAGGTTACAAAAATAAATCTTTTGATGGAAAGGTTACACAAATAAATCTTTTGATGGAAAGGTTACAAAAATAAATCTTTACAAAAAAGGTTACACAAATAGTATGTGGAAACATATTCCTTAAGTGTTTGCTTACACTCCAGAGAAATGTTTCATTATCAATATTTTCATACCCTTGCACACTATAGTCTTAGGTTTTCTAATGTTATTTCGGTTAAAGTTACACAAACATGTCCCGAAAACTCTACCTTTTCAAAGTTACGTTTCGAAGGTACATTTACACCAAAAAGGGTGGTAGCCCAGCTGCCACCAAATTAGGCGTAATGTTTTCTATTAATATTTGCAGCGATACATATTCGACATCACGTATATTGAAAACCAGGCGCTTACATACATTTCATCATGTACAATAAAAGTATAGCGTTTTTATACACTCGCCTTCAGTTGATTCAACTTTTCAACTTCCAGGTCAGTGCTTTTTAAATACTGCATCTACATAAATAATTATTTAATATGAATATGGTATTAATTATTTTGCATCTTCATTTATCCATATATATATATATATATATATATATATATCACACACACAAAAATACAGTAAAAATGCTCAATGCATTATCTTCTTCTTTAAATTTCGAATTAACATTTTCATCCGACTAATAAAGGTGCGAGTTTCTCTTTAAGTTCTAGCGTTAATCAATGTTCTGTAATTCATACAACGAGTTACTCGAACTGGAACAAACTATCAGTATCAGCCTAATGCACTGACTAAGCTATACGATTGCCGCGATCTATATGTGTTTGTTCTAGGAAACGACGATAGGGAGTTTTTCCCCAAAATGACGTCGATTTAGACAAAATTCAAAAAAATATTATAATAACAATAATAATAATAAATATTTTTTTCTCGCGTTAACAGATCCATGCATTCACTTCAACCTTGAACTCTTACTGTTATACTTTATCTCCAAATTAAAGCGCTAAAGAAAACTTTGTTTTTCTTCATTTTTTCTTATGAGCAATTGAAGAATTCCGATCGATCCAAAACATAAAATCAGCCACCTTGTCGGTCAGGTTTGTTTACTATGTTAACTACCGTGGTAGAGCGTAAGTCATTGCTTTGATACTTTTGAAGTGTACTGTGCTGCATATAACTGTTCCATAGGTATACGTTTTGGATTTGTCATTCATTCATCTCTGATATAGCTTCTTAATGAATATAGTACATTAACAAACGCTTGGCAGTACCTGATATTAGCAAAGGCAATTTATACGCCGTTTGAAAGTGATATAATAAATGCTGACAGGTGAAAAAAAGTAGTGATTTGTGATTTTTCCCTTTCTATGCATTCTTATGCATTATTATTTTGCCCCTTTTTATTTCAGTTTACAACAGTTTATTTCCAGCAAATTATATTCATGGATCTAAACTATGTTTGTTTATGAAGATGTTTTTTATCACCAATACCGTTTGTTATGGTCGTTCTTTGACCACGTTCAATAGCTCTTCTATTGTCTTTTTCTGTCACTTTGCTACAATTTCAGACAGTCTGTCATACATGTCCACGTGTTTTCGTGCGTAAAAAAAGAACGTTCTGGTTACCATGGCAACTGACGATTTCATAAAGTCACTAAACACCAACATCGCACAGTTTCAACTGGATGCGATAGACCGACATGGGGATACAACAGCTCTGGTGAGAGATTAAGTGAATTTGCATTGATTACCCTACGAGGGTTGTTCCATGTATATTGTCCTTGAACGTGGATATCTTATGATATCTCTGAAATGTGTGTCCAGTAGTTTGCCTGCGGTACCAGATTTGTATATTGATGTCAATCTAATGCATGTTTTTAAAATGTTCAAAGCCGTACTCAAATATATATGATGAGGTTTTTTTAATAGAATATTTACGGAAGCACTGAGGGAACATAATGTATTTTTTTTATTATCTTGCGGCCACGAGTTACTAACTTAGGAAAAAAACAAATCTCGCTAACTCGTGGCCACGAGTTAGCTGACCAATCAAATCGCTTAATTATCTCGTGGCCACGAGATGGCGATGCTTGTTTATTTTATTTTTTTCTAAGTTACTATCTCGTGACTACGAGATAAATTTTGTTCAGAAAATGTGCCGTCTAAAAGAGGTTATTGACATATGCATTGCCCTACCACCATTTCCGCTTTTATGATAAAAATGAAAGCACCTAAACAATACAAAAGTTGGTTAAAGTCAATATACACATGTAATTTTATTTATTTTGTACAAATTAGTTACAAAAGCAATCATGAATATATGTGTTTTTTTTTTAAATGATATGTTAAAATTATACTTCAAAGTATGTGCATTAATTATTGTACTAAAAAGTCATACAACAAGGAAAAGTGTTCACCATTCTCGCACGGAATATATTATTCACTCAGTATGTGTTCTCTATACCCGGGGCAATATTCTGTCTTACAAAAAATAACATTGACTCTAATCAACATTTAGGCAAAGTATCAACATATTTCACCGTTCATATAGTTATAAAGTTTTCCGAATTTAAAATGACACACTATCAAATACTCTTGACATTAATTAGTAAAAGATGATAATTTGCCAGTTTAAATTGTACCCTTTTTTTCGGCGTAGCTGTATAATTTCGATTTCAACTCGCATCTTAAACCAATCAAATGTACGCTAACAGCGGTAAATAATTCTAAGCTGAATAAAAGGACTCCTGTTATTGGTTAACGCATCGTTATGGACTATAAAATTACTGTAAATAAGGGGTGCAGCTTGTATATATCATTCAGCTTGGTGTTATTACTTTTCTTTTTGATGTAAACATGAAAGTGATTTCAGTAAGTTAAATACAATCCTTTTCCATCAATTGAGGAATGCTATTTTGTGAAAATGATTTAAAACAACAAAAAAGAATCCACCGTGTTATGACATGAAACCCCTTAATTACTATGTATATTGAATACTTCCAGCCTGCTGAGATGCTCTCATTGAAAATTAATTCGCCAAAACCAAAACAACTAATAACGCTTTTATATCATAATTGTCATATGCAATAATGATATGAACAAATATCAAACAAGCCTATTTACAGATATAATTTTTTGTATTACCGTCTATAAATAAGTATATTTCATAGAAAAAATACTTTTCCTCGGAATGTTCTAGAAGTCCTTTATCAATGAATCTATGCTTTAAGGTGCTGATCATTAATGTATATACCTGTATAAACTATTTTGATACAGTTTACAACTGATAAAATCAGACCTGAACAAGCTTTTGTCAGTAAGAAATAAAATAAAGGTGAAGAAAAAATTGTATGTCCTAACTACAACGAGCAGATAACTGCTCATTACATGATCAGCCTGGAACTAAATTAGGTTTTATGCAGCGGATTATCATAGATTTTTTTTATAGTTCATAGGATGATTTATAACATTACACTGCTTTTAAATAAGAACATTTGGGGAAATATTTGTTATATCAAATCATTTCATATTCTGATTTTAATCATTTTACAATTTTTTATGGTGCAGGTAAGCCTGTTTACGATAATGGTCAGTCGTGTCATTTGTATAATAGTCTAGTCATTCTTTACTGTACATTTTGTTTTGAATATATATAGACATTATTTTAAAATTGTAATTTTTTTTGCTACATTCCTGTTGCTGTACACATCTCGTGGACTTTTTTCTTATTTGCAAAATAAACCTTGTTAAAAACATTGCCATTCATCATTGTTCACTACCAAAATTAGACATGTTTTTTACAATTATTTACAACAATGTTTTTATAACCTATCATAACATTAGAGTCTTTGAAATGTGTTTTGCATATATTTCCATTTATAAGTTTCTTAATTAAAGTATATTTATGCATGAATGAAAATCTCGTTTTTCTTTCATCCTACGCCGAATATCTTTTTTAAAGATATTTCTTGTTTAGTTTACAATATTATTTTATTACCTAGAACAGGTATAGACCATGAAAAAAAACAGACCAAGACAATAGATCCTGCAAGTTTTCGAGTTCTGATTTATCTAGACAACGAAAGTCATGCAAATGTTGACATATTAGACCAGTATCCTTTGATTGTTTTCTTTCCAATGTGTCCATCATTTACGGGTATACGCGTAGTATATAAATTAGGATTTCCTTTCAAGTGGAAACAGAATTTAAAAAAAAAAACAATAAATGAAAAAAAAAAACACCTCAATTTGAACCGAACGTTTGGAATATTTGCGATATCAGATGATTTGTACGTGGTTTGTATTAGAGTTGTTCAACCTTAGATACTGTCGTTGGGAAACAAATGGTCATTTTATCATGTCTTCACGAAATTAAAAAAATGTACACAGTATACAGAGAAATCATTGATAAACCGGAAAACCTATTCATAGGTGGATGCTAATACGGGTAAGAGTTATACGTACCCGGAAGTGAAGGACCGGATACAGCGGCTGGCGGCGGGGCTTCGAGACCTGGGACTACGCCAGGGGGACGTGCTGTGTATGCTCACGTACAACCACATTGACTACGCCATAGTGTGGTATGCAACATGTATGCTTGGAGCAGCATTTCAGACGGCTTCGCCGGGATACACCGACGGTACATTTAGAAAACAGCCTCTCCATATGCAAAAGGCAGTCAGTATAGTGTCGTTGACCAGAATTCCTTACAGCCCCTATTATATATTTGCTATTGATTTTGACGAACTAGCTTGCATTCATTTGATTTCCAAAATGGCGGAAATAATACATTTGCCTTCTTGAAACTGATATAAATCAAATCTGTCAGTTCACATTTTCAGTACACTCAGCCATATGTGCATTTCCAGCCTTCAGCGATGTAAACAAATCTTTTTGCCATCCAATAGCTTCACGGGTTATTAAGCTTTTAATGTGTCAACAGACAATTCGTACATCACATTAACGTTATATATATATATTATGCATAACTTTAATCTACATCAACGCCGTACATCTTCATTGTCTCATTAAAGCAGCTCGTTCACAGGTTAAAAATTAAAAATAGTTTTTTTTTGTCTTTTGCACAAGAAAACGCTACTTCTCGTAAACCCACTTCGGGGAATTTCTAATTAATGTACATCTTCGAATCACGCTTGCTGTACCACGTCACATATTCCGCAACATGGCGTCTTGATTATTAGCATGTAGCGAATTCGTAAGTGTTAATAAATTGTTAAGCCTGTGAAGTGTGTGAAGAGTGAATGAGGCCAGTCGTTCGGCGGCACAAGGAAACAGAAATTTTGAAAATACGTTTTACATTTCTAAATATAGGTTTTATACCGTTTGTAGCGCTATAGTATGTCATGGAGAAACTACCCTTCTTCCTGGCAATCACGGTATGTATCTAGGTTTTGATAGATGTATTACACACATCTAGTTTTAAATCGAATTATTAGTCAGTGACCATCTTTGAACTAGCTGCTTTTTAGATTTTAGTAGCATAATGTTAGTATGCACTATACTGATTGAGATTTGTAATTTCCAGAGGACCTACAGCGACGTTTCACTATTTGTCAAACCAAGTTCCTGGTCACTACTCCAGACGTGGCCCCGCGTATTTCCAGCATGACCAAGACTGCAGTAAGCAATTCACACTTTGTACATATAATTATAGCTTACAAAACTCTTACATCGCCCAAGCTTAACAAAAATGACCAAGAAATAATCAATATATGCACCATTTATGACGGTGATGATGATAATGCTGATGTGGTTTGTTGACTTCCATGAAAATGATGAAGATGAGAAGGAGTGGAAGGATGAGAACAAATGATGATGATGATGATGATGATGATGATGATGATGATTAGGGCAATTACGAAGATTATGGTACACATTTCATGTATTTCCAACAGAAACTGCGGTCACACAGTCTGTCCAAGACCATCATCATTAGCAACATCATAGTGATGGGTAAGGCCCCGGGCTGTGTGTCTTTTGACAGTCTGTTCACCGACCAGAGGGTTACCTTGGCAACGCCGGTGGATCCGTCACGTGACGTAGCAATCTACTTGTCGTCCAGTGGGACAACGGGCCTGCCAAAAAGCGTGAAACTGACACATCGCAACATGGCATCCAACCTGACAATGTTGAGGTGACGTGGAATGTGCTATATGTTTATTAGATCACCTGAGCACTTGTGCTCAGTGTGAGCTTTTGTGACCGCTTTTTGTCCGTCGTGCGCCGTCCGTCGTACGTTGTCCGTCATCAAAAATTGCTTGTGGACACTCTAGAGGCCACAGTTTTGGCCTAATATTCATGAAACTTGGTCAGGATGTTTGTCTATATATCTCGGATGAGTTCGAAATTGGGTCAAAAGCTAGGTCACCAGGTCAAATCTTAGAAAATCTTCGAAAAAAAACATTGTTAACACTTTAGAGGCAACAGTTTTGACTCAGTCTTCATAATATTTGGTCAGGATGTTTGTCTACATGATATCTTGGATGAGTTTGAAATCGGGTTATGTGGGGTCAAAAACTAGGTCACCAGGTCAAATCTTAGAAAAACCTTGTGAACACTCTAGAGGCCGCAGCTTTAGCCTAACCTTAGTGTAGCTTGGTCAGAATATTTGTTTATATCAAATCTCGGATAAATTCAAAACTCGGCCACATGGGGTCAAAAAGTAGGTCACCAGGGCAAATTTTAGAAAAATCTTGTGTACACTATAGAGGCCTACATTTTTGTCCCAGTCTTCATTACAATTGATAAGAATGATGACTGTATGGATTCTCAGTTGATTGCAAATTTAGGTAGGATCAAAACACTTTGAATGCCTCATTTTTAGACTGGTGGCCAGCGGCCGCTAGTCTTATGCTGAAATTCGAAATCGGGCCTTTCTGATTTGCATATTTTCCACAACATTTTTAACTGTAGCACTCCGCGCTTTTTACGGATCCATACAATGCAAGCTGAGCTAACGAAAGCGAGTGCAGTGTGTTACACAGATGTGTTGCAACGACGTTTAAATGATATTTAGAAACTGTTTTAATGTGTAAAGTTTGTGTGTCCACTCTTCTTTTACAAATTCTTCAAGCTGATATAACCATTTTCAGCGTGAACAAAATACCTGCGTCGTTTACAAAACAGAGATTTAACCCAACTGGAGTACATGTAGATCCACTCATGCAATTATGAAAAATAGTGCTTCGCAGAAGTACGTAATTAACCCAAAGTAGTTCAGCAGCGTTTCGCACGATAATGATATATTACTTTGCATTTCTGTCTTCTCATAAACTCAATAGCCACGCAAAAGCTAGAACAGTGGAAAAAAGCGGTCATAATTTAGTGGAATGGAAGATCACGTGACCCAATGTTTTGAAGTAGTAGGCCTAAAACACGCAATGAAAATTTATGGAGCAATGGACGCAATGAAAATATTACCGAGCAATGGAAATTTTATTTTCAGAATAGCAGTAAAGTCCATTGTGCCTCGATAAAACACGCAAAGGAAGTTTGCTAGACACAATGAGTTGAAATTTGTTATATTATTCTTGCATGGATTAAAATAAGAATACAATATTTATGCTCTGGTATACGCTATTTAATATGTTCTCTCAAAATAAAGCAGACACACGTACGATGTTTACACTGCTGGCTCCTCTCCAGGCCAGGTATAAAAGAGTGTATCTAGATAAACAGGCATCATATCACAAAATAATAATAATCAATATAATGTTTTAAATTTAATGAATATTATTAATTTGTGTATCTATATCATCAAGATTTTTCATATACCGCGCAATGTAAATAACCGCGAAATGGAAATTACATTGCACCTTAAAAATACCACGCAGATGAAAGTTATATATTCATATGCAAACTCGTACCAACGACAAGTTATGAAGACATGTTATTTATATGTATTAGATACTCAAAATTAAAACTGCTCAATTCATTATAAATCTGTCATGTACCATACTATATACAGCGGATCCATTTTAAGGTGATGCCGGTATACCCTTACAGCATTGACTGGCGCGTGTATGCCACACTTCCATTAAATTAATCAAAGAAGCGCATGCTGACGCAATAGAAGTATGAAGAAGGAAATTTAAGATTAAGTTTAGGCTTCTGTCCAAATCACCATCATCAGCATGTAATAATTTAATATTATAAAAAAAATGATTGATATATCTATAATCAATAAAATTTAGAACTGTTAATTGTGTGTGTGTGTGTGTGTGTGTGTGTGTGGTATTGACACGTGCCTTAAGGGACTTCTTCACACCTTATCAACCAGGAAGGGCGGTGGGACGTTAAACCCAACAAACAAACAAACAACTGGGAAGGGTGTGCTCGAGTCAATATTCTAGGTTACGTTAGTAAGTCATTGCTTCTGTTCATCATCATCATCATCATCATCATCATCATAGGCATGGGATTGATTTTAGACTTCATAAATATAAAGGGTCAGAGTATCAAGGTTTATCACTTTTACTATTTTATATATAGGGCATTTGAAATCAATTTCATAGTCGAGCGTTCTGTTCTCTGACAGCTCTTGTTCAATATTTAGTTTAGATGTATGTTTTAATTTTGATTATCGTGTTCTAATGTTTAATAAAAAAAAAATGAAAACTATCTTTTCTTGTTTCCTATTCGACAACTGAGAAACTGACCACATGTATACCCCCTTTATAAACAGATTAGAATCCAGCATATAACCTATTTGGTATACAATCTAGCGCTCTTGCTGCTCACCACGACCAACCCGCCGACAGTCTATCAGTGCCTTCGGCGCTTTGATTCATCATCATGCCTAACACAGCAATCTTATTCAGGTGAGCGACACAGGGCCATCTTGACCCTCTTGTTACAATTTGCATATCGGAAATGGCAGTTTTGTCAATACATAATTATGTATTCTTGAAAATATATGAAGATACAACTTTAAGTCTTTTACATGCATGGTGATTATTATGTCGTTGTTCGTGCTGTTTTATTGATGTGATAATGGTGATGATGATGATGATAATGATGATGATGATGATGATGATGGTGATCCTAAATACAAAAGTTCACATCAACTTAAAGTTTCCTTAAACTGCTTCAGGGAGACGTACACCCTGCCCCGGGAAACGTGCATGATGATCGTGCTGCCCATGACTCACCAATACGGTGTGCACAGCTCTCTGAATTTTGCTATCTACAGCGGCTTCAAGATAGTCGTCATGGAAACGTTCAACTTTGACAAGTGTGTTCACAATATACCAGCCTACAAGGTGATGTTTCCAAAACATCCTGAATTATGTTTTGAGCATGTTTCATTGGACAAGTAAAACATTGCCTTAAAAATCTTATTTTTGTCAATATAGATTGCGTTATCAATTTCGAATTGTCATGCCTTAAACTCCATGACCAAGTGTAACTGTTTTACTAACAAGAAATAGGTTTTAGCTATAAATTTAAACCTTATTTGATGATCAAATTTTAAGATTTTTTTTTCGAGTGATCATAGAAAAGGCACAGTTAAACTCGTTTACCACGTTCATGATCATAGTTTCCATTTTTACTCGTGTAAGCCAATGATCATAGTCAGTTAATAATTTCATCTTAAGTAAGCTTATGATCATAATGATCTTAGATACTTAATGTCTTTATCTTTGTTAATAGCATGATCATAGTAAGTTGTTATTTTCACTCGAAGTAAGCCACGTGTGAAAATAAATTTCTCTGACCATGGGTTTACCAATCGAGAAATAAAATCCGATGCTATATATTGTAGAATAATCAAATATCCTATATATCACAAGCCACAGATAATCAGTTAAAACCAAAACCTATTACACGCGTATGTTTGTAGGTAAACTTTCTCTTGTCGGTGCAATCCATCGCCCTGCGCCTCGTCAAGTACAAGTTACAATCCATCTTTACGCCTGTGTATGCAGGTGATCTATCTCCCAAAAGTGCCACCTATCGCCCTGCAACTTGTCAAGTATAATTTGCAATCTATCTTTACGTCATGCAGGTGACCTATCTTCCATTAGTGCAACCAATCACATTGCGACTCGTCTAAATATATCTATACGGCTGTGTATGCTAGTAAACAGAAACTTTCGCCCTGCGATTCGTCAAGTTAAGCTTTCAATCCCCCTTTAAGCCTGTGTACTTGGAGTCCAAATACTGCCAACTATCGCCACGCGACTTACAAAGTACAATTTAAATCTTTCTTTACGCCTGTTTATGCAGGTGAACTATTTCTCAATAGTGCCACCTTACAAAGTACAATTTAAATCTTTCTTAACGCCTTTTTTATGCAGTTGAGCTATCTCCCAATAGTACCACCTTTCGCCATGCACTTGTCAAGTACAATTAAACTGTGAATGCTTGTAATCTGTCTCCCTTTATTGCCACCCTTTCCCGTGCGGCTCTTCAAGTACAATTCACAGTCTATACGCTTGTGTATGCAGGTGAACTATTTCCAAAACTTACGACCCATCGCCCTACGCCTCGTCACGTATAATTATCAATCTTTCTATACGCTTGTGTATGCAGGTGAACTTTCTCCCAATCGTGCCACCCATCGCACTGCGACTTGTCAAGTACAAGAACCCGGAACACCTGGACTTCGGTACCGTCACAACCATACAGATCGCTGGCGCACCCATGGGCATCGAACTCGAGACCAAAGTCCGCAACAGATTCAACCTGAAGTACATCGCTCAAGGTGAGCATAGCCTCATGTCAAACACATTCCAAAGGAATATATTGTTAAAGAGTTGTTTATTTTGTCACTGAACTAGGTCTTCGCACCTCGCAGTGCGAAAACCTATTGTTCTTCCTCTGTGACCTTTTATAAGCATCTTTTATTATTTTCCTCTTGCCACTTCTGGTCAGTACAATACTGGCAATTTAGAATTAAGTTACAGTCATAAAACTTTAGTCACATATTAACATAATTCTGAAGATGATCCTAAGATGATAATATTATCAAATTAATGTATGTTTTTGCCGCCGCAACGTGAAACTTTGCATCAAAATACTTTTTGCTTATAACTCAATACTTTGAAGTTAGATTTAAATGCGTTTTTTCTTTTGCATTACATTCCTTGTTGACACCCCATTAAAATATGATGTGTCCAAAGTCCAGGCTATGCACGGCTTTACGTCTATAAGCAGTTAAACTTCACACAAAAAATCGGAAAATTCAAATTTTGGAAAAATATACATTTCTGTGGTTTTGAAATTCTTGAATTTGTTGTTTATTATTTCAAAGAGTCTGGCAGGTTCTAATTTTGAAAATTTGCAAAGGTCATGGTCGTATTTCAAATATCGTTTTCTCCTTCTCTTTCAACCGTAAATAACTAAAATACGAAAAACAAAAAACAGTAAATGAAGAGACAATGTGTATTATTGTGTATTATTGTGCGTTGGATAATCTCTCAGAATATATTCATTTTGAGCTGATCAGGTTTTAGGCATTACAGAAATGGCGGGAAAACGAAAATGTTGGTAACCTTATTGTACACAGTTGGTTATATTTTGAAAAATACTGAATTTTTGTAAATGAGAGTAGAAACAACATTTTTAGCCAGAATCCTGGCGATTTCAATGGTATGCAGATTATTAAATTCCGATCAGGCATTATAGAGTTATAGGAAGAAAACGAATTGAAATGTTTTATTTTTTATCTTTTGTTTTTGTTGTTTTCTAGAGGTTTTAAGCTCAATATCTTGACAGCTTTTCAAAGTGGGTACATAAAGTCTATGAAATATTCTATACTTAAACGCCTTTCCAGCGGTTCTTCGTTGTTGTTTTTTTTTTTTTTTTTTTTTTTTATTGTTTTTTTTTTTTGTTTTTTTTTTAAATTATGACGTCGTATAAGAAAGTTATGTACAAAATGAAGATTTATGTGAACCCCTCTTTCGTTAGACTTTCGCCACTACGCACAACAAAACAAACTCATTTGATTTAGAGTAAATCTTACACAAACCTGTTCTGATTGTTGCAAATGGTTTGCAAGACAAATTTTCATTAAATACGTAAGGTTGCAATTTCAAGAAATACATGGTCAGTTGTATAGATGCGGTCTAACTACTGTTTACCAAATAATCGAAAAATTAATATCAATTAATATGAAAAAGAACATTATAAAATGAAAGTAAGCAGAACGACACTTACAGATAATTTTCATATCTTTACTTATTGTCGCATGGTATGTACTTAAATGATAACGTTAAGCTATTTTCCTCTTTTCTTCATTTTATGAAATAATTCAGAAGTTGAAATCCGCTTTAAATGTTTTTTCTTGTTTTTGTTCCATGTTGTCTATTGTGCCTAAATGATAAAAATTTCTAGCGATAACTTTATTATTAATTATTCATTTAATTCTCTTGATTTCACTTGATTTTGTCTTTTAATCTGAAAGCAGGTGATTAATTTTACGTAGTATATGCAAATAAGTACAGTTATTAACGTGCCTGCTTATAAACTGTTTTCAGTAGTATCTGACACCTAACAAGTGAAACTGTTACAAGTTAAACATGTACGATGCCATGCGTTGCAGTATTGCTCTGTACAGGCAACAAAAGAACCGACGAAAGCAGTGGATTTTGTTTATATGTTGCCACTTTCAAAGATGAATTTCAGAGGAAAAACTTGTATGGAACAATGCCTACTTTATAGAGAATATCGACCTTAACGAACCCAAATCGTGTCTTTGTCGGAAAATATAGTGAAATCAATCAATTAAGAGACAGCGCCATAATGCGACACCAAAATCAAAGTGTCGACCTAGTGTAAGTGAGTTAAACTTGTCACCTCACCGCGTGGGTTCGAATCCCGGCAGGGTCATTCGGATTTTCATGTGAGGAAGCCTTCCAGCTGGCTTGTTGCGGTAAGTCGGTGGTTCTACACGGATTTCTTCGTGCATTCGGGGTCTTCTTCCACCTGTAATTAGCTGGACCTCGCTATATGACTGAAATACTGTCGAAGCGAAGGTAAATTCAAATAGTCAAGTCAAGTCTTAAACTTGTCAACATGAAGCAGATATACATGTATAGTGCTGCGTCACTGCGATATCACACCATAGACAAGTGGCATACACTACATTTTGTAACATTATTCCGTCTCCGGGCCAACCAGTCTTTAAAGTTTAACAACCCTTACATACCAGTACAATTCAAATGATTTTAGTATGTCGCGGCCATGGTAAAACATGACTACCATCTTCATCATTTTGCATTTCATAGTCACTAAATGCCTGTGTGAGTGGGGGGCCTCCGTGGTCATTAATATCTCATAGTTATTCCATTTATATTTGTAGAAATATAATAGGTAATGAAATATTTATAGATTTAGTTAAACGCCACTTTGAAAACTTAAACTTTATGGGTTTGAGTCTAAAGTATAGACTCAAGAGGTTTGTAAATAAGGGTTCCGTAGGGCTTTGCCTATGACAGAACGATATTTCCTGATTTTTCTACTTTGTAATAAAGCATAAAGTCATATATTGCTTTATATCTGTGCAAACAAAATGATTGAATAACGTAGACTGTTTTAATGAGATCTCTAGGATTTTTCACGTAAATATGAAGCTCTCCAAACACATGCAACTAGCTGAAAGTTCCAATTTGACATGTATACAGTCACAGCGACCTTCTTCAAAAATCTCTCCCTAGAATAATCCCTGCATTAAGCATAACACAACAGAATTATAGGTGGAATCAAACTTGCTTCTTTGCTGTAATGAAATTTGGTTGAAAGGATAACAGTACTATTATATTGGTCTCGTCTGTTTTTCAGCGTATGGTTCAACAGAAACAGGGTACAACACCGGAAACAACGCTTCTAGATACAAACCAGGGTCTTGTGGGACGGTGCCTTCCAAACTTCAATTAAAGGTGTTGATGAGCTGCATGCACACGGCTTAGAATTCCTGGTTTCACATAATATGGAAATTGTTCTTTGTCAGTCATTTTAAGACTTTTTGGCTACAGAGAGTTGTCTTACTGCGACATTAAGCTATTGACAAAGCGGCATGGTATCACACCCAGTCGTTTAAACGTGACACCCGGCCAACCATTTCCCCATATGCTGAGCTCCAAGCAAGGGAGAACAAGTATCATTTCTAACGACTGTTAGTCACGAAAAGGGCGATTTACTCATTTGGCCACTAAGACTCGTTTTGGCCCTATTCCTCTATACCGTTAAAGGTTTTCGGTAGGAGCAAGTGTGTTCAGATATTATCACATTCTTCGGATTGATTCACGAATTTTCCATACCAACACATTACATTGAAACGAAGAAAGTCTGGCTGTTTTATTTAGGCAAATGGAAACAATAGTTCCAAAAATTCTTCTAAAAGTAATGTCGTCCTTAAATACGCAATGGAAATATTTTGGCGCAATGGATGTAGTGGAGCATACACAAAGGGAATCAAATTTCACCCAAATCACTTTTAAATACAATGTTTTTTTTTGTAAGTATTTAATGATTTATTGTCTTCAGATGTAAAAACATTCATTGTGTGATTGATATTGATTTTTTATGGTGTGGTACTCAATTATATTTTTGCGCATAAATATTTGCTTACGGAGGGTAAAGTGTTATTGCATCTTATTTACAAAGTTCTTTGTTTATTTCATTCTGTTTTGACTGTTTAATGGTGACAGTGACTTACAGCTCATTAGTTTAATAAAGGCCAAATACTGGATATAGAAGTTGAGAGATAGTGCAGAAACAAGCATGGTGACCCATACTATTTAATTATGTATACCAAATTTGGTGAAAACCTGTTCGTTAAAATTCACTCTAGCTTGTATGTTATATAATATAAATACCACGCTGCGTGATATCACTTCTAATAGTATAATCCAGACACCAGATGGACAAACACCAGGATTTTAAACGTATTTCCGTTGAACACCAGGCAGGAGAGCTATTGTTGGTATATTCTTGTCAAAACCGTGGATATAGTCGTTTTCTTAAGACCAATAACATTTTGGTGTTCTATCGATAGATTACAAAATATATATTTAGGAGAAGAAATTATTCTTTTCAAAGTATAAGTCATCTCCTTATATAACTACTTATTCCCGCTAAGTCTATGACCTCATCGCCCATGTTATATCACTTTATTGAAATAATTTCAGATTGTTGATCTTGAAACAAATAAGCAGCTTCCAGCCAATCAAACAGGAGAGATACGTGTTGCTGGGCCTCAAGTTACGACTGGTTACCTTGACAACCCCAAGGAGACGGCCGCTGCCTTTGACAAGGACGGGTTTTTCAGAACAGGTGCTCGATAATTATACTATTCGTGATACAATAGTAGATTGTAAGGGTGAATGCCTCAAAGAAAGCACGTATACATGTTATCTTATTCAGATCAAGTCATGAAAAAGGTTAAAAATAAGATAAAACTTACACGCAAATTGCCTTTTGGTCTTTTGTCGGAGACTGGAAGAGGGGATGGGGTAAAATTCTTTCTTAATCATAAAATATTTGAACGACCAAGCGTCCATTGTGAAAGACTACCATAGGTTGTCAAAATTATTTTCTCTAATTCGACAAAATTGAAATGTATGTAAATGCATTGAACCTCATTTTCAACATTCCTTATAATGATATTTTTATTTATTTTTAGCTCACATGAGCACATCGTGCTCATGGTGAGCTTTTCTGATCGCCTTTTGTCCGGCGTCCGTCGTCCGTGCGTCCGTGCGTCGGGCGTCAACAATTGCTTCAAACAACATCTCCTCCTAAACGGCTTGGCCAATTTGAAACATATTTTGCAGGAATGTTCCTTGGATGAAGCTCTACTAAAGTTGTATAAATGGTTCTGGTCCATTGCATAATTAGGTCACAGGAGCTAAAAATAGATTATAAAAATGCAAACTTTAAAAATCTTCTTCTGCAAAACTGCAGGGTCTAGAGCTTAGATATTTAATGTGAAGCATTGTCTAGTGGATGCCTACCAAGATTGTACAAATCATAGCCCAAGGGTGATAAATGACCCTGCACCAGGGGTCACTTGTTTTACATAGAGTTATATAGGAATATCTTAAAAAATCTTCTTCTATGAATCCATTAGGCCTAGAGCTTAGATATTTGGTATGTAGCATCATCTTATGGGCCACTACCAAGATTGTACAAATCATAGCCCTATGGTGATAAATGACCCCGCACCAGGGGTCACTTGTTTTACATAGAGTTATATAGGAAAATCTTAAAAAATCTTCTTCCATGAATCCATAAGGCCTAGAGCTTAGATATTTTGTATGAAGCATCATCTTATGGGCCACCACCAAGATTGTACAAATCATAGCCCTACGTTTATAAATGACCCCGCACCAAGGGTCACTTGTTATACATAGAGTTATATAGGAAAATCTTAAAAAATCTTTTCCTATGAATCCATTAGGCCTAGAGCTAAGATATTTGGTATGTAGCATCATCTTATGGGCCACTACCATGATTGTACAAATCATAGCCCTATGGTGATAAATGACCCCGCACCAGGGGTCACTTGTTTTACATAGAGTTATATAGGAAAATCTTAAAAACTCTTCTTCCATGAATCCATTAGGCCCAGAGCTTAGATATTTGGTATGAAGCATCATCTTATGGGCCACCACCAAGATTGTACAAATCATAGCCCATTGGTGATAAATGACCCCACACCAGGGGTCACTTGTTTTACATAGAGTTAAATAGGAAAATCTTAAAAAATCTTCTTCTATGAATCAATAAGGCCTAGAGCTAAGATTTTTGGTATGTAGTAGCATCTAATGGTTCATTACAAAGATTTTCAAAGTCTTGGCCCTACGGTGATAAATGACCCTGCACCCAAGTCTTAAAATATGGCCCATTGCTTAGATATTTGGTGTGTAGTATTGTCACGGGTAAAATGTTTTAGATTAAGTTATATCAGAATCCTTGTCTGTTTAAAAACCTTGACATCAGTTGAAGCAATGGTACTCAGGTGAGCGATTCAGGGCCATCATGGCCCTCTTGTTTTATTTATTATTTCTTTTTGTAAATACGAAATAGGACTAATTATTAATCATTATATGTACACCAGGGGACCTGGGTTACTTGGACAAGGATGGGTACTTGTTTGTGGTGGACAGACTGAAGGAACTGATCAAGTACAAGGGATTGCAGGTAGTGTCTCGACCCCCAACCCTGCATCCAAATCCCGTCTTAGTCCTCGTAGAAAGAGGTCTTTATTAAGAAGGGACATGTTGCTTTCTAGTCAACCTTTATCGGTCTTTCGCATTTCAAATTTATAAAAACCTGTATTAGCGTCCTCCAGTATTAAGCGATCAACCTGCTTTTAGCGGTCAGTTTTAATATTACCAAACTATTGCATTTTGTTATGTTTAACCTTCGTTTAGTGACCACCTCTGTTCAGCGGACACTTTCTCTAGTCCCCCTGACTGACCGTTGAAGACAGGTTTGACTGTACGTGCAATTAGAGTTGTATTTCTAGGTACTGAGAGACTTGCATGTAAGTTAAAATATGGAGTATGTATAAATACATTTGAATAGTGAAATGATGTTGGATCATAATAAATGTATCAGTTTTTTATTTCTTCTTCTCACCTGTATTTTATATTAATAAAGTAGCCGGATAAAGCTACATATATATTTTGCCGATATTTATATCCTTTTATGTGCTGTTATATCACTTAGAATCTCCAGTTCTGCATGTCATATATCCCTCCCCTTGCTCTGCTGTGTTTGGTTCTGGGGTATAAACTGCAAAAATATTATTTCTTTGGAAGTAGAACATAACATGTGCAATATAAAGACGCTTGAACAGAAAGTAAGGGCCCTTTGCGGTCACGTCATGTTCTATCCTTTTCTTACAGTTTCCGGCGATTGATGGCTAGTAACAAACTCATAACATAAAGATAAAAATAAATAATGGCATACATTTAGGTGGCACCTGCGTATCTAGAAGACATGTTGATTAAACACCCAGATGTCGCTGATGTTGCTATAATCGGTGTCCCGGATGAGGCAGCAGGAGAATTACCGAAAGCGTTTATTGTGCGGCAACCAGGACATTCGGCTACAACGGAGCAAATCCAAAAATATGTTGAAGGTACAACTTATACTTCGAGCAATTCTATCCTACCACCCATAAACGTCTTGTACTTATATGCCCCCCCCCCCCCTTTCTTATGAATGCTTGATTGCAACAAACTAAAACCTAATAAAAGTCATACTCTAATTACAGCAGATTCAGACAAGAATACGACCCCCTCATATTCATGCAAGGCTTAGTGATTACAAGAATGGTGAAATTATATAATGTTTGTTTTCCTAAAACTGCATGTTCGAGGCATGTCACAATGGATGCTACTCAGATACTTCGTATATTATGCTGACTACTACGGCACGGTGGCATGAAGTGGACATGAAATATATTTTATATGGTGCGTGCATGCGATAACCACCGCATTCGCATGCAAATGCTATCAATATGGCGTTCGCACACAATAGCTATAAATATTCCCTGTTATCGTACGTGATACAAAAAATATACTCCATGTTTCTTTTATGCCACTGTAGACTACGCACACTTTACGGATGATGTGAGGAAGCCTTCCAGCTGGCTTGCGGTAGGTCGGTGGTTTTTCCCGGGTACCTCTGTGTACTCGGGGTCTTCCTCCACCTGTAATTAGCTGGACGTCGCTATATGATTGAAATACTATCGCAGCGACGGTAAACTCCAATACAACAATACAACAACAACACTTTACGGATGGTATGAAAGTGTAAGAGTTATCTCTCTTTATACAGCCTCTACTATTGTAAGCTATGGTGGATATTTTTGACATTTCGTAATGATTTGCCTTAATTCGCTTGGCGAGGAGCCAGACGAAAGGTATTATTTTCATGGCCAAATTTCAACCCGCGAAGCGAAGCATTCTTATTATTAAGTTTGTTGTTTTTTAACCAAAGAATCACACAAATCGACAGAAATAAGTCCCAGTGATAAATAATCACAGCGGTTTAACCTACACCCTGTATTTCCCCAGACCATGCAGCTGCCCACATGAGACTGAGAGGCGGGGTGGAGTTCATAGACGTCATTCCGAAGTCACCCTCGGGCAAAATACTACGACGGTTTCTACGGCAACACGGAGTGAATGCCAAACTGTAATGACGTGGGAAAAAAGAACTTTGTCCTCCGATTTAATCTATAATATCCAGGAATTTGTATTACATATGTAATTGACGCATTCTGGTTTTCTTCGCTTCAAGACATGTGTGACCTATCTCCCATTTAACATACATTTATAAGCATTTATCTACAGACTTATATTTCTTAAGAAATGTAACAGTTTTAATTGTGAAACAAAACTAATGAAATTCGGCCCTCAGCATTTTAAAAGAAAATATATAATTATGTAGTGAGTGGAACTTGGATCTTCTCTCACACTGCGTGTTTTGAAATATATCTGGTTTTCTAATTGACTGAGGTAGTATCAAATTAATATTAATGGTGACATGTGCTTTCTCTTAAATGTCCCTGAAAGCCACCTCTTTCACGTTGATCATACAAAACGAAATTTGAGTAAACATGATTAAATCAGACAGAAATAAAATCTTTTAAGTAAATAAGAAATACAATCTTTCTAAATACATGTAGTGTGCATAGCGTTGCTCCACTGAATGTTATGTACCGTGCCTGTCCGATTGAGGTTTTATGTGTGAAATGACTAAGTGTTTTACTTAGGCTAATTTCAATGCATTCCGTGACACTCGGGCACATCGTAAGAAAAATATATTTTTCAAATACGAAAACTTAACAAATACCGACTTTCAAACTTTTTACGGGTGCCTGAAATGATAGACGCTTCATATTATATCTGTTCTACCCGGATGTCTCCGTGCATTCGGGGTCTTCCTCCACCTGTAATCAGCTGGACGTCGATATATGACTGAAATACTGTCGAAGCGACGGTAAACCCAAACAGTCAAGTCAAGTCATATTATATCTACTGACTTGTTCTAAGGAATTATTGCCCAATCAATACTTTCGAGATTATTTACCAATCAATTCATCCGTAATCCAACGCCCCTTGTTAATTCGTAACCATTTTTCAAAATTCTCAAAAATTACGGCACTTGATGAAATAAAGTTGTTATTGAATGCTATAATCCTCTTGTTAAACAGTTATTTAGTCACCTCCCACATATGCTGTACATGTTAACCTATTTAAAGTATGTGTTAAATTTATAAAATCGTGTACATTTATTTTCACATCGTATTTGAAGATAATTCTTCTTCCAAACTTTTCAAATCTCAATGTCAGTTCACTTATTATACATTAAGTCAAATAGAGAAGACCAAACGAATGGTCGGTCCAAATGGCCGATACGTCGAGGTCGGTAAGTTGAGGCTTTCCTGTATTTTGTCGTTTTTGCTCTTATCAGAAAATGGCATTCAACATCTTTAATTAAGACAAAATTGTATTTGTTTGAAACGTATTTTATTTCACAAGTGGTTTTAAGGGAAATTTCTTTTGTAACCAGAGGTGAAATAAATGTTGAACTATTTATCAATATTCATATCCTTTATTCACAAAGAAGCATGGAATAACGGTACAGAAATGTATATGATCGACGATTCATGGGGCCGCCGTGGCCGAGCGGTTACAGTCGTGGACTACAAATCTCTCAGCCCCTCACCGCTGTGGGTTCGAATCCCGGTAGAGACTTCGGATTTTTAATGTGAGGAAGCCTTCCAGCTGGCTTGCGGTAGGTCGGTGGTTATACCCGGGTACCTCTGTGTACTCGGTGTCTTCCTCCACCTGTAATAAGCTGGACGTCGCTATATGATTGAAATACTATCGCAGCGACGGTAAACCCCAATACAACAAAAAACAACTACAACATATGATCGTCGTCCAAAGATCCATAATTGGCTTATGCGTTACTTGAAACATGCATTTGTGATTTTTCAACAGTTAGTGATTGTCAACCAACTTAATAGGATGCGCGTAAAAGAAATTGCGATTAACCACCGAAATACTTTTGAAATTCTTTATAAAAAATACTGATACGTTTGAAGCAAAGTACATGTAGCGTGTTAAACATGGCAGAAAGAAATGCATTTTTTATTAAGATATGTTGCATTTGAGAAGTAAGAACATAAATATGGACGTTGGTCTAGTGCATCTTATCTTTCCTTGTTTACATAATTTTTGCAGACATAATACAAAATACGACCATGAACTGCGTAATATTTAGATTAGTAGCTCACGTGAAGACATTCAAATATGTATCCCGGTCCAGATCAGGCCACTTGAATGATGAGGAACTTTCTATCTGGGCTGTGGAAGGTCGGCGGTTCAATCCGTGTGCCTCTGTAATCTTCCTCTACATGGAATTATCTGTGGGTATGACAACAAATAATGACAATAATTTGATATAACTTCCAGAACATTACATTCAGTAAAATAAATTTCAACATCGTCTAGTGAAATATAGAGATTTAATTCCAACTTTATCCTTTCGCTGTCTACAGGACGGAAGAACCCGTCCTTCACACGAGACAGCACAGTTGCCAACAAGACGGGTTCACCTGTTGACCTGTTTTTGTGGGTTTTTTTTGTTGTTTTTTTGTTTTTTTTTTGGTGGGGGTCAAATGTGGAAACCTCTGTAACGGGTAAACCCGTCCTGTTGGCAAATACGCCGTCTCATGTTTAGGACGGATTAATCCGTCCTGTGGCAGCGAAAGAGAAGCTGCCACATTGTGCTGGTATAGTAATAGCCTGTAATTTCTAAGAAATTTCAAAGATATTCCCTGGCAAATAGCCTGTTTATATATGATAGTTGACCAGGCAGCGAAAGGGCTAGATATTAGTGTGAAAGTCTGACATGTCGTATGTTAAATTTGATTTTGACCTCATTAGTCTCATGAATAGAACCAACAATTCAAATCAATGACTTAATTATCAAAAACCTGAATTTTACCTAGACTATGTATTATTATAGATTCATTCCTTCAAAATAATACACTTGTCCATTTCACTCTAAACTCTATATATATTACTAAAAACATGTGACCAAAGGTAATCCGTATCTGAATTTTAAAGATCGAATGTTGTATACATGAAATGTCGGTAATAGATTATTTGATGGTAAGACGAACTCATGGGTGTGAAAAAACGATCCGTTTTAAATGTTGACCTACAAAAAAGACAAGATAACTATAATGTCAATGGCTAGGCTGGTTCAATTTCACGTAATATTGAACTGTGTTTCATCAGAGTTAGATCAGGTAATTAATCATAGTCCGCGTGCTCCGTCACCCTCAGGACCACTGATGATTCATGACAGGCCCGGTGATAAAGGATCATGACTTACATGATAACAATTAAAAGTGTGTAATACATAGGATGTTGCAATATCATATTGTACTCTGAAAATTGTTATCATTCGCTGGCATGAAAGTTCGTAATCTGTGTCGAGTTATTTTCGTTGTTACTTCTTTTATTGTAATAGCTAGCATTTTTTTATTATAATGGCCATACTTTAGACCTTACGGTCAAGGATTTCCCACGTGTTGGTCCCGTTTTTTTTTTTTTTTTTTTTTTTTTTTTGTTGTTGTTTTTTTGTTGAAAGGTCTGCAGCGGAAGAGACAGTAGTTGGATACAAGGGAGTCCGGGTGCGATACCCTGGCTTGTTTTGCGAATAGACCCCTTGGTTCTTTTACATGCCCGGTGTATAGCACCGATACACGGGAGATAAGTTCCTGGGTAGAACCAGTACTGAGTACTCCTTATTCCCATAGCAACCCCATTTTGCCGAGTGCCAGGCAAGGGTGCATCTGGTACCAATTTAAAACGTCTTTGGTATGACGTGGTCACTGGAGGAAGTGCCCCGGGCTGGGATTCGAACCCGAGACCTCCTTAACGCAAAGCGGACACTTTACCACTGATCTATTGCGCCGATCTATGAATGTTGATTCATGTTTTTTAGAAGTGAAACTATAGGAACAGTTTTCTGGGGGATTAATATTGGTGGATCCACGTTATCGACAAAATTTAATCCCCCATGAAAATAGTGATTTCAGAGTAATTTCTGTTGGCGGATTTTCGGGGCGCCAACACAAAAAGACAATATTGAAAAGACGAAAGTTTGTGAGTTTTCGCCCCGAAACCTCGCCCCAAAATTTCTACTTTTCGGTTGTTGTTTTTTGGGTTTGTTTTTTTTGTTGTTGTTGTTATTTCGCCCCGGACACCTGCCACACGACATGGCAGAAATTGACCACCGTAACTAAGCTGTTTTATCGTGTATAGTTATGCATCACTGTGATACAATGTATAAAGCCGTAGAAATGTAGCATGATAACACACCCAGTTTCATCATCCTGACACTAGGCTGTAATGAAGCTGTAAAACACACAGGCCAAACTTCCCGTATCCAGTCACTTTCCTCATAACTGCTTCTAATATCGTTTATAACACAAAAACTGTCTCTAGCATCGTTTATAACACATAACTGTCTTTATGGCATTTAAAAGAAAGGATTTATTCAGCAGGCATCATGACCTTATTACCAAGCACGAAGAATTGCAATTTATCATCCGCCATGAAATTGGGTAACACGTTTTATAACATAATATAAACAACGGCTATTCATGACACGTGTAAATGGTTCGTACATATTTTATAGTTAACATGTCAATAGTAAACCACCCTTTTAATCTTAATTAAAAGTTCGTTTCAAGAAATTATTACAGTAACATCATCTTTTTCATGAGTTCTTTTTCTAGAAAACAATACATAATCAATAGTTTTATCCCCAATAATCAATTTTTTGTTTTTTTTTTTTTTTAAGAATATCAAAATCTTAGTCAAGATTTCGTTTTCGAAAATCCCTTACATAATTTTGTGACCGACCGACTGTATGTGCGCCTGTCTATCTGTTTGTACGGTGTTGGATGACGTCATTTTTAATCAAACAATCCGTTACAATGAGACTTTCACGTAATGATCAGTATATAACCATGCTTTGGTCACTGATTGAAAAGCTAGATTATCAAACATCAGTTATCTAGTTTCTTTTAAACATATTGCATTTGAAACTGTTCGGGTTGCCTTTACAGTGCCTGCTCCTTATCTGACAGGTCGTAGGTTCGGCCCCCACCATCCCCTCCCCAAATTCACATTCACTCGTCTTTGTATATCTCTCTTGAGATCTTGTCGTTCTGCATATAAGGGTAGTCCAAGTGTCCTTAAGATGTGACTGGGTGTGTACTTTCTCGTATCTAACTAAAGCAGCTGAAATAAATCACTGAGCTTGTTTTCACAAAGACATAGCCCTCATTCATTTTACATATATAAGTTCTTACAATGTATATTTTTCCCTCTCGACGGTTCTTTATTGGACCAGTACTTTACAACTGGAATAGCCACGAAAATTATATATCCCATTGGGTTTCGAACCCAGGACATTCGGATCTACCACTAGACAACGGCGCAGTAGTTCTCACCATCAGCCCCTCACCGCTGTGGGTCCAAAGAACCCGACTGACCTTACCGGGACTGTAACCCACAAAGTTGAGGGTGTTAGTAAACGTAAGGCAAGGATTATAGCTACCCGGCAACAGAGGTCATAATTCAAGATTTAATGCCAGTGAATACATATTTAAAGCTGCAGTTAAAAATAAGCGTTTATTTGCCCATGTGAATGTATGGACATATACGAAGATAAATATGCACTTCAAATTTAGACGATATATCGGTACATGTGCACTCAATAAATGTCTGCTACTGTTAACATTTGCAAAGGTTTTAAGAGGACCAACCTTATAGGAGTGTATAGCGGATGAAAAATTTAGGCCATCCACAATTTTAGATTAAAAATAGACAAATAATTTACCTTAAACTAGAAAGTAACCCGACTTAGGTAAATGGGTATATTTAAGTAGTATCACGCTACCTAGTTTATAACCCGAATTCTCTATCGTGGGATATGTCTTTATTTGGCGAGGTTTATGTAAATCATGCCTGAGGGTGTTCTATATAAATCAACCTAGACTTTACCAGTCGGGTGAAATTCTGCTACAGTCCTCAATAGCCGATCGGGCTAACATTTGATCATTTTCCCTGTGTTTTCCTATTCAGAGTACCACACCGTAAACATGAAATATCGAACCTGGATGTTTATTTCTGTTGTGACGGTGATGTGTGTTTCTCAAGTTTATGGACAGGGCTTACAAATCGCTCGTGATTTTGGACAGCAAGCTTTGCACGTGCATCGCGTTAATACACAAGCGCAGAAGTACTTAAAACAGGCTAATGGTGCCGCACAGACGTTGTTTCAAGAAACAGTATATAATGACGTCGCTGCACGTGCAGAGGAAACCCTGGCAAGAAACCGTTCTTATGACGTCAGTCCCGTGTGTCTGAACCAAACGGAGAAGATCTTGCAAGCCATTCTGGATGGGGAAAACTGGGCATTGAGATGTAAGACTATCTATTATCCTATCCATCCATCCGCCTTTCTGTATGTCCATTCATCCATCCTAACTCTACGCTATTCCTATCTATTTTTTTTTATCTTATAAACTAAGTATTGAACTTACAGAAAGATAACGTGTAATATTTGATAATATGTCACGGATATTTTTTGTAATAGATTTGGAGGGAATGGAACAAAATCTTTTCAGAAATGTCTCCTTGACTTGGACACACATGGAGGAAGATAAGTGTCACCCGTTCTCCTTTCAATTTAAAAAAACTCGTAGTTTCTAGTCTATGTGTGTTCATCCCTATTACCGAAATAATGCGCACGTGCAAACCCGACACCATTTCTAATACATATCTTTACACATTACCTATGACAGTGCCTCGTTCATGATAATTTTCCATTCGCTTTAGTGTCACCTCCTTTATCGTTAATTGTAGATGGTATGAAACAAATATATCAGGTCAAATATGGTGAATGTTTTGTTTTTGTTGTTGTTGTTTTTATACTCTTACATAAGTAGGATTTTTTTTATAAATTGTCTATACATAGTATTTTCTATGTATGCAATAGTGTCATTATGAAATCAAAGTTAAATGATGTCTCCTAAGCAATCTTTTATGCATTACAGATAGAGCGAGTACTATTTTCTAACCCAACCCCGACTTCTTTTTCTAACTCAGTGTCGTATC
>CM037795.1:36841076-36861206 GCA_021229015.1 Solen grandis | reverse complement strand
ATTTGTAACATATTCCATCAACAGTTATCTACCATGAAAGTATGATACAAATAAGGTGCATGTTGCATGCAATTGTTCATGCATCATTACATTCTTTTCGGCTATTTGACAGCAGCAGAAGTTCTCTAGCACGTACTATACCTCTATGTGTTGATTCACGAGCGCTAATTGAGCGATCGCGATCTTATATGAAAGGGCATGGACCAATTATATTATATTCATAATTTTTTAAGGACCTGTCCAATAAAGGGGACAGGACAAAATCATGCGCACAAAATTTAAACCATAAACATTAAATATTGTCCAATGTGGATAAAATTTAGCCTGTCTAAATAAAAAAAAAATCACTGTCGCTGTTTGGATTATTTGACATGCATGCAAATCAGGAAAAAAATCGTTTACAGGCGAAGAAATTTTTTTTAAAAAAAATAGCCGCTGATTATCCGAGTTCCTCTTAAAGTTTATAAATTAATTCATATATTCAATTAATAACTTTGACAGTCACTTAATATATATTGGAAATTCAATAAAAAAAATCAAAGCTTACGAAGTTTTGTTAATGAGAAAAATAGATACGATATTTCTCTCTCTCTCGTCAGATACTTTCTTAATACCTTAAATATCATTTGTAGTATGTGTACATTTTATTTAGTTCGGAGGGTTAATGTATAACTTAAAAAAAAATGCTCCAAAAGATATTATGTTTATTAACTCATGTGGCAGAGTACTAGATAAACTATCAGTAATTTTTTTGTTAACATTTTTTGTTGTTGTGATTGTTATCATTACACGTAGTCATAAAGAATGTATTTATTAAAATTTATTTTAAAAAATCATTCTCTCATGCTTAACGTTGGACTCGATGGAGATTGCATAGTCCGTCGCTGTTTCAGGGGGACCACAATTAAGTTTGTCCCCATTTCCTGTAGCTCGCTATGTTTATTTCAGATGGACAATCGGTTTACCAGTTATAGGTGACGATAAGTATTGTTAACAACACAAAGTTTTTTGTTGTTTTTTTTAAACTTTATTTATTTTACATCGATTACGAAACAAGTTTTCACAACTTAAATTAATCACTCTCGATGGCTCTGATGGCGGCGTATGTGGTCATTATTGTGGGAGGAAACCGGAGAGCCCGGAGAAAACCCACAAAGTTTTTGCATATTCCTGAACTTGTAGTCAAATCAAGCTTGCAGGTATAAAAAATGTCATGTAAACCGTGTTTACCGTGTATCGTATATAGCATAATGTAAATCGCAGATCGTGGATCATATATCGTATGGTATCAGATTATAAACATATCGCATCCTATCAAATTGTACAGGTAAATCAAACTTGCTATCGCACATCGCAGATCGTATATCGCATATTGGACGTATTTCAATCGTAAATCAATCGTATTTTTTGACAACTGATATGATAGCACCACTGTAATAACAAGAGCACCGCATGCGGGTTCCAACGCTCATCTGTTTTTGCCAACATTACACATTATTGCTAAACACTTAAAAAAGTTGACCTTGAAAATCACAACTGAAACTCTAAGCCTTTAAATGCAAAGCTGAAGTACCATACCCTTTAAATTTGACCTTTGACCTTGACCTATGCATGGAATAGAATGTATACAACACAAAGATGTGAAATATGTAAAAAAAAAAATACAATTTAATCTTATTTTTGAAATCAACACAAAAATTTAATTTAAAAAACACACCTGCACAGGTTCATATGATGACAAACCAGTATACAAAATATCGAAAAATGACAAAGAAATATCTATTATAAAACTTGTCCAAAGTTATGGCAAAATAAGGTCAAAGGTCAAAGTCGATAGATAAATTATTGAGGTATATCTGAAAAACCATTTTCATGATGAATATCCATACCAAATATAAAAGATGTATGTCAAATAGTAAAAAGTTATGTCCAACGTTAAAGTCTTTTGTTAAACATTTCAAAAATAGGTCAAAATTCAAAGGTCAAGGTCAAAATCCAAAAGTTTAACATTGCTGGAAAGGTCTTGCCACAAGGAATTCACATGTGAAAAATATCAGTGCCCTGTTGGTAACGTTTATGAAATGACATGCATTTTAAAGTTTTCAGAAGTTACAGCAAAAATAGGTCAAACGTCAAGGTCGCTAGATGAAATTTTAAGAAATATCTGAATAGCCCTTGCAAAGATGAATATGCGTACCAAAAATAAAAGTTGTATGTCAAATAGTAAAGAAGTTATGGCCAATGTTTAAGTTTTTTTGTTAAACATTTCAAATAAGGTCAAAGTTCAAAGGTCAAGGTCAAAAGTCCAAAAGTGTAACATTGCTGGAAAGGTCTTGCCAAAAATAAAAGTTGTATGTCAAATAGTAAAGAAATAATGGCCAGCGTTAAAGTTTTTTGTTAAATATTTCAAAAATAGTTCAAAGGATTTAGCGGGGCATAACAAACTAATGGCTGGCACTTTCCGGACTTAAAATATATAAAAATACTGAAAACACCATTTGATGGACGTTTTTATAGAGTTTGACCATCAAATATGGATATTTTAGAATTTTTGCTCCTCTCAGTCAAATTCTTCCCTGTTAAACAAGGACACATACTGGAACATTTATAACAGGGAATTTTTTGTTTTAGATTTTTCTCATCAGTAGGCAAATGTTTATAATTTATGATCATTTATGAACAAGGAAATTAGGAGTAAAATATTGCAATTTTAAAATATATTTTTAGCTCCTGTGACCTACTTTTTCAGCCATAAATAAATTGCTTTTTTTATCAAAATTAGAGACACAAGGACATTTAAAATCAATATTTTAGTAGCAATGAATCAATTGATATAAAGGGGCATCAAAGTTATGCAAAAAGTGATATTCTGAATAACTGTTTAAATTCAAGGTACGTTTCCATGTGTTGGAAAAAGAAAATGTTATGGTGTACCTAAATTGCCAAGATAAAAAACCATGTATTAAGCTTGACAGTACATGTTACTTATATTTTCTAAATATTTTACACACACATATATATATATATTAAATATTTATTGTAGCACAGTGTAAAAGTTTTCTTCTGGTGGGATTTGAACCAGCAGCCCAAATATTCCACAAAAAAAAATGAAGTCCAGAGTTACACACACTAGGCGTACATCAAACAGAGGAGGGCCTTATGGCTCTAGGTTGCTTACCAGAGTACATAAGCTTATTTAACACAATTCAAGTCTCTTGATATTAAGTGGTTTGCTTCATCAGCAACCTGAGATTCAAGTTTTAGCTACAAAAATCATGAAAAAGAAAATATAAAATTGTATACTTATGCAAATGGTACATAATGTGCAAATATCTGCTGTGAAAGAACAGTTATACACATTGAAAATGTTGATCAATCTCGCCATTTAGTTTTTTTGTATGGATGTCAAAATACTCTCATTGTTTACATTTTGCATTGGAAAGTATTCCCAAAAATGGTCTGCAATAAAAAATAATTTGAAACTGTCAACCAATTGCAATTTGTTCATCTGCTACGTCATCAATTTGTGTAGTCACGATTTGTTAACGAGGCATATGGAAGGTGTATGGGAACTGTCAGAAAATTAATGTAAATATGCAGAATATGCAAATCAGGTATTTTTGTAAACAACTGAATGATCGTTAGTAAATGATTCTTTCTTATTTATGCATTGTAGTAATGGAGTAGTCAAGGAGCATATCCAAGTAGCATCTCTTAACCCTTTCCCTCATATAGACTCATTTTGACGCACTCAATAGGTACCACATAAAGCCTGATCTGCAGAAAACCACAGTTACGCCTTACCAAATTTAATTCCAAAATCCTCATTTCCAGACCACTGATCTGGTTTTATGCTGTTCGCATATGTCTTTTCATGGTGTCCTCTATGAGGGAAAGGGTTAACAAATATGTAACACAAATTTTGCTTTTCTGTCCAAAGAATATACACTGCTTTTGGAAGAAAAATCGGCCTTTAAGTTAGTCAATCATGTAGAGGCCTCAATAGCAATTATGGTATAGGACTATGATATTATCATTAGTGTAAAAAAAAGAATTAGTTCAGTTCTGAACATTAGCTCCAGAGGACAAGAATTTTAGAAGTTTCTATATAGAAACTAGCCAACCCTCTAGGGGCCTCATTTTTCAAGGGATCAACTTTATTTTAGCTGTAATGAGGTGATCGTTTAGTGCTACATGAAATTAAATTCTGACCATTGGTTTCAGTGAAGAAGATTTAGCTTTTTCAATATAATTCCGTTGGTTGCCACAGCAACCAGACTTCTGCATGAACTAACTGTTTCTAAGCAACATTTGTGAAGGATCATTAATGATGAGATGATGATGATGATGATTTGGACAAGGAAGATGAAGATGATGGTGGTTAATGTGATAGCGATGACCAAATGAATAATTTACTTACTGGGAAATGAAAATCCCTGGTTTATAAACAAATGACCAAGTAGCAACACCGGGACAAGACTTGTTCTATGCATGGCTGCTTGGTTATGTGATTATCAAACCTTGATCTGCCTGAACATTCTTAGCAAAGTCGTCTGCAGTTTCAGCAATCCTAGAATAAAATGCAACTTTACATAAACATAATATGTAACATAATAAGTCTAGAATTATCAATAATATACAAGCAAATGGCTGGGAAATGCATTTTTTTCTTGAATTGTCGATAAGGGCTGGAGGAAAGATAGCTCCACTATCAACTTCCGTTTTAGTTCGGTCGATTTTGAATCGAGTGATGTTTGGACAATGTGAAATTGACATTGCCAGATTGTAGGAATTTGCTTGCGTTGGTGTATTGTGTCATCCAGTGGGTATTACCGAAAAAACAAACTAGAAGTTGAGAGTGTAGCAGATTTAAAAAGATGTACAAATTGTTACATTTCGCATTATTACTTCGTTAAGGTTATCTAAATTTTATCAATGATTCGTTACACCATGCTTAATTGAATATCAGACTGATTGGAACGTACATTGATTGTAATGAAAGCATACATTTGTACAATGTTACAACCTCCGTAATGAAGTGATATCAGATTCCATTCCTTACCATGTTCATTTACAGTATAGAGGGACAAAAAATCGTAATTCTGTGGTTCTAGTGCCTTAGTGTTGCTTATCTAAGTTTTTTTTTATCATTTTCTAAACTAAAACACCGTCAGATACAAATACTTCTGCAAAATCTTGTACACCTATGAACAGTCATGGTGTTAAGAATTGCTCCTGAATGCAAAACTGTTCCATCCATATATCAATAGCAGATGATATATGTACTCATATGCCGTCAGTCCTCGAAATAAGTGCTAAGGTGAGCAAACATAAAATGATTTTTTGATTTGTTTGACATTCTTGACATAAGGATAACTTACCACAAATTTGATGTCTTTACACACATAGAATCATTTTGTGGTAAGTCAAAAGTTGAACTTTTAAAATAAACCTTGTTACGGTTAGATATTGAATTATAATCTCAAGGATATAATGATTTCAAAAGACAAAAAAATATATAAATAATAACTGATGTTATTCAAAACATCTGCTATGATCTAACAAAACTGATGCTGACTTAAAATGTTTGAATACCCTAACACAACTGATACTAAATTGAAAGTTTGAATATCCTAACACAACTGATACTAAATTGAAATGTTTGAATATCCTAACACAACTGGTGCTAAATTGAAATGTTTGAATATCCTAACACAACTGATACTAAATTGAAATGTTTGAATATCCTAACACAACTGATGCTAAATTGAAATGTTTGAATATCCTAACACAACTGATGCTAAATTGAAATGTTTGAATATCCTAACACAACTGATGCTAAACTAAAATGTTTGAATATCCTAACACAACTGATGCTAAACTAAAATGTTTGAATATTCTAACACAACTGATGCTAAATGTTTGAATATCCTAACATAATAGATACTTATTATAACATTCAAAAGTAGGAAAATGATGCCAAATTACACTTAATAGCTTTTTATACTTTAAGAAAAAATTCATACACAATTTTACACAAAAAGAAACAACAAAAATCAGGAATATGACAATAAAACATCATATTAACCAAGTTTAATAACATCACAAAATCTGCATGCACTGACAATTTTGATGGCACACATCAACCAAAAATGTACTAGAAGCATGCTTTTTATAAATCCTATGACCCTTTCCCTCATAGAGAACACCATGAAAAGACCTATGCGAACAGCATAAAACCACATCAGCCTGCGAGTAACTCGCAGGCTGATCAGGTTTTATGCTGTATGCTGCTCCTCAGTGGTCTGGAAATGAGGACTTTATAATTCAATTTGGTAAGGTTTAACTGTGGTTTTCTGCAGATCAGGCTTTATGTGGTACCTACTGAGTGCGTCAAAATGAGTCTATATGAGGGAAAGGGATAAATTATTAAAAAGGAAGTTATTGTTTGCTAAGCAAATAACAACACCTGATATCATTTGGAGGACTGACTGAAAAGCTGTCCTATCCCCCTTTATTTCTATTATATGTACTTAGAATGGTTTGTGGGCAGTCCTCGATTTAACAAAAAGGTAATCCTTTAAAACAAATTTCTATAAGGCATAAGAAAATAAATTGTTTCCATTGACATCTCCAAAAATAATATTTATTTTGTTACAGAATTTGAGGAAAAACAGTGTTTTGCAACCATGATATCCTAATTGCTTAGAAAAATGTTTAGGGTCAGTACAAAAAATTAGGGACAGTCAGGTTATAGGAGACAAATAACTTTTTCACTGTGCCAAAAGGAAGTACCAGTATTTAGCTAATGTCTAAATCACAAAACATAATTAGATAACCTTCTATCCCTGTACTCCGAGACTGCTTAAAAATAGAGCTGTTACCCATCCTAAGCCTATTTGCTTGAATTAAATTGGAGACTGAGATATTTGTCGATATTTGACGATCCTAATCTCACCCGCCAATAAATGAGATTAAATGATCCAACAACCTCCAGTTAACCATGGTTAACATTGTGAATGATCCAACAACCTCCAGTTAACCATGGTTAACATTGTGAATGATCCAACAACCTCCAGTTAACCATAGGTTAACATTGTGAATGATCCAACAACCTCCAGTTAACCATGGTTAAAACAATGAATGAACCAGTAACCTCCAGTTAACCATGGTTAACATTGTGATTGATCCAACAACCTCCAGTTAACCATAGGTAACATTGTGTATGATCCAACAACCTCCAGTAAACCATACTTTACATTGTGAATGATCCAACAACCTCCAGTAAACCATGGTTAACATTGTGAATGATCCAAAACCTCCAGTTAACCATGGTTAAAACAGTGAATGATCCAACAACCTCGTTAAACCATGATCCAACAACCTCCAGTTAACCATACTTAACATTGTGAATGATCCAACAACCTCCAGTAAACCATAGTTGACATTGTGAATGATCCAACTACCTCCAGTTAACCATACTTAACATTGTGAATGATCCAACAACCTCCAGTAAACCATGGTTAACATTGTGAATGATCCAATAACCTCCAGTTAACCATGGTTAAAACAGTGAATGATCCAACAACCTCTGTTAAACCAGTTAACATTGTGATGATCCAACACTCCATTAACCATGGTTAAACATGATGATCCAACAACCTCCATTAACTATGGATAGCTTATGAAGATCGACACCAGTTAACAATGTAAAGAGTGAATGTCCAATAACCTCGGTAACCATAGTTAACATTGTGAATGATCAACACTCCAGTTAACCATGTTAAAACAGTGAATGATCAACAACCTCTTAAACCAGGTTAACATTGTGAAGACCAACAACTCCAGTTAACCATGGTTAAAACAGTGATGATCAACACCTCCAGTAAATCATAGTAATTGTGAATGATCAACACCTCCAGTTAACCATGGTTAACATTGTGAATCTCAACACCTCCAGTAAACCAAACTTAAATTGTGAATGATCCAACAACTCCAGTAACCATATGACATTGGAATGATCAACTACCCCAGTTAACCATACTTAACACGTGAAGATCAACAACCCCATAAACCTTACTTAACATAGTGAATGACAACCTCTCCAGTAAACTTAGTTAAATTATGATGATCCAACTACCTCCATTAACCAACTTAACCTGTGAATGATCCAACACCCCAGTAAACATTATTAACATTGTGAATGATCCAACAACCTCCAGTTAACCTAGTTAACATTGTGAATGATCCAACAACTCAGTAAACCTAGTACATTGTGAATGATCCAACGCTCATAAACCATATTAACATTGTGATTGATCAACTACCCCAGTAACCATATTAACATTTGATGACAAACTACCTCCGTTAAACCATATGAACATTGTAATGATTCAACTACATCCAGTAAACATGGTTAACATTGTGATTGATCAACAACCACAGTAACCAAGTTAACATTGTGAATGATCCAACAACTCCAGTAACATAGTTACCTTGTGAATGATCAAACAATCTCCAGTTACTAAGTCAAATTGTGAATGATCCAACAACCCCAGTAAACCAGGTTAACATTGGGATGATCAATAACCTCCATTAACCATGGTTAAAACATGATGATCCAACAACCTCCATTTAACATGGTTAAAACATGAATGACCAACAACCTCCGTAAACATGGTTACATTGAATGATCCAACAACCTCATTAACATGTTAAAAAGTGAATGTCAAACCTCCAGTAACAATAGTTTACTTGGAATGATCCAACAACCTCCAGTTAACCATGGTTAACATGTGAATCATCCAACAACCTCCAGTAAACCAACTTACATTGTGAATGATCCAACAACCTCCAGTAAACCATAGTTGACATTGTGAATGATCCAACAACCTCCAGTTAACCATACTTAACATGTGAATGATCCAACAACCTCAGTAAACCATGTAACATTGTGAATGATCCATAACTCCAGTTAACCATGTTAAAACATGAATGATCCACACTCTGTAACATGGTTAACATTGTGAATATCAACAACCTCAGTTAACATGTAAACAGTGAATGATCCAACAACCTCCAGTTAACTATGGATAACATTGTGAATGATCCACACCTCCAGTTACAATGGTAAAAGATGAATGATCAATAACTCGTAACCATAGTTAACATTGTGAATGATCCAACAACCTCCAGTTAACCATGGTTAAACAGTGAATGATCCAACACCTCCGTTAAACATGGTTAACATTGTGAATGATCCAACAACCTCAGTTAACCATGTTAAAACAGTGAATGATCCAACAACTCCAGTAATCATAGTTTAATGTGATGATCCAACAACCTCCAGTTAACATGGTTAACATGTGATCATCCAACAACTCATAAACCAAACTTAAATTGTGAATGATCCAACAACCTCCATAAACCATAGTTGACATTGTGAATGATCCAACTACTCCAGTAACCATACTTAACACTGTAATGATCCAACAACTCCATAAACTTACTTAACATAGTGAATGATCCAACCTCCTCCAGTAAACTTAGTTATATTATGAATGATCCAACTACTCCAGTTAACCTTACTTACACTGTGAATGATCCAACAACTCAGTAAACTTATTTAACATTGTAATGATCCAACAACCTCCAGTTAACCATAGTTAACATTGTGAATGATCAAACAATCTCCAGTTAACCTAAGTCAACATTGTGAATGATCCAACAACCTCCAGTAAACCATGGTTAACATTGGAATGATCCAATAACCTCCAGTTAACCATGGTTAAAACGTGAATAGATCCATAACCTTACATTGTAACCAATTAACTAGTTAAATTTAATGATCCAACAACCTCCAGTTAACATGGTTAACATTTGAATGATCCACAACCTCCATTAACAATGTTAAAACAGTGAATGATCAAAACCTCCGGTAACCATAGTTACATTGTGAATGATCCACAACCTCCAGTTAACCATGGTTAACATTGTGAATCATCCAACAACCTCCAGTAAACCAAACTTAACATTGTGAATGATCCAACAACCTCCAGTAAACCATAGTTGACATTGTGAATGATCCAACAACCTCCAGTTAACCATACTTAACATTGTGAATGATCCAACAACCTCCAGTAAACCATGGTTAACATTGTGAATGATCCAATAACCTCCAGTTAACCATGGTTAAAACAGTGAATGATCCAACAACCTCTGTTAAACCATGGTTAACATTGTGAATGATCCAACAACCTCCAGTTAACCATGGTTTAAACAGTGAATGATCCAACAACCTCCAGTTAACTATGGATAACATTGTGAATGATCCGACAACCTCCAGTTAACAATGGTTAAAAGAGTGAATGATCCAATAACCTCCGGTAAACCATAGTTAACATTGTGAATGATCCAACAACCTCCAGTTAACCATGGTTAACATTGTGAATCATCCAACAACCTCCAGTAAACCAAACTTAACATTGTGAATGATCCAACAACCTCCAGTAAACCATAGTTGACATTGTGAATGATCCAACTACCTCCAGTTAACCATACTTAACACTGTGAATGATCCAACAACCTCCAGTAAACCATACTTAACATTGTGAATGATCCAACTCCTCCAGTAAACTTTAGTTAATATTATGAATGATCCAACTACCTCCAGTTAACCTTACTTAACACTGTGAATGATCCAACAACCTCCAGTAAACATTATTTAACATTGTGAATGATCCAACAACCTCCAGTTAACCATAGTTAACATTGTGAATGATCCAACAACCTCCAGTAAACCATACTTAACATTGTGATTGATCCAACTACCTCCAGTTAACCATACTTAACATTGTGAATGATCCAACAACCTCCAGTTAACCATGGTTAAAACAGTGAATGATCCAACAACCTCCAGCAAAACATAGTTTACATTGTGAATGATCCAACAACCTCCAGTTAACCATGGTTAACATTGTGAATGATCCAACAACCTCCAGTAAACCATACTTAACATTGTGAATCATCCAACCACCTCCAGTAAACCAAACTTGACATTGTGAATGATCCAACTACCTCCAGTTAACCATACTTAACATTGTGAATGATCCAACTACCTCCAGTTAACCATACTTAAAACAGTGAATGATCCAATAACCTCCGGTAAACCATAGTTAACATTGTGAATGATCCAACAACCTCTAGTTAACCATGGTTAAAACAGTGAATGATCCAACAACCTCTGGTGAACCATGGTTAACATTGTGAATGATCCAACAACCTCCAGTTAACCATGGTTAAAACAGTGAATGATCCAACAACCTCCAGTAAAACATAGTTTACATTGTGAATGATCCAACAACCTCCAGTTAACCATGGTTAACATTGTGAATGATCCAACTACCTCCAGTAAACCATAGTTAATATTGTGAATGATCCAACTACCTCCAGTAAACCATACTTAACACTGTGAATGATCCAACAACCTCCAGTTAACCATAGTTAACATAGTGAATGATCCAACAACCTCCAGTAAACCTTAGTTAATATTGTGAATGATCCAACTACCTCCGTTAAACCATATTTAACATTGTGAATGATCCAACTACCTCCAGTTAACCATACTTAACACTGTGAATGATCCAACAACCTCCAGTAAACCATACTTAACATTGTGAATGATCCAACTACCTCCAGTAAACCATAGTTAACATTGTGAATGATCCAACAACCTCCAGTAAACCTTAGTTAATATTGTGAATGATCAACACCTCCGTAAACCATATTTAACATTGTAAATGATTCAACTACATCCAGTAAACCATGGTTAACATTGTGATTGATCCAACAACCACCAGTAAACCATAGTTAACATTGTGAATGATCCAACAACCTCCAGTAAACCATAGTTAACCTTGTGAATGATCAAACAATCTCCTGTTAACCTAAGTCAATATTGTGAAGCCAACTACCTCCAGTAAACCATGGTTAACATTGTGAATGATCAAATAACCTCCAGTTAACAATGGTTAAAACAGTGAATGATCCAACAACCTCCAGTTAACCATGGTTAACATTGTGAATCATCCAACAAACTCCAGTAAACCATAGTTTACATTTTGAATGATCCAACAACCTCCAGTACATGTTAACTGTAATTGGTAAATATGTAATATGATGCACAAACCTCAGTTAACCATGGTTAAAACAGTGAATGATCCAATAACCTCCGGTAAATCATAGTTAACATTGTGAATGATCCAACAACCTCCAGTTAACCATGGTTAAAACAGTGAATGATCCAACAACCTCCGGTAAACCATGGTTAACATTGTGAATGATCCAACAACCTCCAGTTAACCATGGTTAACATGGAATTATCCAAAACCTCCAAACAAAACATAGTTAACATTGTGAATGATCCAACAACCTCCAGTAACCATTTAACATGTGTGAATAATCCATACATAACTCCAGTAAACAACTACTCTAAACATTGTGAATGATCCAACAACCTCCAGTAACCATACTTAAACATGTGAATGATATCAACACTCCAGTAAACCATTAGCTTACATTGTGAATGATCCAACACCTCCAGTTAACCATGTTAACATTGTGAATGATCCACAACCTCCAGTTAACCATATTTAAAATGTGAATGATCCAACAACTCCAGTATAACCATAGTTTACATGTGAATGATCCAACAACCTCAGTTAACCATTGATTAACATGTGAATGATCAACAACCTCCAGTTAACCATACTTAACATTGTGATTGATCCAACAACCTCCAGTTAACCATACGTTAACTTGTGAATTATCCAACACCTCAGTAAACCTTACTTAAATTGTGAATGATCCAAACTAATTATCCAGAAATCCATACTTTAACATATTGTGAATGATCCAACAACCTCCAGTAAACTTATTAAATTGTGAATGATCCAACTACCCTACACACATGTATGATAAACTCCCAGTGAATGATCCAACAACCTCCGGTAAACCATGGTTAACATTGTGAATGACCCAACAACCTCCAGTTAACCATGGTTAAAACAGTGAATGATCCAACAACCTCCAGTTAACCATGTTTAACATTGTGAATGACCCAACCACCTCCAGTTAACCATGGTTAACATTGTGATTGATTCAACAATCTCCAGTAAACCATAGTTAACTTTGTGATTGATCCAACAACCCCAGTAACCAGTTACATTTGATGATCAACACCTCCGTTAACCATATTAACATTTATGATCAACTACCCTATCTACAATAAATCATTCATATACAAATTTATGAATTGGTGAATATCAATTTACTGGAACTTAGTTAGAACTGGATTTTTTTTTCCACTAAATCTGTGCAACAATACTGAACAAACAAACAGAAGAGACCCTGAATATTGTGTCTGCTCTGTTGGTCATTTTGTCAAAATGCATCTATATATTAGTTTAAAGGTTAATGGATACTACACAATTTGTATTTAACCCTTTCCCTCATGGAGGACACCATGAAAAGACCTATGCGAAAAGCATAAAACCAGATCAGCATGCGAGGTTTTATGCTGTTCGCTGCTCCTCAGTGGTCTGGAAATGAGGACTTTATAATTAAATTTCGTAAGGTTTAACTGTGGTTTTCTGCAGATCAGGCTTTATGTGGTACCTATGTGAGCGTCAAAATGAGTTATATGAGTGAAAGGGTTAACTACTCCCCCATTGATATTTTGAGGTCAAGTGCTTGTGACAAAAAATATTCTTTAGAGTAAAATAGGTCAGCCATTCAACGCATGATTTACACATACACTGATTGGGTAAGCCGGCTTATGTAAACAGACTTGATTATACAGTTTAGGAACCATCGATAGGAAGTTAGTGGTATTTATTTTGGAGGGAGGGATGCGTTTATTGTGTGGGCTGTGGCATGTCAATGAGGTTTCTGTGTTATCTATTTCTCAATGTATGTCTTTATTATGTGACGCATGGCCTGTAGCAACATACTGTCATGTGGTAAACAAATGAAGAATTAGCTTCAATTGCCCATCAGACACTTTTCATTTTCTGCTTTGTTTACAAAACCAGCCTGGTTTGAAGTTTTCTGAAAAGTTATAAAAAAAGGGTAAATCTGTATGAATTTTAATGAATGATAGTATAAAATAAATAAAAAGAAATAAAAAAGTAATTTTCTGATTTTTCACTCGCCCTGCACTAATTTTTAATGGCCAGAGCAAGTGGAATTGTACACCCCTGTATTTAACCCTTTCCCTCATGTAGACTCATTCTGACGCATCTACCCATTCCCTCATGTAGACCCATTTTGACGCATATACCTGTTGCCTCATGCAGACGCATTTTGACTCAATTACCACTTCCCTCATATAGACGCGTATGGACGCAGTTGATTTCTAAGTGCATAAATATCAATATAATCTATTACCATGTTTTTACCAATTAAGTTTTTTAAAAAACCTTAATCATATTGCAAACTATATGGATGAAAAAAAGATAGTGTTTATTCTTAAAATAAGCAAGAAAATTGCAATAATTTAATTATACTATCGTCTTCGTAGGTCGCAACTTAGGAGAATTCCATTCACAGAGGAAGATCGATTATGATTTGAATTATGCACGTGTATGAACTTATTCTTTTAAAATAAATACGTTAGATTTGAGTTAAACATAATTTCAATTAAATAAATAAGGTTTACAATGAAAACAGGGCTAATTAAAAGAATAGTTTCTCTATTTGGGGAGATCGACATAAAAGTTACGTTCTGTTGTTTTATACAGCGTCTCTCGAATGGAAAATTACCCCTTTAAATATATTCTGTTTGTGCTATTTCTAAAACAATTACTAATGTCTATAAAAAAGATCATAAGTCATGTGCGTAAGTCATGGTTGTCCAGATGTTTAACTAAGCGTCCCCAGTGCCAGAAATTGTTGATAAGTCAAAAAAAATGACAGGGTAATAAAATTGTCAGCTTCAATGGTAAGAAAAGTCGGCTTTATTTGAAAGCGATGATGAGAAATAATCAGGAAATCGAACACAGCAGGAGATCAACCAATTATGGGTAAAGCTAAGTATAAGTTCAATCTGAAATTATTTTGAATATCTTATCGGCACTTTTCAAAAATATGAATAAAATATTTATTTATACATCTTTATAATAAAATAAATGTGCCGATATAAAAGGTTCAGAATAAGAACTCATCTTTAGGCACTTTGGCAAAATATATTACCAAGGATTTTTATCCTTGCTAGCGCATTTTAGCTATCCAAATTTGAAACGGGAAATTCCTTCTTCTTCTCTGGCAACCGGATGTAGAGATAGAAGGGTGTACATAGTCCTGCATAAGTCCGTACTCAAACTCTTACTTTACTATATACTATCCTCCAACTTTAATATAAACCTACCCTAAAAACAGCACTCTTTTGCTGTTGGAGGTCCCACTGGCCTGATAAAATAAAGTATTAAAACTGAACCCCACCAAATATGAGCCCTGTTGGACAAAATGGTCCAATGGGGACAACATATAAATGTACACCCGGATATCTCAGTTCTCATTTTTGGCTTCCTTTCCAAGGACTTAATCTTTGCTAGCTTAAAAAGCTATCAAAATTCAAAATTAGAACATATCCAAGACCTTTTCTCATGTTTTTTGCTATATTTGGCAGTTAGGGATATATTTATTAATATACTGATGGGGCAAAAGAAACGCCCCATTCCATGTTCTCGACAACGCATTGTCAACATAGCGTTCGTGACGTCGCCTTACGCCCGTCGGCGTTCCATAAGTTGAAACACGACTCGACGCAGAACACCACCTTCTGCCAACGCTGACCGCGATGGTTGCGGGCCCAGATCAGACGTTGGTGACGGTGGCGTAAAGTTAGAACTAAACCACGGTAGGGTCTACGGCAGGTTAATCCCGCGTTCCCTCAGTCGTGTCGTCTTCTAACCGTATAACGACTTATTGGGCGACCACGGTTACCGACTATTAAACGCGACGTCAATTCCGCTGTCACGCAAATGACGTTGACGTATGAAATTATCTTGTCTTACAGACGTCACACGAGGTCTTCCTGAACGTGGCCGATCGGCAATCGTTCCTGTAACTCTAACACGTCGAACAAGACGCCGAATCGTCAAACGCGAGATGTTAAAACGTCTGGCGACTTGTTCATGCGTTCGCCCGCATTAGAGCATGGCCAAAATGCGCGCTCTCTCTTCAGAATTTAGCCTTGGCATTCTTAAATACGAATGTTTAATCAGAAAATCTCTGAAATTGTGATTGTCTATCGACTAGCATCATGTAACTGTGTAAAATGTGATCGATTTCACCACATGGTAAACATACACGAGGTGCACGTGGAAATCATGAGCAGCCACCGGAAATGGACATCGGGCTAATAGAAGCGCACGGTTTTTTCTTTGCCGTGATTGTCGGTCAATGTACATGTATACAGACTATATTTCACTAAAATTTCAATAGGTATGAGGAAAATAACGCCAAATTCCGTTGGGGCATTTCTTTTGCCCGTCAGTATATAAATAAATATTATTAATATAAAATTACTCTTCAAAATTAATTCAATTGAAATTCAAAACCAAAAGACCTCGCAGAGTGCCTAGCCGCCTTTGGCTATATGGCTTTGGGTCTTTAAATAGTGAATAGAAAAAAAAAAGATTTTGAATTTGTTCGTATGAGAACACTGACGAGTCTCTACAGAATAAGTATTTGGTCATCATTAATATACAATATATATCTCCTAAGTCAGACAATTTCAAACATATATCCCCTTTCCCAACAGACAAAAAAACAGATATCAGTCTCCTTGTAACCTATTATTTAATGCAATGATTTCTTAATTCAATAAAATGAAATAAATTTATATATTGTACTTGTTTTATTTACTTTTTGGGGGTCATTTATTTGTGTAACGCAGATGTTATTAAAAATATATTTCTTTAGGTATAATCTAATATAATGATTCTGTATCTCAGTTCATCAATATGAAAAATATATCAATAGATAGATCTTTTTTTTTTCTCTACAAACATTTTATTTACACCAAAGATCTATTTGAATGTAAAACAGTGTTTTATAGGCTTAAACTATACAGGTAGACTGAGGTAGTGGCAAAGTGACATAATCTCTAGTAGTCCATATGCATATGAACTAGGTCTTCAGCTGGGTTACCTATGGCTAGCAGCTTATCAGTACACTGATAGCAGTATGGAGCATGGGGGGTGTTATGCAATGTTGGGTATTAGGGAAAGGGTTAACCTCTCTCCCTGCCTTTTCAAAGATAGGGCATAAAAAGCACTTTTTTCAGTGTGTGTGCGCGCGTGTAGGAAGTGGCAGGCACCTCATAATGACTCAAAATTCTTGATGGTTGATATAATGCATCCATAACTATACAACCACTATGTCTTTACTATAAGACCAGGATGTGGTTAAAATGTAATTTAGATCAACATGAATAATCTTAATACTATGTATTCCAATTCTAGCAACAGGCACTCCTTTTTTATGTACGTTGTAAAAATTACTCACAAAAGGTTACTTGTTCAATTAACAGGCTTTTAATAATTGTCAATTTACCATTGGGAATCTGTAATATGTATAATAATTAACTAACAATGTTGGAAATTGGAAAATTGTTAGCCACATGTGGGCTTTCAATGATGCGACTCATTCATGTACAGTAAAACCTATGAACATAGGCAACTGAAAAAAAATCTGAAAATTGGCCTTTATCTGGCGGTGAATGTTATTTAAAGGTTCCATAATTCTCCATAATTTTAGTGCTGGAAATATAGTCACTGGCCTTTGTTCACAGGTTGCCTGTTATTCAGAGGTGACTGTATTACATAATTGTGTACATATAGGATTCCTTGTTTCACTGTCTGCCCCATGGGCTTACCATTTTCAATGTTAAAGCCAGATCAGACTTTAAAGTAATTCAATCCGAAAACTTTAACCAAGAGTTTTTTTTCCTGGGTTTAATGTCCCATCAACAGATTTTCAATCAATTTTGGGACTTTTGCCTACATGAGAAAGAAAAAGTGCTGTCAATATACGATATCCCATCATAGACAAGTGGCATGATACCACATCTGACTATCTCGTCCGATATCTCCATCATGTGGCATGATACCACATGATACCCCCCGCTCCCCATACAATATCTTCTCACAGGCCAGAAGCATGATACCACATTCAATATCTCATCACAGACAAGTGGCATGATACCACATCCAATCATATTTTCCAGACACCATGGCCAACCAGTCCTGGAATTCCAAGACCAAGAACATGGAGACCTAACAATACATTTTTTTAAATGACTTTGGCATGTTGCAGTACAACCTTCAGGTAAATGGCAGACATTCTAACAACCCAACTGCTGAAGCCTTGTCCTCTAATAGACTTATTGGATGCACTGGCAAACAGTGCAGAACCAGATCAAACAGCTCCTTTTAAGAGCTATCTGATCAGGGTCTCCTCCATTCACTCATTCAATGTTTTAACTACACAGTCTGAATGATAAACAAAAACCCATTGTTTCATATACCATTTAATTCTTAAAATTCAGTTAATTAATATTCATGACATAAGGAGTTAATGTTCAAAATATTTTTGCTAGATTTACATACCAAGAGGGAAAAATAACTGTTTTTGGTCAACTGAGTATTACTCAATTGGCTTTCAATTATAATTGAGTATCCATAATGATAATAGAGTAATTTAACAACTGTTACCCTGTTGTTTTTTAATTGAGTAACAAGCATAAATAGTAATGACAAGGAATATAACAGTCTTTATAATACACAATTTTGACAAACACCATGATGATTTCCTGACATTTTAGGAACTTGGTATGTCGATGATTCTGAATCCAATCCATTACGAGAAATTATTTTCTGATATTTAGCTGTGATTTATGCAAATGTTATAGACCTAATTCAGTATCAAATATTTCAACTGAGTTATATTACCCACTGATGTGGAATTATTTTGGTATTTCGCTAATTTCATTGTTGATGCGTAACTAATTAACTATATTTCACAGCTTTAATCCTCATCTTTTTACACACAATTAAGCACTCCAGGGCAATTAGGCAAAATAGTGTACCCTTAATCCTTTCCCTCATAGAGGACACCATGAAAAGACCTATGCGAACAGCATAAAACCAGATCAGCCTGCGAGTAACTCGCAGGATGATCAGGTTTTATGCTGTTCGCTGCTCCTCAGTGGTCTGGAAATGAGGACTTTATAATTAAATTTGGTAAGGTTTAACTGTGGTTTTCTGCAGATCAGGCTTTATGTGATACCTATTGAGGGCGTGAAAATGAGTCTATATGAGGGAAAGGGTTAAATTTACCCCATTGTCCACATATCATTTATGCTTGACTAGTATTGTTTAGTAATGTATAGTTTAGTAATGTATAGTTTAGTAATGTATAGTTTAGTAATGTATAGTTTAGTAATGTATAGTTTAGTAATGTATAGTTTAGTAATGTCCTTACATATCGGATATGTTATTACTTTTGATATGCTGATTTTATCAGTGATGAAGTTGTTATTATCTACTTAGTAACGACAAGAGCAGCGTTCCGCTCATGACAGTATGACTTCATCCACAAACAAGCTGAAAGATGAATACATAAGTGCTGCAGGGTTTAGATTTTAAAAGAGTAATTACACAAATACTGTATATATATTTTTCTGCATTCACATATTTTCTTTTTATTCTGATATGTAAATTCACAAGAGTAAAGCCGTGATGGGAACAAAAACCAGAGTTTATAATGTCTTTGATGCAAAGCATCACAAGCGATACAATGAAACAGTCATTAAAACAACAGGGCCATAATAGTCCTGGGATTGCTCACCTGACAACCATGTATCAATGGTAGGAAAAGAAACAGCAAATAATTATGTTATTATTGAAAATGGGTTCTGTCCCCTGCCAGCCATAAATTGAGTGAGTACTTTTGGACAAGAAGAATTTTCAAATTTTTACTAAAAACATATAAGGAAAATGGGCTTAGCCCCCTGGCGGCCATGTTTTTTATCAATCCAGTCCTGGTAGAGAGTGACCCAAGGAACAT
>CM037795.1:36790976-36840976 GCA_021229015.1 Solen grandis | reverse complement strand
GATGGTGTCACATATTGAATATGACCACAGCTGCTGCTTTACATATCACTATGTTGATGCATGTTTAACAAACCAGTGGCTTTGTATACGACAGCTGTATAAGAAGTCTGGTTGTCAATAGACAGATAATAGTGTAGCTGCATGTATTTATAAAGGTATCTGTTTAGTGATCTCTGATTTACACCAAGTTTGAGGGACACAAACAAACTAGAGCTGATAATTACCTTGATTGAAGTCTGAGATAATAGGAACTATTCCTGAAGGTGATCAATACCTATACAAGACTGCTCTTGCCCTAGTTACCTTACTGTAAACCCCTATACAACTGTCAGTTGTAGTTTTCTTAATTAAGTCACAGTGACCTTGACCTCAGTCAACCTCAAAACACAAGAACCAGCTGCATGTTATGACAAGGAAGATCTATTCAGAGTAACACTGGAATATCATTACCCGATCTATTCAGAGTAACACTGGAATATCATTACCCGATCTATTCAGAGTAACACTGGAATATCATTACCCGATAACACTGGAATATCATTACCCGATCTATTCAGAGTAACACTGGAATATCATTACCCGTACAACAGATTTTGAGTCAAATAAGTTTTAACAAGACTAGTTTTCTCCAACAGTGTTTCATTTTGAGGCTTTGTTTCAATGAAAAACAATGTTGCCTCACGCTACACACCACGCTATAGACAAGTGGAATGATAGCTTTCCCAGTCACATTATCCTGACACTCCGTCAACCAGTCCTGGAACTACCCTGATGAATATGTTGAGCTTTATGTGCAAAAAAGACATTTCCATTTTTTTAACCCATGAAAGTGCACCATACCTTGTCACCAGGACATGTCAAACAATTCTCTAGTCCTACTTCATAGGGAGAAATGCTGTTACAGACACACAAACACACATTCATGTATACAAACACATGGTACTGCATCTGAATTTAAAACCTAGTACTTTCAATTTTTTTCTTACAAAGTCAAGGAAGACCGGAGACATTTCACCCTCTATAGGTCTTGTCAAAATAAACTGTGCCTCCACCAATATCTCCATGACGGTCTGCAGACAGGCACAGACCAATTTCATTACATTCTCTTCAGACTAATTTTCACCACGAAAATATTGACGAAAAATAAGCTAGGGGCCTTTCCAGTGTTTTATTACTAATGTAAAATGCAGTGTAATGATAACTTTACAGCTTCCTGAGAGCCATGAAATTCCTCTGACATTTCACAGTAAGTTTTATTCTCAGTGTAGTTGGATGCTTGGGTTTCCAATGTACTAATTAGACAAAATACCAAACTGGGAAACGTGTGCTGTACCTCCAAATATGGTGATAAATTTCTTATATGAGATAGGTGCACAGTGTTTACTGTTATTGTCCATGGACACATTAAGATTCCTATTTTGTCCATCCATACATTAGCAGACATCGTGAAAACCATCGGTTCAACTGACCAGACCGATAAATCTGAAACGGTCCGACAAATATCATAAGAGAAATGATCTGTCTGTCCGACTATCTATTACAGCTGTGGTAGTAAAAATGTGCTCATAAATCATAAAGAAATGTAACAAATACTTTATTATGACTTACTACCTATATATATTAAAAACCCATCAATAAAAGTCTCAGAAATGGCAGTGGATGCGTTAAGGCTGAAATTTTGCAGTTACTATCAATTTCAACAAAAATTATTAAAGACAACAGCTATCTTTCGCTATCTTGTCACTTTACAAGATAAAATGTCAATTGATTAAAATGGGAGACAGAGGGGGAAAGGATAAACACTCGTACATGCCAGCATATCTAACAATACAAAAATGAAAATAACCGACCACAAACAGCATAATTTGCAGAGCTCAATTGATTCTATCTTCCCGATTACAGTCATGATAATTATAATGATTATTAGCCGAAAATTACAAGACACTTTACAAAAAAGTACATCCTGCTATTTATCCCACATATGCAGTAACGGTCTAATCTGTGACTTATCTGAGCTATATGTATGAATCAATTTACTAAACACCTTATCCCTTTCCCTCATAGAGGAAACCATGAAAAGACCTATGCGAACAACATAAAACCAGATCAGCCTGCGAGTTACTCGCAGGCTGATCTGATTTTATGCTGTTCGCTGCTCCTCAGTGGTCTGGAAATGAGGACTTTATAATTAAATTTGGTAAGGTTTAACTGTGGTTTTCTGCAGATCAGGCTTTATGTGGTACCTATTGACTGCGTCAAAATGACTCTGTATGAGGGAAAGGGTTAAAATACACGAGAAAAACTGCCCAGATCTGAATTGTAATGAAGTTGTTTAATAAAGATTATGGATTTTTACTTTTAACAATAACTTTTAAATTTATGGAAGGATATTGAAAAACAAAACATAAAATAATATGTTACATTTTAAATATGAGTACATATTTCGTTGTAATGCATTAAAAAGTTCAAATAAGTAAAATGGGCATTAAAATAGTTGTATTTATAATATACTTGTAGGACTGACATATTACCAGACCGACAAAATATCAGGTTCTGTCAGACCGAATGACTGACACTTTTTTCAACTTTCACGATGTCTGCATTATGACAACAACATTTCCCTAGTTTGTCCATGGATACATTTTGTTCCCTATTTTGTCCATGGATGTACATTATGACAATAGACTTTCCCTAGTTTGTCCATGGATACATTTTGTTCCCTATTTTGTCCATGGATGTACATTATGACAATAGACTTTCCCTTGTTTGTCCATGGATACATTTTGTTCCCTATTTTGTCCATGGATGTACATTAATTTTGTTTGTCCATGGATACATTTTGTTCCCTATTTTGTCCATGGAATTATCAATAACTTTCCCTTTTTTCCGTTCTTGGCCCATTTCATAAATAAACTTGTCAACAGAATTTCCCTATTTTGTCCATGGGCCATTTTGTCAACAACAGAATTTCTAAGCTCTGTCCATTGATTCTTTATGACTGCAGAACTTCCTTTACCATTTTATATATTAATGTGTCTTGGCAACTGTCATGTGGAATGAACATATCCATTTGATCTTTTACATATCTGTCATCCAGTATAACAGATAAATCAGAGATCTCCATTCTTATTCAAATCATTGTACAATATGCCACCATTACATGCAGACTTAAAACCTGCTCAACTCACTTAAACCAGTACACTTTTTGACATCAAAGGAAACTCAACTGAAACCAGGTTTTCTTCATTGAAGTAATGAAAATCCTTTTTTGACCTTTAAATCTCAGCAAGACCTTGACTTTTCAGCTGACTATGACTATTTAAGTTACGGTCGCTTCGACAGTATTTCAGTCATATAGCAACGTCCAGCTAATTACAGGTGGAGGAAGACCTCGAATGCACGGAGGCATCCGGGTAGAACCACTGACCTACCGCAAGCCAGCTGGAACGCTTCCTCACATGAAAATCCAAATGACCCTGCTGGGATTCAAACTCACACGGTGAGTGGCCGAGTGAGTGTTAAAGTCAGTGACTTTACCCTCTCAGCCACGGAGGTGCCTCGACTTTTCAGCTGGATAAAAAGCTAGTACAAATTGAAATTAACACGGAGCAGGTTTTGTAGTTATGCATTTTCACCTCCAGGAAATTGAGGTAAACAAAAATATATCCTGTGAAGACACTTGTAGGCATTATGTTTGCTATTAATATCCCAACGACAGTATTACAGTCATTTAGGGACTTAGTCAGCATGAAACAGGAAAAGTGCAGCCAACTGAGAGGTTGATCTGGTTTTATACTGATTCACAAACAGTCTCTTGAAAATTCTTGCAGGACAAATGATTTGATTTACACAAACTGCAATGAAATAAAACAATGGACTGCAAACAAAATCTAAAACACAATTTCTTTGGGGGGGGAATCCATATTTTATTATTTTATATTTATTTTTTGGTCCATTTGTTATTGTTTAATTTCCTGATAATACTTTGCCAATCCCTTTCGCATGAAATTGTGCAATTATTTCAAATTAAATCCAGCGCCATGCATTACTGCAAGGTAAAAAATAGTCCAAGCAATAAAATCAAGGAGAGAAAATTGTAAAGAATGTAAAAGTTATGGAATTTCTCAAGTTTTTGCAATTTTCCCTTGTCAGCTAATGCAATCATGCAACAAACCTTAACTAAAACAATTCCCCACACCCCCCTAAAAAAAAACCTTCCCTTTTTCATGTAGAATTTGGCATAGAACAGATATGCACTTCTGATCTAAGATAGACTGATTAACATTCCTTTATAACTTCTACTAAAAATAATCTTTTTCACTCAGATTTGCTGGCACGCAAGAAATGCTATGCAGTGCAGAGTTAAGTATGAAAGCAATAATGTACTTATACCCCCTCTATCCAGTGCAATTAACTGTGTCAGTCCAGAAATATATGCTGATGCTGTTTTATACTTGGTCAAGACCCATTATTTAATAACAAGAGGGTCAAGATGGCCCTAAAGTCGCTCACTTGAGAAACATTGACTTCATTGCCTGCACTGCTTAAGAAACAAAGGTGCTAGTGTGTAAAATTAATTGTGGAAGGCCAATAGATGATTGATAGACGGACATTCAACGATCCCTATAACTCATCCTGAGCACATGTGATTAGGTGAGCTAAAAATTTAGAAACATGTACATACAAAAAACTTTTTGGAAAATTTATTTATAACCTTTTTTTTTTTATAACCAGTCTTGAAACTGTGGTAAGGTTTGCATTTCATACACAGAGTCAAATCGAGGGGTGAGAGGGAAACTATGCTAAGTGCATAATTTTGCTCTCACCACTCTAAATGCAGATACTGAAGCTATTTAATCAGGCTCACCTCTGTTTACTATGGCGTTAAAATAAGTTACAGTGTGGTATACAAGGTTCATACAAACTATCTGAAGCAAAATTTTAAGTTTTTTCAAGGGTATTTTAAGGCCTTAAAATTAAAAATTATTGACTTTCATAATCCGCAACTTATGCTTTATATTTTAACGCATAAAAGGAATTAACCTCGATTTTTTTTTTTTTTACAACTTGATAAACACTTTATGATCAATACTGAAATTTCCAATTCAAGGGCTTTTCAAGACCTTTCAGTTAATTTTAAGGGTTTTTCAAGGATTTATAAGGTAAAATGTGATTTACAAGGGTTCTCAAGACAGACAGCAAGACCTGTGTGAACCATGGGTATAGAATTAAACAAGAGCTGAATGGTAATGCACATCGTGGTACCCACCTGCTCTAAGGAGAATCACTTGGTCATCTAATGGCAGTTCTGTAAAATGGGGAACCCTCTTGGCCCACTCGACTAGTGTGAACAACTGCTTGTCCGCAGCTTGGCAGATGTTGGTAACAGCATCCTTCTGCAATGACAAGTCAAGACTCATATGTACAAAAACACATTGAGCAGATGCCTCATATTCAAGTCCTTTTTACTGATGATTAGGAAGGGGATTTCATGCTAAGATTATTGGGGTCAATAGAATTTTTGTTTTGATGTGAACAGGGCTGACCCAGATCATAAAGTTCCTTTCAGGAGCTGTCTAATTAGGGTTTTCTTTGCTCATACAATATTGTAGATCAGATTGTACAGGCCTACACAGCAAAATAAACACCGATTCACATCCCATTTAAAGTTCAGTAATTAATTTTTTATACATATGCACAAGAGTCCTCTCATTAGAATCTGCTTTGAAAAAGTAGTAGATATACCATGATTTCAGTTACCAAAACATTAACTCACTTTTACAAACAGTGACTTAACCCTTTCCCTCATATAGACTCATTTTGATGCACTCAATAGGTACCACATAAAGCCGGATCTGTAGAAAGCCAAACTCAAACCTTACCAAATTTAATTGTAAAATCCTCATTACCAGACCACTGAGGAGCAGCGAACAGCATAAAACCTGATCAGCCTGTGAGTTACTCGCAGGCTGATCTGGTTTTATGCTGTTCGCATAGGTCTTTCCATGGTATCCTCTATGAGGGAAAGGGTTAAAATAGGAATACATTGTTATTTTTCACATCTAAGAGAATAATTAGGATGACAGGCAACAGGTAAGCCCTGTGTGGCTAGTGTATAAAACATTTGCAGATGTTTGCAGTAATTGAATACATGGCTGTATTGATCAAGCTCCTCCAAGAGTTATAGACCTTGTGTGTGACACTTCCTGTCATTAATTTCTTTCCATATATGAAATTTGATTTCAGTACCATGAGTAGAACAGGTGTTATATTATGGTTAAGAAATTGTGATATGGGGGAATAACTCCAAAAATACTGAGGCCAGAATTATTAACATTGTGCATGACGCTTTCTCTCCTTAATTTCTTTCCATATATGAAATTTGATTTCAATACCATGAGTAGAACAGGAGTTATCTTATGGACACGAAATTGTGAAAAAGGAGGAAACTCTCCAACAAGATGTTGGGAATGGATTAAGCTTTCCAAACTATGCTTTCTCACAGGATAAGTATGAAATTGAACAATGGGCAAAACTCCAAAAATATAAAGTGCAGAGTTTATGTTTTTGTGTACTGCAATTCTTCTTCATGAAGTTTATCCAGCTATAAAGTGTCAAGGTTATATGTCTCACAGTGCATGAGTAAAGTATGAAATATAAAAAAGGGCAATAACTCCAAAGCTACGATGTGCAAAGTTACAGATATTACGCAAGACACTTCTCCTCCATGTGATCTATCTACCTGTTTAAAGTTAATAGCTTTATGCATTTTTTAGTTATGCTCGGGACAAAAGTGTGACAGACAGATGGACAGACACCTCTGACAAAAACAATATGCCTCCCCAAAACATATATTATAATATTATTATATTAAGTCATAATTTAGCTAATGAATATTCATGAGATAGGACATAAAATTTTCGTCCTTATAAAAAAAAAACCACACAGCTGGTTAATGTTTAGATGCTTAAGGCTGAATACTGTTCAAGCCAATACTTCTAATTTCTTTCTGAAGTGTCCAGTTTTATTGTCTTTCAAAAGTTTTCTCTCCCATCATATTAGTCTGAAAGAACTGAGAAATATGTTTCAAAAGTTTTCTCTCTCATCATACAATTCTGGAGGAACAGAGAAACAAACTATTCAAACACATCATACAGGTTTCCACAACAACCAATAAAGGCAAAAACAGAACTTGGGTTTTCTCCAGATAAGAGACTAACACAAGAGCTGGAAGTCGAATGGGTTTTTTCTCCAGATAAGAGAATAAGGCAGGTCCCCTATATCTCATTCTCTGTAGAATTTATGCACCAAAACACAGCAAGAAGCAGCCATTTCACCGGCAAGCCATCATAAATATTGAGCGGGCTGAGAATTAAAGAGATGTCTTTGAGATATGAGTGGTCCCCAGTCACCGAAGCTTTTATGACAAGGAACCTGGATACAAATTTCTTCCTAATTACCCGGAACTTTTCAGAAATTACAGAAATTATAGGGCGTCTTTTGTTCATTTATTCATCCATGCATTCTGGTGAAAAACTGATAACTTTAATGACAGCCCCCTAAAATTGTTTCTCCTTTAGATGAATCTCACAGGACTGCAACAATGAGCAACTGAATTCATTGTTCAAGCCAGACATTCTTGAAATATATTGAATTATTTTATAATGAGAATCTTTTGATCACAGCTTTACTTGACGGCCTGCCATCACACAATGTAATCAAATGCATGCATTTTTAAATTCAATGTCATAGCAAATTGCAAATTCTCTTTCTTGTCAAATCATCCAAAACATGCAATAACACCAGTCCGTCAATAAAGCAAGATTGATAACCCTTTGATAATTCAGCATTTTTTTTCTCCGTTCTTTCTAAATACTTAAACAGGTATCAGATAGCTAGTGAATCCAAATTCTTTTAACAATTGCTTTAGGATATATTTCAAACTTATAAAGGTACTGTTTTCTCTCTGAACAGAAAATGTTTGTTTTTTTTGAAAACTAAATATGACCATAATAATCAGAAAATGATTGTTAGCAATAACAACAGAAGAAGAAGAAGAAGAAGAAATAGGTAACAAAATAAAAATCATAGAGGAAAAAAACACACACCCTAATACAACTTTCATATTACTTCTGTTGTCAACATCGTCTTTCAGAGAGAAAAAATCTTATATTACAAAATAAAACTAGTGTACACTGACCTCTGATGCACCACTTTGCACAATATTAAATATTACAAAATAAAACTAGTGTACACTGACCTCTGATGCACCACTTTGCACAATATTAACTAATTAAGGGACCATAACTCTGCCGTCTTAATTCAATGAAACCAAAGTAAATGAAATTCTAAGCTAGTAAACAATCCTATAAATTTCTTGACTTTGCCTCATGCTGTCAGATATGCGTGACAAAAGGAAAAACAAATGCATAAAATTGCACGGAAAATCTATATCAAAATGCACCTATCGTTCTTTCAATGTTCATATAAAAATTGCTCAAATAACTGTGTTTGTCAGGGACTATGTTCAAAATGAGATCCCCCAGACAAAACTCCATTAATTCTTTATCATCATCATATTCAGGAAATTTGAAAAACTGAAAACCATACCAGCTTATATCACAGGAGCTTCCTGAGCCGATAACACAATTTCTGTTTATCAAAACTCCAGATACACGCATTCAATTTTGAAATGAGAAATATTTTATGGTTTGGTTTTATGGAACCTTGCCTGTATCCAATCGGTGATTCTGGTGCCATTTTAATGCATTTTCAAAACAATTTGTATTAGCTTAAAACTTAAACACACTCTAGACTGAAGGTCAATTAATTAACCATCAAAATTTGTTGCAAAATTTCCATAAATACATTATATGAAATTGTCTTATTGTAAATATCATCTGATAACACAATATAGCAACATCCTTTCCAGATATTTAAATGTCTGCATCGTTAGAAAAAAAAGGTAAGTAATAAACATACAAATATACTCTTATATTAAATAAACAAAAAGAACTTTTAAAACAATTTAAACCAAACATTTTTTTTTTAAATCTGATTAAAAACAAAGACAAAACATTTTCCATCTAGACTACTGTCTAGAAACAAAAGGATTGTCTGCTAATTTAAGTTTCACACCCAATCAGCTTGAAGGTGCTTTAAAATCTGAATATCAGCATTAAACTCTATCAAAATTTCAGGAAGAAAACTCAAGCTCAAGAAGTTGTCAGAAGACAACAAAGCTCGCTGAGCACAACACTTTCCTGGTGAACTAAAATGTCACTGAAATAAGACCAACCCCTTTCAGTTTCTTCTTTTCTTAAGAGTTATAAAGTTGTTTTTCTTACAGAACTATTTTGTCTCGACTGTCATATCATTTTAAATGTTGGACAGCTTGTGTGTGTGTGTGTGTGTGTGTGTATATGCATATATACATACACACAATAAAATTGAAGAAACTACCCAAACATTTTCAATCTTGTATATTTTATTTTGACATCTACAACAATCCAAAGTCACAAGGTAAAAAGGAGCCATAACTGTGTCAAAAATTTATGGATTTTGCAAAAAATCAAATGTGACCTTCATCTTATGAAAAAGATGTGGATCAAACACTTTTCAAATATGTCAATATGTCATTGAATTCTTACCAATGCTCCAAAGACAGCATGTTTTTGGCAATAAATATACAAACTGAGAAACAAAACTTGAATACAATCTATTTTACTAATTGCATTTTCACTGCAACAACAATTTCTCTTTTCAAAATAAAATTGTCAACAACCGCAACCAAAATAATTTACTAACAAAACACTAAGACAGATAAAGTCATGTAAAGATCAATACCCTGTCTCTTTGACTAAAGCCTCCCCTCCTGATGCACAGCTGCAGCAAGCTCATTTCCCAGTTTATTTTTAACCCTTTCCCTCATATAAACTCATTTTGACGCACTCAATAGGTACCACATAAAGCCTGATCTGCAGAAAACCACAGTTAAAACTTACCAAATTTAATTATAAAGTCCTCATTTCCAGACCACTGAGGAGCAGCGAACAGCATAAAACCTGATCAGCCTTCGAGTTACTTGCAGGCTGATCTGGTTTTATGCTGTTCGCATAGGTCTTTTCATGGTTTCCTCTATGAGGGAAAGGGTTAACTTTTTACCTTATATATACCGGTAGACTAAATGTTTTGATGCATTGGCAAACAGAGCAGACCAAGCCTCCTGTTTTGGAGCTGCCTCATCTGTGTCTCCTCTGTTTTCTCATACAATATTGAAGCTCAAATTCTATACAGTCTACATTATAAAGAAATATCCTATGTGTCATCATTTCAAAATCAGTAAATTAAAATTCCCTAAGTCATAAATATGTACATCCATTTTGAATAACTCTTAAACGGTGTTTGGAGCAGAAATAACAAAAATAAGAGAAAATGAAATTTCTGTTTGTATGTTCTGTAATTCATAAAATTATAAAAATCCCATTAATTTACCTTTCAAAATGGCCACCAAGAGTAGGAATATTTACTGAAGTGAGATCTGCATATAGACCAATCAAAACTGACACTTTAAATTGGTCATCCAAAAAACTCATATACATAGTCCTAATGAAAAACTAGAATCCTGTATGGGTAGGTCAAACTGGAGGCTTTAACAGATTAAAAATGAGATTGCTTCTATCCGTGGTATTTGGGCTTCTGGGTAATTCCTGCAGACAACTCACAACTATCTATTCAGGGTTTTCTTAAGTGGATGCCCACTTGCCTGCACAGGGTAAGAATTACTGCTGGCTAGTGATTTTTGAAAGAAGAAAGCCCAGCGGGCAAGTTTATTTATGTAAATGAAATCTTTAGTTTTTTTGTTTTCTATAGTATATCAGGGGTAAAATGCTTGCAAATTGTCTTTGATACATAATAACTAAAATCCACCTTAATATTTCACATACAGTAGAACCTTGCCAAACCGAACATCATTAAACTGAATTTCTCATCATTTCGAAGTTTATTTTCGGTCCCGATTTCTTCCCATCTTATTTTCACTAAAAATAAAATGTTTAATCCGAATTTTGCTATTTTGATTTTTTAACTATTTCGAAGTAAAATCCCGGCCCAAGGTCGCAATTTTCAAAAATTTCGTGAACCAATTATTGTCCTTCTCATCATTCGTATTGGTTCAGTAACCTAGATTATTCTGCGGCTGCACCTGGAGTGATGGCTCAGACAAGTTTTTCACACCTCTTTTTGAGACTGGATTGGGCAATGTGTGTCCGACCGGAAATGTTGATTAATGCTAGTCAATGTCTGATAGGTTACATAATATGCACGTGCCAGCAGATAAAACCAGGGGAAGATCTTAAATACATTCCATATAATCGCATTTGTTACCGGCATGCGACGCTACATGAAGCAGCAGGTCGACTGTAAAAATATGTATCACTATGTTGAAATGTTTGAACGATTATATTAATCAGTAACACCGCAGTTGATTATGAAATATTTTTATTACCATACTTTTCATAACATGCAAATAGTATTTAGATCTATATATGTAACGATCTGCACCGGTAATGAAAACGCAGACATGCACGCACAGAAACTATAATTTCCATCCAATTTTTAATCTGAATAATCATTATTTCGAAGTTTTCAGCTTGGTCCCAAGGACTCGGTTTAACAAGGTTCTACTGTATTTAGTTTTAAACATTAATAAACACCATCTAACTTCAAGATCGGGCAACCTGTTTTCACTGGGGGCTAGTAGATGTTCAAAGTAACTTGCCTCCTGGACAAGTGAAAGTCAAATCCCTAAGTAAACCCCTAGTCTATGGAAACATAGCTACACTTCTATTATCCTCACCTGAGCATCTATGTAAGTGTCAGCCGTGGGCTCAACAGCAAGCTCCGCCTCCAGGATTTTCTCAACCGGCATGTCGGAGTTGGCCGACACAGAGCTCTCCACCTCTCCCTCCCCCTTCTCCTTGTTCCTCTGTCTCTCCTCTTGAACAGCTGTTCAGACGAGAAAACAAATCTGTTACCATGGCAACCGCTTAACCCTTTGCCTCGTAATAACACAATTTAATACCATAAAACAGCCAGAACACACTGACAGTAGAATACAGGTTTAATACTGTTCCCTACAAATCAGTAAAATATATAGGTAACCATATTGAACATTATAAATACAATTACTTTCTGGCTGATCTAGTTTAACACTTGTTTCACAATTCTAAGTTTGACTTCCTAGTGAGGCATGAGTACATGATTAGTAAAAGCAAGGACATGACATTGTCAGAAATGGAATTTTCAGACAAATGAACGACAAATGTTAATTAAATATATACATGTACATATACTGAGATAGAAAACAGACAAAATCAATATGAGTTGAGACAACACATAGCCAAAAGGGAGTCCTTATTTAGATATTTTTGCTTGATTCTTAAGAGATATCCATGCTACATGAAGTATGCTTTACACATATATACATGTAGGCCTATACGGAAGTATAAAAGGTCATTTAAAGGTCATTTAAAAATCCAAAAGATTACAATGAAAATTAATGATAAGAACTGAAATCAATCAAACTGCTATCACTCTGAAGTCTTTATCTTCTCCAATAACAAAAAGGAAAACTTTACAGATGTTCATAACTAACCTTTCCTTCAAAATACTAAAAAAAATGTGGGAATACATGATGAAATCATGTTTGTTTTTGTTTTTTATGAATGTTAAAATAACTGATAGATTAACTTCAACCATAGGACTAACTTCAGGTTTGTTACTGTGACATATTAAGGATGATCAATACAACAGTAAACAGGTGAGCATCAGTTCTTAAACTGAAAGTAGTTCACAAAATGTGGATACCTTACAATTTCTATTATTAGTAACAGTGACCTTGACATCATCTAAAAAACAATCAAAATTTAATTTTGTGAAAAAACAAACAAACAAAAAAAACATGTAAAACATGTACTTTTTAATATAGAACAGTTTAACATATATAAGGGATTTGTTAAGGGCTTCCCCAATCCACTTTGTTATTGGGATAATCAACCCTGTACTACCAGAGATGCTATCATCCGAGTAAACCAGGTCAGACTGAAAACAGTTTTAAATCTGAACACACCCTCTCATGTTTAAGGTACTGTGTACTGAGGAATGGTGAACAGTATAAGACCTGATCAGCCTGCAAGTTACTTACGTGCTGATCTGGTTTTATTCTGGTCACAGAGGTCACTTGTAGACAGCCCCCCAGTGGTATAAGGTTTTAACATGCAGAGTTAGGATAACAACTTGACACCAAGAACAAGCAATAAACAAGCATTGCCCTGCTTCATTAAAATCACCTCAACTTAACACTTTCCTAATCTGAGAATTTTAAGGAAAATGTCTCTCTTTTACCTAGACCAGGGACGTTGTAATTTGGAATGCTGTATGTCATACCATTCACATGCACACTGTCACTCTAAGGTTTGGACCCCCCCCCCCCCCTCCACCCCTCAAATAGCAATGTACAGATCTGCAAATCACTGACTAAATAGAGCTATTTGCAATAATGGACAAAAAGGGTCACCATTGCATTTTGCCACCCATGAAGACTGAAGAAATTGTGTGTGTATGTTTATTTCCTTAGTTCATTATTTTGTTCTCTTTTACAACAGAGAAAAATTCTCAAGATGGGAAAGCAAGTGACACACTGGCCACTGTGTTTCAACCAACAATTTTCAATCCAACATCTTTGTCAAACTTAATCTATAACAGAAGGTGATTAACACCCCAAAATACTGCTTTGACACGGACGGGCTATAATTCTCACTAAGTCCTTGACACAGCTATCAAGATGTTTGCTGATTGGTCTGTTCATTATATATTCACCATACTTTGTGTCATGTGAGTGTTGGATGGAATGTTACGAGCAAGATTCCTATAAGGCCCCCATATCTCAAGGTTGAGGCAGAGTATAATAAAATCACTGCAGACTAGCAGGCTCTGTTTTAAAAAAAAACCACGGCTATTTTTCACCAAAATATTAGATTCCCTTCTTAAAGTCTGGTTTCAAAATGAATTAATTTTAGATGCATAAGCCTGTCTGCTTCTATTTCAATCTTGTTTCATAAAATCTGCAGCCAGCCAGACCACATAAAACATTTTCAAACAAGCCTTGGGAGCATTTTACCAGTCTCATACTCTCAGGCATGTGTACTTATTTCTACTGTTGTTGTAAAGTTATGTAAACCTTTACCTCATAAATATTCAAACACATATTTATGAATTGGGGAATATTAATTAACTGAGCTGTAAAGTACATGAAATTGAATGTGTGTGTAGTTTCTGAGCTATAATTTTGAAAGAGCAAACAGGAGACGCGGATCAGAGAGCACTTGGAGGGTTGTCAGGACTGTGGTTGTCATAACGACCATCTCTCTCTAACCAGCATAAAACCTGATCTACCCGAAATGTCCCATACAGGTTTAACAATGACTATACAAAATGGTATCACACAAGGAGAAAATTGTAAAAATAAATCAGTACCTTTAGATATCATTTGATAAAAATATTTTTACGTTTTATAATTTTTTTTTATAATATGTACTAATCCCTCTAGATGGTTCCTAGTTTGGACCAGTACTTTGCAACTGGACCAGTACTTTGCAACTGGACCAGTACTTTGCAACTGGACCAGTACTTTGCAACTGGACCAGTACTTTGCAACTGGACCAGTACTTTGCAACTGGACCAGTACTTTGCAACTGAACCAGTACTTTGCACCTTGACCAGTACTTTGCATCTTAACCAGTACTTTGCGACTGGACCAGTACTTTGCACCTGGACCAGTACTTTGCACCTTGACCAGTACTTTGCACCTGGACCAGTACTTTGCACCTGGACCAGTACTTTGCACCTTGACCAGTACTTTGTACCTTGACCAGTACTTTGCACCTGGACCAGTACTTTGCACCTGGACCAGTACTTTGCACCTGGACCAGTACTTTGTACCTTGACCAGTACTTTGCACCTTGACCAGTACTTTGCACCAGGACCAGTACTTTGTACCTTGGCCAGTACTTTGCATCTTGACCAGTACTTTATACCTTGACCAGTACTTTGCACCTGGACCAGTACTTTGCAACTTGACCAGTACTTTGCACCTTGACCAGTACTTTGCACCTTGACCAGTACTTTGCACCTTGACCAGTACTTTTCACCAGGACCAGTACTTTGAGCCTGGGAATGACATGTCAAGGTTCTTATTCTCCTTGGGGCTCTAACCCACACCCTTCACCCTCAGGTTATTATCATTGTTCATTGATTTGTACACAAAAACTATTTAATAGACTTGGGTGACAAGACAAGTTTAGTCAAGATCCTAACAATTATTGCAAGAAATAAAATTCAACAAGAACTATCACTGAAGATGATGATACTCCCAGACACCGCTTTGTCACAGTTACATAATGTATATAGGAAACACAACAAAAGGCCTTAACTTGCTTTGTCACAGTTACATAATGTATATAGGAAACACAACAAAAGGCCTTAACTTGCTTTGTCACAGTTACATAATGTATATAGGAAACACAACAAAAGGCCTTAACTTGCTTTGTCACAGTTACATAATGTATATAGGAAACACAACAAAAGGCCTTAACTTGCTTTGTCACAGTTACATAATGTATATAGGAAACACAACAAAAGGCCTTAACTTGCTTTGTCACAGTTACATAATGTATATAGGAAACACAACAAAAGGCCTTAACTTGCTTTGTCACAGTTACATAATGTATATAGGAAACACAACAAAAGGCCTTAACTTGCTTTGTCACAGTTACATAATGTATATAGGAAACACAACAAAAGGCCTTAACTTGCTTTGTCACAGTAACATAATGTATATAGGAAACATAACAAAAGGCCTTAACTTGCTTTGTCACAGTAACATAATGTATATAGGAAACACAACAAAAGGCCTTAACTTGCTTTGTCACAGTAACATAATGTATATAGGAAACATAACAAAAGGCCTTAACTTGCTTTGTCACAGTTACATAATGTATATAGGAAACACAACAAAAGGCCTTAACTTGCTTTGTCACAGTAACATAATGTATATAGGAAACACAACAAAAGGCCTTAACTTGCTTTGTCACAGTTACATAATGTATATAGGAAACATAACAAAAGGCCTTAACTTTCAATAATGTATATAGGAAACATAACAAAAGGCCTTAACTTGCTTTGTCACAGTAACATAATGTATATAGGAAACATAACAAAAGGCCTTAACTTATCTAAAATCAAGCCAATCATGACATGATGATAATATGCACATCTAGGCCTGGTTCTTAACAGTTTTATAAAGTTTATTCAAAATCTGAGCAAAGGTAGCCGAGAAATACGGCTACAGACTGCAGACAGATCAACAGACATGTCTCCAATACAGCCCCCCAGGGCTTTTTTCAGGTATCCAACGGGGCTGAATATCGGCACCATTCCCAATGCTATATAGGTACATTTTTTCCCAATCAAGAAAAAAAAAATAATCCCAAAGCCAAGAAATATATATTTTTTTACAAATATTTCCCAAGTAAATTGGTTTAGTTTACATTAACAATTCTTGTAGGTAAAATAATTGCATGCAATGCCTGAGGTCACAGTATAGTATAGTTTAGGTTCTTGATAAAAAAGTTTGTTTTTCTGATATATAAAGTGAACTATTGTATGTATTTTAATGGGTCAAATTTCCCTATTTTATCAACTCAACAATTATTTTTCCCCAATTTTCCAATTTTACTGATAAAAAAATCCCCAGAGGCCTTTTTCCCAAAAAGCCTGAAAAAAGCCCTGAAAAAAACACTTTGTACTTTGGGGTGTAATAGAAGAATTTCCTTCAATATCTCAATGATATGAGAGTAATTCAATGAATAATTTACTGGACCAAATCCTAGTATTCTCCCCTGACCACAGGAGAGCTGTCAAGGTAATGACCTACATGATCAGTATCAGACCTGAGAAATACTAATACTCAGTACTAAGAAATATTTCAATTCTTAAAAAAGGTAGAAACACATACTACCATTCCAGTGTACTGAAATATTTGTAAAACCTGACTTAAATCATGACCTTTACAACATAACTAATTCCATGGGTATTTTTATAACAGAAATGGGAGACAAGAAATTTGCTCTGAAGTATTTAACCCTTTCCATCATATAGACTCATTTGACGCACTCAATAGGTACCACATAAAGCCTGATCTGCAAAAAACCAGTTAAACCTTACCAAATTTTATTACAAAATCCTCATTTCCAGACCACTGAGGAGCAGCGAACAGCATAAAACCTGATCAGCCTGCGAGTTACTCGCAGGCTGATCTGGTTTTATGCTGTTCGCATAGGTCTTTTCATGGTGTCCTCTATGAGGGAAAGGGTTAAGTATCACTTTGTACTAAGAGAGGCTGGTGGGATTCAAGCCAGACTAGGGACTGTCTTCAGTTTGATGTGACTTCTCGTTGTCACATGGCATGATGTACAGTAGCATGTCAATCTAGTACAGGGTTAGTCATCGTTTAAAATTCTATACACAGTCTGACCTTTTCCAGGTATTTTTGGATTATTATCCAATGAATTTGGAATATTTTACTCCAATACTTCTAGATTGGATCAAAAAAATCCTTGAATATACTGTTAACCCTTACCCTGCTGGAACCATAAGTGCTAACCAGTAAAGAGTCAGGCCAACCTGCACAGATGTGCAGGCTGGACTGGCTCTTTACTGTTGGCTGACCAACTACAAGTTTTCATCCTGTTCTCCCAAAAACTGGTAGTGGACAGTTCCAAAAAAGATGCCGGCTAAGTCCATTTGAATAATTCAGCAGGTTAAGAGTTAATTTTTGGAATTCTGTATAAGAATTTTGATCAAGAAAGGATCAGATTATTTGACATGATGAGCACCTGGAAAATGGCCAGTGTAACAGTGTGGAAAATCTCAAATTGACAACAAAGTAACTCAGATGTTAGAGAACCCATAACAAGGGAGGACAATGAAGGGATTGCAAGCAATGTTTTCCTGGTTTCACAATCCACTAGTCCTGCATGTCAAAAGGCCTTCATCCACGGGGACAGGGGACTGCTTGGTTAGTAGAAAACTTCACCCAATACACTATACTGTAAATCTACTGAAGTAGCTTTGTCATATTGATATTGCCTAATTATATTTATCAATCAAAATATAAAATATAGCCTGAGTTACATATATATATTGGATTATTTCATAAAATTATTGGGTCTGCGTTAAAAATAAACACAAGCTGCTTCTTACTCATTCTAAAAGACTGGTTTACGGTTCACTGTGCAAGTGGATCAACTTAATGCTATATGATAACCTTTTACCTCATGAATATTCATGAAGAAATGACTCAATGAATGATTCATGTAACTTGTGGGTATATGAAACATTGGACTGTTCTTTGCAGAAAATGAGCAATAAGAGATGACTGATCAGACGGCACTTTCCAGGAGCTGGGCCTGCTCCGCACAGGCATCAAAATAAAGGGGTTAAGGTAATCCTCCTATAATTAAACTGTGATCATGGTCCATCAGGAGCTTGTGGGATTTTTATAGTTATTGCAAGCCTCTACAGACTTTGAGCAAATGAGCCTTTAACTCCAAGTTTAAGGATGGTTGCATCTGCACTGAAGTATTTTTAAGCATTTAAAGGACCATGATTATAATTTCATTATGAATGAAATACCTTAAACCGTTTTCACATACTGGACATCTTGTCTATTTCACTGGACCAAATTACATTTTACCAGATTATTTTTACCTTTATTTTATCAAGTTTATGATAGGCCACTGGTCTCGTTGACCATTTTGTTGTTATTGTTGTTGACAAGCACATGTTTCAGGAGTCAGTCATGAGTATGGAGGTACATTAGTCTGTGTATGGTGCAATCAATTATGATATGAGGGTCATGATGGGATAACTAAGGAACCAAGGATGCATGTTTATCACAATATGCTATCCCCCACCCCACCCCCGAAACAACAACAACAAACACCCCCACCGTAGAGTGATTACAAATATACATGTCGACAATCACAAGCATATGAAAATGTATCCAAATTACCATATAAAACTCTATCATTAATAAAACCATATGCACCAAATGAGTTTAAAGGGCCCTGCAGACATGATAGAACATTCATGTTCCCTCTTCCATTGTATGATCACCATCGCACAAATGCTTTAAAGTCTGGTAAAATTTTAATAACCCTTTATTATGCAAATATGTGCAGCAATGTGGAATACAGATTTCACTGATTGTATCTCTATGGGATATTGTGACAACTAGTACACAGCGTGTTACTTGTAACCTCAAACAGCTGTTATTCACAGTGGATGGCTGTCCAATTTCTCAAAAAGATTTTTTTCAAAGATGACTTGTTGTTTTTTTTTTTAATTTTCTGGGTATACAAAATTATCAACTTTTCTGGGTATTTTTGGAATACAAAATTATTAACTTTTTCTGGGTATTTTGGGAATACATAATTATTAACTTTTTCTAGGTTTTTTGGAATACAAAATTATCAACTTTTTCTGGGTATTTTGGGAATACAAAAGTATCAACTTTTTCTGGATATTTTTGGAATACAAAATTATTAACTTTTTCTGGTTATTTTGGGAATACAAAATTATTAACTTTTAAAGTATTTTGGGATTCTTCTCCTTGATATTCTTGGGGGAAAAAATATCCACTTGTTCCAGGTATTCAAAATAATCTACGCTTTTCAGATTTGAACTGAAGCTCTTGTTTGAAGAAACTGTGATTGAGATGCTACCAATTCTTCTTAAGAACGCTACAGAAGTCATTGCCCCCCCCCCCCCCCCCAGGTTTTGATGAATGTTTGATTTATATATCAGGAGAATGCAATAGCAATGTTAAGGTCCCATTTTTATGTGACTAAGGATGCTATGGAGGTCACAAAAGGTAACTGTGTTATTATTTATTTTTTTACAAAATGTGAAAAATCACAAATATTTCACTCCTTTACACTAGTACGACATCACCTAGTATTCTGCCTCAGTTTTCCCCACCTCCTATGTAGATAATGACACAGAGAAATATTGTTATAAAAAGAAATGATGCTCTTCTAATAGGATATATATAGATAGAGGTAAGATGTCTGAGAATCACTTGATCAATATTCTATAATGCACTGTGAGTGTTGACATTAAAATTCACTATCAAATTATACTCAAAATTTTATGACAGCATATAACCTGATGAAGTTCTGCACGATAAAATCAATGCAGGTCCTGCCAGTGTATTAACTAATGAATTTAAACAGGAGTTGTCACTCTATAGCTTGTGCATAATTCAAATGGAAAATTTTTTTCAGTATTGATGACATTCAGAGATATGTGACAATCATGTCCTTCATCAAAATTTGATCACTGGACATTTGTCTCATCAGCAACTTGATCACTGGACATTTGTCTCATCAGCAACTTTCCTGTCATTAAGGAATGAGTCTTTCACTGGAAAATAGAAAGGGTGGGTGGGTACTTTTTGACTGGAGGAATGGTGCCCAATATTGTCACTAAAAATGGAGCTGGGGAGTCCTGGCATGGAGAAGCTTGTTTTCTATACAGTATCCATGAACTGATAAAATTCTGATTCTGACTTGACTTGACTATTTGAGTTTATTGTCGCTTCGACAGTATTTCAGTCATATAGCGACGTCCAGCTAATTACAGGTGGAGGAAGACCCCGAATGCACGGAGGCGTCCAGGTAGAACCACCAACCTACTGCAAGCCAGCTGGAGGTCTTCCTCACATGAAAATCCGAATGACCCTGCCCTGCCGGGATTCAAACCCGAAATATGGCTGGTGGTTCAGTAGTTCTCAACCGGTATGCTGCTCTTGAATTCTATATAGTATTACATAGTTCTAGTATGTACAGAACACATACTTATATAGACTTATGTTGTACAGGATGCTCAAGGTGCCCAATGAGTTTTGAAACTGGGGGTACAATTGTTGTTTTCTGTATCCCTTCATATAGAGAGTCCCTACAAATTTGGGAGTACATGGCCAATTATGGGGTGAAAAAAAACCCTCTACAGGGGGTAAATAGGCATGCTGGTGCTGATTTAAAATAATGCATTTCACTGTTCCAAAGGCTGCTTCCAAGCCACTAAAAAAATGTGACATTCTTTTTTTGTGATTTTTGCTATTCCTAACATGTTTAAGTTTGTTCATTGTGTTTTCGACCTGTACAGTCATATGGAGACTATGTCTACTTGAGACAGATACAGTACTGCCACACTAAGTCACGTTATTCTGACATCGAGCCAATCTCGGAACTTCCCTTATATGCCGAGCACCAAAGAAGAAGCTACATCATCTCTAACATACCTAACATGTAACAAACAGAGTTCTTGACACTCCTCCATTCTGCAGATTAAAATTGTCATCATCAAAATCTTTGCTGCAGATTGAAGTTGAAACGAAATGAATTTCAACATTCCAAGAGCTTCTTACTGTCACAGCCTGTATAACGTTACATACTGAAGTCCATGTACCAAGAAACCATGAGATTCCTGTACCAGTTCAGTTTAATTTGTATAAACAAACAGAGGAGACCCCTATCAGACAGCTGCAGGAAGACCCCGATCAGACAGCTGCAGGAAGACCCCGATCAGACAGCTGCAGAAAGACCCTGATCAGACAGCTGCAAAAAAACCCTGATCAGACAGCTGCAGGAAGACCCCGATCAGACAGCTGCAGGAAGACCCTGATCAGACAGCTGCAGGAAGACCCCGATCAGACAGCTGCAGAAAGACCCCGATCAGACAGCTGCAGGAAGACTCTGATCAGACAGCTGCAGGAAGACCCCGATCAGACAGCTGCAGGAAGACCCCGATCAGACAGCTGCAGGAAGACCCCGATCAGACAGCTGCAGGAAGACCCCGATCAGACAGCTGCAGGAAGACCCTGATCAGACAGCTGCAAAAAAGACCCGATCAGACAGCTGCAGGAAGACTTTGATCAGACAGCTGCAGGAAGACCCCGATCAGACAGCTGCAGGAAGACCCCAATCAGACAGCTGCAGGAAGACCCTGATCAGACAGCTGCAGGAAGACCCCGATCAGACAGCTGCAGAAAGACCCCGATCAGACAGCTGCAGGAAGACTGATCAGAGAGCTGCAGGAAGACCCCGATCAGACAGCTGCAGGAAGACCCCTATCAGACAGCTGCAGGAAGACCCTAATCAGACAGCTGCAGGAAGACCCATATCAGACAGCTGCAGGAAGACCCTGATCAGCGAGCTGCAGGAAGACCCTGATCAGACAGCTGCAGGAAGACCCTGATCAGACAGCTGCAGGAAGACCCTGATCAGACAGCTGCAGGAAGACCCCTATCAGACAGCTGCAGGAAGACCATTCAGACAGCTGCAGGAAGACCCTATCAGACAGCTGCAGGAAGACCGTGATCAGACAGCTGCAGGAAGACCCCTATCAGACAGCTGCAGGAAGACCCTTATCAGACAGCTGCAGGAAGACCGTGATCAGACAGCTGCAGGAAGACCCTGATCAGACAGCTGCAGGAAGACCCCTATCAGACAGCTGCAGGAAGACCCCAATCAGACAGCTGCAGGAAGACCCTGATCAGACAGCTGCAAGACCCTGATCAAACAGCTGCAGGAGATCCCGATCAGACAGCTGCAGGAAGACTCTGATCAAACAGCTCCGCGAAGCGTGTAAATACGTGTCAATGTGAGGTTAAGGAATAAAGATAAATATGCTGTCTGAGTTTAGATTTGAGGGAGTTGTCTCACATGGTTCTGTGTTTAAATAATTTAGTTGTTTCTCAAAATAATTGCTTTAACTTCTCAGTTTCCAGTTTTGAAGAAAATCTATCCATTAATAAGAAAGATGCAGTGATTTTGGAAATCAGTATCCCTCCGATTAATCAATACCATTATTGATTTTTCATATCAAAGGATTTAAAGCATAGACATATTGTGATTTAATTTATTTATTTGCCTTACATTTTCATGGGTTGTGTTTCATGACCTACCTCCTATACAGTTTTGTATTTTACTGTCTTACACTTTGGGTCCAGGAAATGTGTACTATGACCTATCTCCTATACAGTTTTGTAATTTACTGTCTTACACTTTGGGTCCAGGAAATGTGTACTATGACCTACCTCCTATACAGTTTTGTAATTTACTGTCTTACACTTTGGGTCCAGGAAATGTGTACTATGACCTACCTCCTATACAGTTTTGTATTTTACTGTCTTACACTTTGGGTCCAGGAAATGTGTACTATGACCTACCTCCTATACAGTTTTGTATTTTACTGTCTTACACTTTGGGTCCAGGAAATGTGTACTATGACCTACCTCCTATACAGTTTTGTAATTTACTGTCTTTCACTTTTGGGGTCCAGGAAATGTGTACTATGACCTACCTCCTATACAGTTTTGTATTTTACTGTCTTACACTTTGGGTCCAGGAAATGTGTACTATGACCTACCTCCTATACAGTTTTGTATTTTACTGTCTTACACTTTGGGTCCAGGAAATGTGTACTATGACCTACCTCCTATACAGTTTTGTATTTTACTGTCTTACACTTTGGGCCAAAATGTATACCATAACAGTTTTGTAATTTACTGTCTTTCACTTTTGGGGCCCAGAAAATGGATACCATAACCAGTTTTGCATATAATTCTTTCCTAAAACAGTAAACTGTTTTGTATATTTTACTTCCTACATATTGGGGTCCAGGAAAAGTGTATCATGAAAAAGGAAATGCCTGCTTTAAAGGGTCACATACCAGAATTGTTTGCAGGACTAGTGGATTTCTCAAGCAAAGCTGAAATACAGAAAGTACATTAAAATGCCATTGTAAAGGGCGGCCAAATCTTTCAAAACTTCAACTTGCATACCGGCAACAAGTGTCAAGACAAGCACCAAACAGTGAGATTCACGCTAACATACTATTTAACCCTTTCCCTCATATATACTCATTTTGACGCCCTCAATAGGTATCACATGAAGCCTGATCTGCAGAAAACCACAGTTAAACCTTACCAAATTTAATTACAAAATCCTCATTTCCAGACCACTGAGGAGCAGCGAACAGCATAAAACCTGATCAGCCTGCGAGTTACTCGCAGGCTGATCTGGTTTTATGCTGTTCGCATAGGTCTTTTCATGGTGTCCTCTATGAGGGAAAGGGTTAATCATTTATCATTTACTTAAAACCAACTGGTTTCTTATAAAATAAAATAAAGTAAGTAATTATATTCAGAATTGATACAAACAGAAAACATCTATACTTATTCATTAAATTATTTTGATTCCAAAATAATCTGGCAAAAAAGAATTCCAAAGACTTTTCAGGTCCTTTTAAACCCTTCCATACACAAACATATGATATTTTCCCCCTGACATATTACAGTATACGCCTGATGTCTGACCAGGTTTTGACCTCCTGGCACAGTTTGACTCGCTTAAGCAGCATGACCATGACATGGTTTATTCAACTTTACTACACCATTGCAACCTTTCCAGTGTTAACCGGTTATCCAATTTGATTTACAAGGTATCCAATAGCTACTCTGGATGCAGTAAATGACTATTCATAGCTAATGTTTCTCTGTTATGTAAATATGTCTCCGACAATTAATAAAATTTGAATTGAACTGAATTGAGTAGTCAACAGTTGACCTGGTTTACATAAAAGAACAAACATTTGTTTATGATACTGTTTGTAACCAGCTCACCTTGCCACAAAATGAAAAGGTGGGACTCTCATTTTCACTGCTAAAACCTGGAAAGGTACATTGGGGACCCAAAAGCCAACCTTTTTTATAACAGGTTGATGCTTAATACAAGCTGTCTGTACTGCACAAGTGACCATAAACGCAAGTTTGATAATGGAAAAGAGTTGGCCATCCTTTACCACAATGCAGGTTAAACCAAGCAATACATACGTTTACATGGAATGACCAACACTACATTATTTATCATATATAAACATAAAACAGAATTAAGTTTATTAAGGCAATGGTGCTATATAAAAAGACCCTAGAAAGACATAATGGCTCTAATTGGACTGTGAAAATTGTCTTCATGTGACTCATGTCGACAATCAAACAAAGTTTCGATGTCTCAAATGGTCTTTTTCAAGTGGTTTCTATGGAAACCTTTCACAGAATCCTGCATCAGACAAAGTTTATATACAGAGATGTCTGAATTAGATAAAATTTAGAAAAATAAGTATAATACACTATCTTGCTTCGAGAAAAAGATTGGGCAAACAAACGACAGTTAAAAGTTCTGTTAGCGAGACTATCTATATTTTTCAAATCATCTCTCTTAAATCAAACATGCCTTAAAAAATCTTAAAAGAGATCATGGAAATTAAAACAACTATTGCACTCTTTGAAGATATTGTGATGTTAAGAATAATCTCTCCATAGATCATAAAAAGCTACAAAATCCTAACTGTAAACAAATTTTTAAACTAAGGTTTCAAGCACTTGGCAGATTCTCTGGCAAACTGTACACTAGAATAAAATGTCTAGGTGCTATAATTTTTTATTTTTTTTTACTAGCCAGATTGTTAATCTGACAAGTTAAAATCCTCCAGGCAAGACTGAAATTTGATCACTGTATGAAAATTGTTTATCAAATAGATAATTTTTAAGTTTCTACAAAAATGAACTAAACCCAACAAACAAACGAATAAAAATGAGTACTGCCATTCTAATCTTGTGCATTAGGACACACACAAACATAACATATAACTCCAAATTAAATTTGTATATAGATGGTGTAGAACTAATGTTTAGTCATGTGACAGGTATTTGTGTTAACCCTTTCCCTCATATAGACTCATTTTGACGCACTCAATAGGTATCACATAAAGCCTGATCTGCAGAAAACCACAGTTAAACCTTACCAAATTTAGTTAGAAAATCCTCATTTCCAGACCACTGAGGAGCAGCGAACAGCATAAAACCTGATCAGCCTGCAAGTAACTCGCAGGCTGATCTGGTTTTATGCTGTTTGAATAGGTCTTTTCATGGTGTCCTCTATGAGGGAAAGGGTTAAACCACTTGAACATTTATCTGTTTCTGCTTCAACAGACTGTTGGCAGGTGATCCTTTCAAACATTTTAAATAACTCTAGATTTAAAAAAAAAGAAGGAAAAAGGAAGACTATGTATGAAATGCATCAACTGAACATTATTTATCTATAAAGTATGCTTGATTATAGTTTATACCAGTTTTATATTTTAAATTTCTGGAAACAATGTTGCTGGTGATTTTTTTTCCCCTTTTCAATTACATAGACTAACTACTACTATCACTATCATTTCTTCTCAACTATCTCAAAAACTATGACCCCCCTCCTTATAATTCTTGTAACTAATTTTTTCTGTTATTCCTTCATATGGTGTTAACCACTACCATGAAATTATTTCAGTTTCATATCATCGTTGAGCTAAGTAACATGACTCAACACACACTAAAAGTGAATATGCATATTGGTTTTTCCGATGAAATGCTGCACATTCACAGCTCTGGCAAACAAATGCATATGACAATAAACCTTGCTTTAGATTGTTTTGTTAAAACAACCTTTAACACACAATAGACACAGGGACATGCCTGTTTTGTTTAATAACCTTTAATACACAATCAGGACAGGGACATGCCTGTTTTGTTTAATAACCTTTAATACACATTCAGGACAGGGACAAGCCTGTTTTAACATCATGTTCATCACAGGAAGACCCAGAGCATGTAAGGCAAGACTTCTTTGCATGAAAAATCTGAGTGACCAAACAGGATTTGTACCCCAGCCTTGAGGGTCCAAGGAAAATTAAGTCTGCTACAACCACCACTCTGCCAGAAAGCCCCTATTAACTTCATGATCTGCAACATGCACATCCCCCCCCCCCCACCTACAGGTATGATTATCAAGAAGTATAAAGTATTTCTATTTCCAGGATACAATATGATTGACTCTCAGTTTCACATTCCAAAACACTAGATGCATGCTTTACATGCAGCCAACATCAAAAACCAATATATTCCTCTCTCTATTAAATTCCTTTGGGAAATATGGTCCTCATTCTAAGACTCCGTATGATTTGTTTTGCCACACAAGCCTGATTAATATTTAATGGCAAGCAATAAAACTGGGACTTTTGAGTCCAGCTAGTATTTGTGCCAAACCATGAGCAATGATACAGAAAGCTGATTCTAATACACTGAGAAATAAACAGAATCTAAAATTCCTGCTCCACTTGAAACAAATTCACATGAGTCAACATCATTTATTGAAAATAAGCACCTGTCCTGTTTATGTCTTATGTAATTTCACAGTACAATGACTGATTTGGTCGGGAAAAAGAGTTAACCAACAGGTATGAAAATTGCCCATGGCAATGTAGATTATGATTTTAAAATGTGCACAAATAAGATGAAATCTATACAAAAACTTAGCAGATATTTATATATATCTGCCTCTGTAACACAAATGCTTTGTCTGACAACCATCTGCATTTTCTAACATGCCACTTTCTTCATTTCACTTGCCAATACATGCTCTAATTTCCCTTTGTCTAAGAGCAATCCGATGAGTCAACCATGCTGAAACATGCTGGATGTCATCTTTGCAAACCCAACAACCTGTTCAGATTTTATAATTATTTCTCTAACGCAATATTTTTTTTATTTTTTTTTTTACAGTGTATAAGTGAAACTGCAAACCATAATTCTGTAACAGCTTTCTACATAAACTATTATCTAAGAGACTGGAGCAGTTTTGATAACGTCACGCCTGACTTTCACCACTATTCCTTATCATTTCTGTCGTACTTGCAACGTTACCCATAATGCTGCAGATGCTCTTCAGCTGCACAGTATAGACCCATGTACTCACCAGCTGCTGCATCATTGAAGATAATTAACAGCAGCTCGTTAGCAACATGTGTACCGAATAAGAAAACAATCGATAAAGTCATATGATCGATATTACATCTAGTAACACTGAATATAGCCCTGCAGGATTTATCATAAAATGAGACAGAAAAATGATCCGGAATAGATTAATAAGATTTATTTGTAATAGAGGTAAAATACATGCAGGGTCACCTTTTGGGGTATCTTAGTACAATAATGCCAGCATGACAGAGTTTTCAATTCATTGTGTCATTACAGGTATTTTCGAAGTTTCTATCATACCTTCACCCTCACAAAAAAAGCCCAACCTTGCAATCTGAGATGCGTAATAATTAGCACAAACATAAATTATGCATATTTATAATCATATGGTCAGGACAAAGCCAGACATTCATTTCTCAGAATGACTGGCGTGTTTAAATATAGCTTCAATATATTGATTTTCATTCTTCATCAGTTTCTCATGCGTGGTAAAGGAAACCTCATACAAAACAATAAAACCCATTCCGGCTATGAATCCTGAAATACATTTTCAATTACAGGAAAGCCTTAGCGGTTCTTACTCTTTTGAATAGACCCCATCTAGCAGACAGGAAAAATATTCAATTGTACAGGTGTAAGTGAAAATGAATCCCTGCAGATATCTGTCAAGCTACTTCATAGATAACTTTGTCGGATGTTGGATAGCATACTGAATGCAATTTTGAGAAGCACAAAATGTATTCAATTTTCTTTCACTGATTTTTGAAGTTCCAATTATTAACAAATAAAAGCAGGAATGTCTGAATGGTTACAAAATAAAAGCAAAATAAACAACTGCCTCCGTTATCGAGAAAAATCCTAATGGTGAAATGGTGCTGATAACCTACAGTATAAAACCTTATCTGCCTGCACATTTATCTCTGGCGGATGTGGCATTAAAAGGGTACCATTAGGAACAATAAGATCTGAAAAAATTATGACGAAAAAACAAAACAAAATTAAAGTGTTCTTTGGAACCTGCTGAAGCATGACGGAAAAAGTGTAACAGACAGATGGACGGACAGACGACGGGAAGGTGATCCCTATGTGTCACCTCTGCTTACAACAGTTGATACACACAAAAGAAAAAACAACACATTGTCCAGTGAGAGATTTAGATCCTATACTGACTGGTTCAATTTTTTCCTAGGTTCATTTAACCCTTTCCCTCATAGAGGTAACCATGAAAAGACCTATGTGAACAACATAAAACCAGATCAGCCTGCGAGTAACTCGCAGGCTGATCAGGTTTTATGCTGTTCGCTGCTCCTCAGTGGTCTGGAAATAAGGACTTTATAATTAAAGGACTATGTTCACTAAGTGGTGAAAATGGCCTAAGCTCAGAACTTTTATGATTTTTGGAAAAATAAGAAGCAACACAAGACTGATATTAAAAATGATGATTTCATTCTCATAAAACATTCTTCTGTCACCATGGCAACAGGGGATGTAGTAATGTTTTGGTTACGTCTGTCGCAGTTTTCCCAGCTGTAATTTTGTTTTGGGTGGTCAGATTTTAACATAAATTTGTAAAGATGTTCACTATGGTGTGAAAGTGTGTCACGTAAATAAACCGATGGGTTATTCAAGGTCAAGGTCACCAATGAAGGTCATGATTGTCAAATATATGCAAAAATCAGACTTTCCGTGTTTTTTAACATAAATTGGTAAAATAATCACTATGATGTAAAAGTATGTCAAGTAAAATGAACTGATGGGTTCTTTAAGGTCAAGGTCACCAATGAAGGTCATAATGATAAAAAATATGTAAAATTCTGATTTTTCCGGTGACAGTTTAGCTTAGCCATGGGTTCTCATGAGTTACCAGATTTTAGCAGAAAGTGGTAAAAATGTTCACTATGATGTGAAAGTATGTCAAATAAACACTGATGTGTTATTCAATGTCAAGGTCACCAGTGAAGGTCAAAATTGTCATAAATATGTAAAATTCTGATTTTCCGGTTGATAGTTTAGTCACGAGTTTTCAGATTTGAACAGAAATTGGTATATATGTTGGATAATGTTCCATATGATTTGACTTTATGTCAGATACATGGACCTGTGGGTATTTCATTGTCAAGGTCATCATAAAAGGTCAAATTTGTCAGAAATACATGAAATTATGATCTTCCGAGTTGTAGTTTAGTTAAGTTAAGGACTTTCTAATTTTACCATAAATTGGTATTCATATTCAATATAATGTAACAGTTTGTCACTTAAATGAAATGGTGGATACTTCAAGGTTAAGGTCATTTTTCAAAGTCATAGTGTTCAAATATGTGAACTGTTAATTGTGCAATCTAGCTCTTACATGTTTTACTTCATGTCAGCTATGTATAGAGGGTAACAGATAAATCCCCCGTGGGTTTTCGATGCTGGGTGTGGTATCGATCACGGTACATATCTGTGGCATGATATCACAATAAGACAGCAAGTTATGTCTGTCTCGCCACAGGACCCTGATATTCGGTAAAAAAAAAATTATATAGAGAGTAGTTTTCTCAAAGGACATTTTTGGTCTGAATATCAGGGTCCTGTGGTCTCACATAGACATTATGACTGTTGGTTGAGCAGTAACCCACACGAAATTCACAACATGTTTTGAGTACATCTTGTGTTCTAGTTAATTATACTTGTTTATTTTAGCTATTGATAAAGTTTTTAATGTCTTTAAAAAGATTCAAATGAGTTTTGCGCTCAATCTACCACAGAGTGATAAACCAACTACTCAATCTAAAACAAAATACCACTACACAAAAGGTTCCTTCAAAATGTTACAGACTTTACACAAAAGGGTTAACATGGATCTACTCTAATTATTCAGAGGAGAACAGTGAGTGTGTAATATTCAGTGTGCATATGCACATTTCAACCTTCAAAAGATCAAAAAGGGATCTTTTCTACTAGTGTCATACTATCAATGAAGTAAAAAGAGAAGATCTACCGGGGTATACAACATTTTTCTTTTCTTAATTCCACTATTTTGGTCAGGTACAGATAGTGTTTTTTATCATTCCAGGCACGAAGTAGAAGTTTAGTGTTTATTTTCACATTGTTCTAAGAGTTTCAAACTATTTTCTTTTGGAAATAATCAAATGAGTGAGAGGTGGATTTGTTTCGAGTGTTTCTATTTCTATGAATTAATGATACCTTTAAGTTTAAGACACAATGTTATGTCATCATCAACGACTCAAACCGCTGTGTAAACTATGAAAATCAATGCTATCTACCCAACATATGTAAACACACATCTAAAAATAGATTTGAGTACACAATGAACATGCCTTTATGTGTTGATGTATGAAGTTAATACACACCAAATGTTTGAAAAATGTGCGATGCTTTCTTGAAGCTATTTAAATAAATGTATCTTAGATAATTTATCCACGGTGCGAAACGCTTCTTTTCAGTATTTAAATATAAAAAGGAATTAAATTATGAGAATCATACTTACATAAATATTTAAAAGAAAGCATACAAGTCATAGAAAATAGTTTGGTTAAATATCAACATCGCAATCGACAAAATATTTTAGTACATGTGTACTTTGATCATTTGATGAAACGGTGTATAGTCAAAAATATCCTCTGCTGTTTCGACCGTTTTGTCATCGATTACCATGTTTCTATGACCTTACATAAGTTAAACATGTTGAAATATTCAGAGAAACATTTAAAATACAATGATGATGTTTACATAAAAAAAAGATTAGCTAAAAATAAAAAAAGTACATTTGTATCATCTTTTTTATAAACCGGTGAAGATATAAAGCATAGAGCCATTACGCGTCTCTGATCATATTTTGTTGAAATTCATATTGGCCGCATGCTTCGACAGAAGATATTTTTACAGAATAAAGAAAAATCATTTAGGTATACATATGGAAAGTGTCTTGTTTGTCGAAGCATGCGGCCACATTGAATTCATCGTATCAAAAGATTACATCAGCCAATATTTCATACAAAACGCGTGTAAATTACGGTTCAATGGATTTCAACAGGTATTTTCAATCAAATATTTTGTTCAACCTGACAAATGATAAATACTGATTATATCCGTTTTCGGTGATTTAAGGTTTGTTGTTTATATTAAAGATTGAAAAAGACTTCTGAAATGCATATTAATTTTCCCGAAAAGTTTAGGCCATTTTTACCACTTAGTGAACATAGTCCTTTGGTAAGGTTAAACTGTGGTTTTCTGCAGATCAGGCTTTATGTGGTACCTACTGAGTGCGTCAAAATGAGTCTATATGAGGGAAAGGGTTAACAAATATCAATAAGAACAATCTTAAATTCTAAACACTGGATCATCCCTGACACGTTTACATGAATGATTAAAATGTCACAAACAATGAGAACAAACTGGAAAACATCTATTTCCATGGGTTTAAACATGCAACTTTTGTCCTGCAGTCCTTATTCTGACCAACCAAACTACCAATACTGAGCAACCTCCATCACATTATCCCAACACTTGGCCACCCAGACCTGAAAATAGTATCTGAACCCCTAAGAATCTGTTTAGATCATCTTGTTGCCATGGTGATAAGATCATCTTGTTGCCATGGTGATAGTTATTACCCACCCACAGAAACCTTGCACAACCTCATCTTGCCTTTAAATAACCAGCATGTATACTTTCTCTAACCTTTACAATGCTATATTTCTGAAGTGGACTTGTCTCTTCTACATTTTGGACTGTACCATTAGTTTTAAATGGGTGTACTTGCTGAAAATTTATTGATTGAATAGCTAACAGTGCAGGACATGATCTGATCAGACTGCACGGATGTGCAGGGTGATCTTTGTCTGCACTAGTTGTGAAGACAGTCACATGTACCCACAGCATTGTAGGGGCTAATGCGTTTTCCATGTTCCAGACACAAATATCAACATGTCAGCTAAAAAATCAATCAAATCTTTGATCTTAATAGTCTAGAGAGGGCTTCCACAGTCAAGTCAGATTGGAATTCTAGTCTCAATATAGCCAGCGATGGAGGTTTTACTTGTGAACATCTTGTTCTCATGTCACTTAACCCAGAGGACATAAAATACTGGCAGGCTGTTTTTTGCCATTTCCTTGCAAAACTGACATTTTGTTTCCTCAAAGGAATTAAGCATCGACAGTATGAAGTGTTAAACATGGCCCCAAGAATCAACGGTTGAAAATAAAATAAACCCAAAGGCCTGCTGAAGTCGTAAAATGCTCTTTGGGCTTTCTCACATTTGTAAATACATTTGTGTTGATACCATTTCATCAACAAACGGCATGATACATTACTATATTGACACCGGTGTTCTCAGTTCTTGATCTACCCTAGTTTGCTGGGTATTGTACCAGTATCACTTGAACCAGCTTGATAAATGACATGTTCGGGGACCAAACCCATGACCTACCTATGTTCATATGGACACTCTTATCATTTAGCCACCAGAGCAAGCCTGTCTTACATCAACACACCAGCCTACCGATCTCAAGTTTACAGAGTTGAGAACCCATCACTGATTCCAAGTCCGTCTGACATAAAGCTTTCATTTTATACTTATATAGATCATAATCAAGCATACCTTATGGATTAAATACAGATGCAGTAATGCATGTTTGTACAGATCCAACACTGTTTTCTAATTAATAGAGACAAATTATGAGATTTTCCATTATGAAAACAAAATTTTCTTAAATATGACACTGTCATTGAACCATTAAGCAGATCTCGTTTGCTTGGTATACCTTTTTGTTGTTTAATACAAGGTGAAAATCAATCCTCATGGAAGATTTATTTTTTACAGCAAATCTTTTCAAGGACAGGTGCCAAATTATTGTAACATTCACATTAACTTCTTTATTAAACTGTAATCACCCTGGATATATTATTCTTTGTTATAAATAATTTACTATCTTAATGATATGGCTGGAAGCCTTTTATTAGTGAAAAAGACCATTATGATTATCTAATTTAAAAAAGAAGAAATATACAAACAGCCCACACTGCAACAATTGTTAATGTACACAAAGAAACTGTAGTTAAGTGGCCTGGGACACAAAACAGACATAGCATCACAGTCACAAAGTCAAGATCAAAATACAAATACTGCAAGATAGTGCAAAAAAAAAGAGACTAAATAAATCACAAAGCTCCATAAAAATGATACAATAAGAATGATAAGACAGAGGAGTTCCCAACACTTCCTGACCCTCGGATGCTATGTATGCTACTGAGTAAATATAAGCCCCAAATATTGTAAAATGCACAAGACAAAGTTCAGAATTGAGGGTAAAAAACAATTGTAAATGTAACAAGCCATGATGAATATATATATATATATCCAGAGCTCCAGATAAGATTTCTGTAAACTATTTACCTGCATGAGTAATTTACTCATAAATTTTGAATATGACACAAAAAGAGAAAAACTATAGTTTTATTCCCCATTAATCTTGTATGTTATTTTTTTTTTCTATTTCCCCCACACCCCCCAACAAAAAAATGAATTCTAAAACCAAGTGGTAACTGACTCATCATTAAAATAAAATGTGATAAAACAGATACCTTGATCAGTAAACATAATAAAACATGATCTGCCTGAAAGGGAAATTGCAGGCTGGTCAGGTTTTTTATCTGTACTACAAATCAGTTATTTCATCTACAGTTTTCACATGGTAAAGAGTTAAAATGGAACCACTCTAATATCTCACCCTTATCTGGAGCTTGGAATTTGGTGGTGTAGCACCCGAGTAGGAACTCTGGGACAGTTGGTACCATACTGGTAGAGGCTTACCTTCTCTCTTCATACCCATGGCCAGACATTTCATATAGCGACAGTACTGGCAGCGGTTCCGCTGTCGTTTGTCGATCATGCAGTTCCTGTCATCTCGGCAAGCATATGTCAAGTCCTTCCGCACGGTACGCTTGAAAAAGCCTTTGCAGCCTTCACAACTGTAAAAACAAAACTTTTTTAATCCTTTATAATTAAAAAAAATAGACTTCCACTCCATCACACTTATTTAGTCAGGGTTGCCAAGTAGGAGTCTGAAATCTGGATTTCTTGACAAAGATTTGCAAGAAAGATTGCGCCCATGTATTTATATATGCGCTGCTCAGGAAAACTAAGTTGAGCATGAAAATCATATCTCGGTCTGAGTTGGAGTATGAGTAAAGATTGTTTCTTATCTTAAAAACTTGGGGCCAGGACTCCAAGTTAGGCATTGGTTAAGAAACCCAAAAGTATTGTAAACTTACTTGTTTTTGTAATTAACCCTTTCCCTCATAGAGGAAACCATGAAATGACCTATGCGAACAGCATAAAACCAGATCAGCCTGCGAGTAACTCGCAGGCTGATCAGGTTTTATGCTGTTCGCTGCTCCTCAGTGGTCTGGAAATGAGGATTTTATAATTAAATTTGTTAAGGTTTAACTGTGGTTTTCTGCAGATCAGGCTTTATGTGGTACCTATTGGGTGTATATAAGGGAAAGGGTTAAAGTATGTATATTTTTTCAGTTGTTTAGAAATAGTGTCTGTTAGTATGTTAAGTATTTAAATCAACCTAGTAATTTCATCGTTGAATACCCACTGCCGATCGATAGATCATCATGATTTCATGTAGTGAAATGGAATAAGTCAGTCGGGGGTATTCGACGATGAGTAATTTCAGTATTGTGTAAAACTGGAATGATTTAAATTGTTCTTACCTATTATCAAATTTTAAGTACAATTAGCACTAAGTATTGGCATGACTGGATCAACTGTAATTCTCAGTCTTAAAGTTATATGTTTTTAACTGGATTCTTCTTCGGTAGAATAAACAAGGTATAATGTCTGGTGAGATGCTAATATTGGGCCTGCCTGCAGTAGTCCTCCCTGTTATATGCAGGTCATAATGGAGGGTTCCGGTGTTTATAAATGTATTCCAACTGCTGTACATGTGACCCAACAGCTACACTGGGATAACAGGTGGTCACTGGTGAACAACGGCTTCATGCAGTTGTAACTCCATCTCTATTTATATGCAGTTACCATGGTTTTGCTTATGATATTAGGGTTTGTTAAAAGCAGACATTACCTGAATGAGAAAGTCTGGGCTAATTTTTGACTGCTAAAAAATGGAAAGAGGCATTGTTATGGCCCCCTTTAATTGTTTCCCTGATCTATAACTCACCTGCAGTGGAACAGCATCCAGTTATGAGGGAAAAACACATCTGTAAATCTTATTAAACCTTAAGTTTAAAATATTTAATATTAAAACATTTCAGTTTGCGTTTTGATAATCCATCTTTCAAAATGCACTTTAACTTGCAGACATACTTTCTTACCCTTTTACACATTTGGGAAACATTTCAGGTTATTTGATTTTTTCTTTCTTTTCTTCTTGTTTCAATTCTCTAAAATTTACCTTTTTTTAAAAAAAAATAAATATATATATAAAATATTGCAACCTTTTCCAATTTCAACACATCCTATTTCTGTAATTTTTGTGTGCATACATATACACAGGGTGTTGAGAGAGATACTTTATTTTAATTCAAACTGTAATAAAATCCCTGTATTTGCATGAATAATTTTATTACAACCACAATTCACACTTGTGAGTGAAAACACTACAGCTGTACGCTAATAAAATACATCACATGCTGCGTGATTATATACGCATGGTAAATTATACAATATGAGCTAGGTGGTATTTGTATAAGCTGGCTATATGCAATACATGTACTTTACATGTCTGGCTGTTTGCCATGATATACTAAATTGAGGTCAATTACAGACCAGACTCTATTTCAGAAAACTAAATTACTAATATTTCCCAGTATTTTTCCATGAAGTTTTACCAGAAAGTCATCACTTACATATACCTCAGATTTGAATTTTAGTCATTGATTTAAGGAGATATTATTTCCTCCATTCAAAGATTCCCTGACTTGACTATTTGAGTTTACCGTTGCTTCGACAGTATTTCAGTCATATAGCAATGTCCAGCTAAGTACAGGTGGAGGAAGACCCCGAATGCACGGAGGCATCCAGGTAAAACCACCGACCTACACGATTCTCTGAATTTTAAAAACTAGAGGTAAATGATTCAGTCCAGTTGTCCAAATTAACATTTTAGATGAAAATGCCTTAATACTCTGATCTGTATTTTGTTATAATCCCAGTTATATAAAAGTATAATATACAAATCTGATAGAGCCTAATGAGAGATTTATAAGCAACTGCATGCTGAATTTATTTTTTTTTCTATTTGCTAACTTACAATATCACTTTTATCACAGAATCTTAATGTTTGCTACTGATGAGAGTTTCCCTAACAAGAGCTGTCAGAGGACAGCACGCTCGACTATTCAAAATGCTTGTTGGTAAATCAAATGAATCTATTTCAATTCTTGCCATTCACATACCCTGTTCATAATAATAGTCAAAATTGATATACCTTGATAGTCTGATACCCCTTAATATTTTTATGATGTCTAAAATCAATCCCATGCCTAGTTACTGAGACATAAGCACAATAACACTGTGCATGCAAAATTTTAACCAAAAATCCAAGTTAGAAAAGGGCCATTATTGGTATAAAATTCAGTCCAAAAGTTATCCTCCTTGGTTTTCTGATGCCCCAGAAGACACTCCTTAACTTTCTAGTCAATTCCACAAGCAATTTCTGAGATATAAGCTGGATAGTAGCTTGAATGCAAAAATTTAACCAAAATTCTAAGTTAAAGGGGTCATAATTTTTAATATATTCCCTCAAGTGTTATATTCCTTTATAGTATGATACCCCTAAACATATTAAAGATGTTTCAAATCAATCCCATGCCTGGACTCTGAGATATAAGCATGAAAGTACCTTGCATGCAAAACTTAAACCAAAATTTCTAAGTTAACAAGAGGGCCATGATGGCCCTGAATCGCTCACCTGAGTACCATTGCTTCAACTGATGTCAAGGTTTTTAAACAGACAAGGATTCTGATATAACTTAATCTAAAACATTTTACCCCTGACAATACTACACACCAAATATTAAGCAATGGGACATATGGTTTCAGAGAAGACTTGGGTGCAGGGTCATTTATCACCGTAGGGCCAAGACTTTGAAAATCTTTGTAATGAACCATTAGATGCTACTACATACCAAAAATCTTAGCTCTAGGCCTTATTGATTCATAGAAGAAGATTTTTTAAGATTTTCCTATTTAACTCTATGTAAAACAAGAGACCCCTGGTGTGGGGTCATTTATCACCATAGGGCTATGATTTGTACAATCTTGGTAGTGGCCCATAAGATGATGCTTCATACCAAATATCTAAGCTCTAGGCCTTATGCATTCATGGAAGAAGATTTTTTAAGATTTTCCTATATAACTCTGTGTAAAACAAGTGACCCCTGGTGCGGGGTCATTTATCACCATAAGCTATGATTTGTACAATCTTGGAGGGCCCATAAGATGATCTACACCAAAAATCAAAAGGCTAGGCCTTGGTTTAATTTTTCCAAAAAGTGACCCCTGGGGCGGGGCCAATTTTGACCCCAGGGTCATAATTTGTACAATCCTGGTAGACAGTCATAAGATCATGCTACATACCAAAAATCAAAAGGCTAGGCCTTGTGGTATCAGAGAAGAAGATTTTTTAAATTTTCATTTTTAAAATCTATTTTTAGCTCTTGTGACCTAATTATGCGATGGACCAGAACCATTTATACAACTTTAGTAGAGCTTCATCCAAGGAACATTCCTGCAAAATATTTTTCAAATTGGCCAAGCCGTTTAGGAGGAGATGTTGTTTGAAGCAATTGTTGACGCCGGACGCACGGACGCACGCACGCACGCACGCACGCACGCACGGACGACGGACGACGGACGCCGGACAAAAGGCGATCAGAAAAAGAGCAAAGGGCAATAATTTGTAACATATTCCATCAAGAGTTATCTACCATGAAAGTATGATACCCCTAAACATATTAAAGATGTTTAAAATCAATTGCATGTCTGGATACTGAGATATAAGCATGAAAGTACCTTGCATGCAAAACTTAAACCAAAATTTCTAAGTTTAAAAAGGGCAATAATTTGTAACATATTCCATCAAGAGTTATCTACCATGAAAGTATGATACCCCTAAACATATTAAAGATGTTTCAAATCAATTGCATGCCTGGATACTGAGATATAAGCATGAGAGTATCTTGCATGCAAAACTTTAACCAAAATTTCTAAGTTAAAAAGGGGCCATAATTTGTAATATATTCCATCAAGAGTTATCTACTTTGGTTGTCTGATGCCCCTTAACATATTCATAAACTTTCAAGTCCATACCATGAATGGTTATTGAGATACAAACTAGATAGTAGCTTGCACGCAAAACTTTAACCAAATTTTCTATTGCATGCAAAACTTTAACCAAAATTTCTAAGTTAAAAAGGGGCCATAATTCATATTATATTCAGTCAAGAGTTATCTACCTTGGTTGTCTGATGCCCCTGAACATATTTATAAACTTTCAAGTCAATACCATAAACGGTTATTGAGATATAAGGTTGATAGTAACTTGCACGCAAAACTTTAACCAAAGGCTGCAACACCAACGCCGAAGCCAGGGCGACTACAATAGCTCTCATATTCTTCAAAAAGTCGAGCTAAAAATGGATGTTTTTTTTTTTTTTTAAATCATCAAAATAAATGACATGAGTGTTCTTTGGAACATGTGTGTCACCTGCTGATGCGTAACAAAACAAGAGGGCCATGATGGCCCTGAATCGCTCACCTGAGTACCATTGCTTCAACTGATGTCAAGGTTTTTAAACAGACAAGGATTCTGATATAACTTAATCTAAAACATTTTACCCCTGACAATACTACACACCAAATATCTAAGCAATGGGCCATATGGTTTCAGAGAAGACTTGGGCACAGGGTCATTTATCACCGTAGGGCCAAGACTTTGAAAATCTTTGTAATGAACCATTAGATGCTACTACATACCAAAAATCTTAGCTCTAGGCCTTATTGATTCATAGAAGAAGATTTTTTAAGATTTTCCTATTTAACTCTATGTAAAACAAGTGACCCCTGGTGTGGGGTCATTTATCACCATTGGGCTATGATTTGTACAATCTTGGTAGTGGCCCATAAGATGATGCTACATACCAAATATCTAAGCTCTAGGCCTTATGGATTCATAGAAGAAGATTTTTTAAGATTTTCCTATATAACTCTGTGTAAAACAAGTGACCCCTGGTGCGGGGTCATTTATCACCATAGGGCTATGATTTGTACAATCTTGGTAGTGGCCCATAAGATGATGCTACATACCAAATATCTAAGCTCTAGGCCTTGCAGTTTTGCAGAAGAAGATTTTCAAAGTTTGCATTTTTAAAATCTATTTTTAGCTCCTGTGACCTAATTATGCAATGGACCAGAATCATTTATACAACTTTAGTAGAGCTTCATCCAAGGAACATTCCTGCAAAATATTTTTCAAATTGGCCAAGCCGTTTAGGAGGAGATGTTGTTTGAAGCAATTGTTGACGCCGGACGCACGCACGGACGACGGACAAAAGGCGATCAGAAAAGCTCACCTTGAGCACGTTGTGCTCATGTGAGCTAAAAAGTGTGACGGAAAGACAGACAGACAGACAGATAGATGGACAGACTGACAGATGACGAAAAGGTGATCCCTATGTGTCACCTCTACTTACAGCAGGTGACAACAAAATATATTTGGGAGCTGAATTTTAATAATTGCATTAATACTCATTTCATTTTTTTTTAAATTATTATTTGCATTTTTCTCATGAGGCATTGAATGTGTAATCATCTTCAAATGACTGATACAATCTTTAGAAGGAACCATTGCCTTTTGAATTTGCCTAATTAAGAATTAATTTACAAACATATTTTCACTTCAAACAAGGATATATATACCATCTGACCTGTAGAAAAGAAAAAGCCCTGCTGATGAAAAGCTCAATGTGAAAGATACATTCTTTGAGGTTCAAATTTTGTAAGGAGGGTTTGACCATGATGTTTTGAAAGTTACATGGCCACAACTCTGTGCTTTGTAAAAAATATGAAATGTGGTAACTTCAGTTTGGCCACACAGCTGCTAAACATAACCTTCTCAGTTGTAATATCAATATGAACAAATACAGAATATGTCTAACAAAATTAGGCTTTCCTCTTTTGATAGAAACTGGAAGGCAAACACTTACCAAGACATGAAAGAATATTCCCAAATTGTACAATGCGAGTAATTGAAAATGAGTACCATTGTCCAAAATATAGCAAACTTAAGAAATGTCTACCAAAATATTGCCTATGGCCAAATCTTTACAAGTTTATATCTATAATGAGTTCGTTCTTCTGTATATTTAATAAATAATGTCGCTTATTTTTATATATTTTGCTTTTCAGCTAAGAACAAACAGATAACATTTAGTATATTAACTACTTCATGAAATATATCATTTACGACTCAATTTAAGATATTTCAAGTAGAAATCAATGACCTACTCTCGGAAAATACACGTTAAACTCAACTTTTATGTATGGATTTCTATAATGTTCAAAACGCATGAGTATAGCATATTCTATGCTAAAATCATGATATGTAGAGTATACCATAGCTATTCATTCATAATTTGTGTTATTGGGTTTAACATCGACACAAGTATTTCAGTTTGAATGTATCAGTCTACTGAACAGATATTTAAATTGACATCAGACCTACTCTCTAAATGTGCATGATACCTACTCGTATGTGACATTTCCTTAAAGCAAACCAGTCATGATGTATACATATTTCTGATGCTAATAGATGCAAGGAGTTATAACCAAAAAAGGAATAAACCATTTATCTTTAAAGCACTTGGCAGTAAGGAATCGGAACCATGTACATTCCCAATCTCACACGGCGGAGCGCTCGGCTTAGTACCACTTGGCCAACCCAGTGATCACAGTCTAATTTCATTCATCTTTTAATCACGGCTATACATGTAACTATATAGCAGAAAGATCAACTGAAGGCAAAATCTTAACAAAACAACAAACCTATTTACCTGTAGACACCATAGTGTTTCCCTGATGCTCGATCTCCACAAATAGCACAAATGTGTTTATTGCTCAGGGTTGTATGTGGCATGTGGGGGTTAGGTGGGGATCCCACAGACCCGGGCGATCCAATAGACATCATCGACGGAGACGTCACTGACGACGATGGAGAGTGAAGTGTTGGTGAATGACCAGACCCTGCCTGGGTGGAGCTTGCCATCCCTGGGTGCATTCCATAGTTGAAATAAGAGCCGGGGGGTGGAGAGGTCACTGTCAGGGAGGAGAGGTCGGGCTTGATGTCGGGCGAAGCCATGGGTGGAGACATGGAACCCACACTTGATATTGGGCTTGTCATGCCCATCCCTCCCATATCCATAGGCATCGACATTCCTGGTCCACTACTTACGCTGCTGTCTAGTGAATCTGAAAGACACGGTATATGTTTATATAGCAAATGTGATGCAAAGCCTTTCTCTGGAATCCTTGTGTGATCCAAGAACACAACTGTGACACACTGGTCTCACAAGAAGTGGTCCTTAGAATACATATATCTCCCTATTGAAAGAAGCACGACAGATAGAACTCAGGGAACTGATCTCTATGCGTCATCTCTGCTTACAGAAGGTGACAAAAAAATAACTAATATGACAGTTCATGTAGTGTGGGAAATCACAAAATTGTACAAACATGGCAATGGACTTCAATAACGTTTTGAAATATATGTATACATTGTCAGATATGTTGAGATTCCAATATGTTGTCTTATGATATCAAACCCAGAGGTGATTTTAAAAGAGAATCGCTAATGAAGTCATAGAGGTTAGGTATATTCCTGCTATTGAAGAGTCTTAGTTGGTAATTAGTCCCAGCTGGTTATTATCACATACTTAGTCACACAACAAATATAGATTTAAATAAACCTGCACTCACTTTTACTCCGAGTCATAAACACAGTCTCTCACATTTTTTTTTTTTAAATAAATATTTCCATTGTTTATTTGAATACTGATGATGGACTAGTTATTTTATCAGTGGTTTTTTATTTTTTGGTCAAAATATATGGAGAATATAGGCGGCATTCCCCCTGCCTAGAATATATGTTTTTCCCCCATTTTTTAAAATTTTCCTCCTCCACAATTATGATTTTACATACCATATTGTGTGCATGGACTCACTGTTGTAGTTAAATGTTATATTCTTAATAAAACTGTGCAAACATGTTATATCATTTACAATGATTGGGAAACAAGTTTTTACAACTTATACTAATCCTTTTTGACTGCTCCTGGGCTGAACCAGAATGTTCCTGGGAGAATCAAGAAAAATCCTTGTACCTTCAGTTGTTGTTTTTTTTCACTTTGTGGGGAAAAGAGGTCCAGGCCTATAGGAGGAGGGTAAAAATGCAGGAAGGAGCTAAAAGGGGATTTTTTTCTGCTATGTATCATGTTATTATATCTTATTTAATGATGTTATATTGCATAAAAGAAAAATAAGAACAATGGTATAACATGTTTGAACAGTTCCATTTAGAATATAACATTTATAAAAGACTGCACCAGTGAGTCCATGCACACAATATGGTACGTAAACTGTCATAGCATTGAGAGGGGGGGGGGGGAATGAAAAAATGGGGGAAGATATATATTCAAGGCAGGGGGAAATGTCGCCTATATTCTCTGAATATTTTGACCAAAAAAAAATCACTGACCTTACAGGGTTAAAACCCACAACCTTTTAATCACAGTAGGGTATGTAACCACTGGACCTTGGTGCCATCAATAACAGATTTATGTTTCATTTTTCTAAATAAAAGGCAAAAAATGATGATTGGAAATTTTATTTATTAAGTTTGTTAAAAATCAAATCTGTCTTAGGACATTTTAGTGATAAAAATCAAATCTGTCTTAGGACATTTTAGTGATAAAAATCAAGAGCCTGCTCTGCTATTTCAGAACTTATCAATAAAAAAAATTGCAGTAAAATATGAATCTTTGTATTATCAAAAAGTAAACAAGATCAATAAATATGTATCCCAAATCTTCATTAAGTTGGGCAGAAAAATCCAGATTGTGTTTGTTTCTCTTTAAAGTAATATGTACTGTAAGACTAAGAGGGTCTGCAGGATTTTTAGTTTAAAGACTCCAAAACATTTCCAATCTCTCCCAATAATGAGCCTAAGAGTAGCACGCCAATTTTCACACTGATTGTCTATCTTCTGTTTTTTTAACACTGTTGCTTGCATCACACAATGTTTGGACATTTGGGTGCTACATTTAGACATCGATTTTCATTTTTTCTTTTAAACTACGTCGAGAAAAAGATCAAAATTTGTTTACTGTCTTATCACTAAATGGTGGTTATTTTCAAGTTAATTTCAGTATGACTGCATTATGGAAATCCAAACTTAATTAAAATTTGTTGATAATTGATGCTGGAGATAACGGGTTTAATGACGTATATGAAAAAATAGAGTACACAAGCAAAAAATGGCACCTCATTCAGATATATTTTGAACCGTAACTGGCTGGAATTTCAAGCAATATATCAATAAAATTTCAACTGTCTGCAACAGTTGGCCCAATGGTGAGTAAAGCAGTTAGGCTGTTCACCATATAAAAAGTGTTTAAAAGGGGGTGGTTCAAGCCCCAGCGAGAACATCTTTTACAACATTTTTATTATTATTATTGCAGACCTGTTTACCCCTTTCAAGGCATGTGTCAGAAGTCCGACAGTGTTTTATCAGTAGTCATCAATTCTTAAGTGTAATTTTGAGACAAATGATGTGATCATCTTTTCTTTTACAACCGTGTTCAAGAAAGGGTAAAGCGAGTTTGACTTGACTATTTGAGTTAACCATCGCTTCAACAGTATTTCAGTCATATAGCGACCTCCAGCTTATTACAGGTGGAGGAAGACCCCAAATGCACTGAGGCATCCGGGTAGAAATTCCGACCTACTGCAAGGCAGCTGGAAGGCTTCCTCCATGAAAATCCGAATGACCCTGGTGGGATTGGAACCCACTCAGTGAGGGGCTGAGTGAGTGTTAAAGTCAGCGACTTTACCTAGGCCAAGAAGGCCCCATAAAGTGAGTTTATAACTATCTATCTTCCCATGATGTCAATCCCCTGTTGGGACCTAGATATTTTGCGCGGCAAGCTGCAAGAGTATTAGTAGAGATTGTGTAAGGATAAAATGAAAAGATTAGGCACAAAATAAAATTTGAGAGTAAAAGAATGCAAGAAGGTGTTACATAAAAACTGATAAAAGTAAGAGCTTTGTGTTTTCTAAGGGGAGATGTGACCAATCTGGCAAAATAATAATTGGTTTATTGGCATTGGTTGAAATTTGATCATCGCATTAATTAAATTTATTTTGATAAGCCACAGAAATGTTACATCATCACATTACAAACCTCTTCTCTCAGTGCTTTGATTATTTAATATTGATCATTTAAGAAACATACTTATCATTTAATTCATTGATACAAAATTTTAATCCCTCTCCCAAACATGCTAGAAAAGCAAAATGGGGCATGTCATAATCTTTGCAATTTGCCTGGAACATGTAATACTGACATAAAAGGAATCAAATTACTTCTTTAAATACATAAAAAATATTTAATTGTAAATAATCATACCGTAATACTATAATAATTAGCCATCCCCACTTTTCACTATGAAATGATAGAAAGTGAAGGCTAAATCAACTACATGCTATGCTGTTAACACCTATCAAGACATGTATTAAGGGGACGATCATAATGATTCAATTTGATTATGTAATAGTCAAGACCTCAGGTATTACTTAATACGTCGTATGTTTGGGTTCAGAAGTTCATTGGTTCAACCAGAGGACACTTTCGCTGTGTGCCCTTTCGGACAATCACCTGTGTCATGTGGTCAATGCATAAAATCACCCTTTATTTGAACATATTTCTGCACATTCAGGTATGTGCGCTCTAAATGCAGCTATTCGATTTCAAATCTAACAAATCTGTTAAAAGTACAGGCAACCTAGGAAATGACGAAAATATTCGCACTCATCGATCCAAAATGGCGACCACATGCAAAACCGTCTCGTTAAAATGGTGGTTAATTTTGGTATTAGTGAGACGTTCTATCATGACAATACTAGGGAAGGCTACATATTACTACTAACTCACCCATTGCATTGTCATCCATTCCTTTTATACATTTAAAAGGAAATCTAAACAAAAACAAACGTGGCTGGATAACACCTTATTTTTGTTTTGACCCAATTTCCCCAATCAGTTTAGACCGGAATCTCCCACAATTCAATATGGAAAAGAAATGCAGAGCTTTGAAAAGTAGACACATTATTTTACAAAAAACAACTTTCCGAGTATGAGAGGGAATATTTTCTACGAAGAGATAATACCATTAGGAATAACTAAAATTATTCAGAGAAGTAGCTTTCACAAAATAGTTTTATCTATTACGGACTATTAGATTTGTGGTGAGTGGGTTACGGGGTCGCGGGGTCACGGTTATTTGAGGTGACCAAGGGGAAACCAGTGTGAATATTTATTTATAACTCGATTTTAAAGTTTTAAGCATTTTTTTTAGAACTTATTATAATCCCTCTCGACGGCTTACGGATTGTACCAGAATGAAGCAGTAAGTCTGGGAATTCTTTAAAAATTAACATTCTCATCGAAAGTCGAAAATTCCACTCATATATAGGAACTCTCTATACATTAAATAGAGTCCACGGTCTGTACAATTAATTAAATCACGGTCCTAGAACGCTACTAGTTCGATCCGTCGTCTGTCTGTCCTTCCGTTTGTCTTCCGCACTAATATTGTCCGTCACGCTTCTTTCAGCAGGCGACAAATGTGTTCCAAGAAACACTTCTTGTCTGTCATTTCAACTCTTGTAAAATATTATGCAATCGGGTAACATAAAGACAAAACTACATACTTAAAGTATATAACAATTGTTTCTCAGACCACAGTTCCTTTTGGAAACCTAGATCTACATTTAATTAAAACTCTCAATCGAATAATTCATGTTTTGCTTTTTTTTTTCAACCTTTTCAGCTGCTAGGTACAAGCAACAAATTAAGTTACTTGACAAATGACCTAATTCTAGTATAGCTAGAGCTAGTCTGCTAGGCCCTCATATAGTTTCCTATTGATTCCTTAATTTCTTAACAAAGAAACATTTATAAATAAGGCCTATATGTCTCTGATTGTAAGGGTAGCATTATATAGGTATATTGAAATCGTGAAAAAAAATCTTCCAAATAAATTTATATATAATTATATATGAATCATATATACATAATTATATAAATATATAATATCAATATCGATATATAGACCTAACAGACCACCTTCACACGTTGGCATATATAGACAGAAAATAAGTAACGTTACACGCACACAAATACGTTTAATTATATGTTCATGTACGAACATATAAAATAAGCAAACATGAACGTACAATATTTTCTCCCACTTCCTCTAAATTTCATCACGTACCATAACCCAAAAGACCATAACGAAATCGTTTGCTTTAACATGATAATGAGAAATTAAGTAATGTCAATATAGTAAGATAATGGATGGCAGTAAATATAAAACATAAAAAGAACAACGACAATCGTATGATAACAGACCCTTAGTAATTTTCTTTTAAAAGCACATGTATACGCTATACTTACTTAAAACAAAGTCCGTTCCTTTCTTTGGAAGAAGCTCCACACAATTTATCTAGTGTAAAACACCACCACTTTTATTCAATGACTTTATTTCTAATTTATGAATGAACACTGTTTTCCGGTTAAACCGTCCTTGAATCAAAGCTATGAGAAACTAACCAGCAACAAATACACGTGTTTATAATTAAACCAATATCTCACTTGGATATTTCTCAAGTCTTACACGCGAGGATCAGGTAGCTTTCAATGTATATCAGACATCGGCGCTCTTGGTTTTTAAGCCTCCCTTATTTAGAATTCATCGATTTCACACAGAGTCGCGTTCACATCCATTGCATCTCTCTCTCTCTCTCTCTCTCTCTCTCTCTCTCTCTCTCTCTCATTATAGCGTGGGTGGAAACATGTCTTTATTCAGTTGTGTAGAATCTGATTGTAAGATTCGTCAATTAGAAATGGAAAACTTAAATTTGAATTTTGTTTAAAATATTATAGCATCCATTCACAAAATATATGAAAACTGTCGCCAGGGAATAATGACAGTATGATGGAGAACAATGAGACCAGCTTAATAATCATCCCCAGACGTTTGTTACTGTGTTGTAAAGTCCTCAATATAACTTGGGATATATGTTGAGTCCCCAGACGTTTGTTACTGTGTTGTAAAGTCCTCAATATAACTTGGGATACATGTTGAGTCCCCAGACGTTTTTTACTGTGATGTAAAGTCCTCAATATAACTTGGGATACATGTTGAGTCCCCAGACGTTTGTTCCTGTGATGTAAAGTCCTCAATATAACTTGGGATATATGATGAGTCCCCAGACGTTTGTTACTGTGATGTAAAGTCCTCAATATAACTTGGGATATATGATGAGTCCCCAGACGTTTGTAACTGTGATGTAAAGTCCTCAATATAACTTGGGATACATGTTGAGTCCCCAGACGTTTGTTACTGTGATGTAAAGTCCTCAATATAACTTGGGATACATGTTGAGTCCCCAGACGTTTGTTACTGTGATGTAAAGTCCTCAATATAACTTGGGATACATGTTGAGTCCCCAGACGTTTGTTACTGTGATGTAAAGTCCTCAATATAACTTGGGATACATGTTGAGTCCCCAGACGTTTGTTATTGTGATGTAAAGTCCTCAATATAACTTGGGATATATATTGAGTCCCCAGACGTTTGTTACTGTGATGTAAAGTCTTCAATATAACTTGGGATATATGATGAGTCCCCAGACGTTTGTTACTGTGATGTAAAGTCCTCAATATAACTTGGGATATATGATGAGTCCCCAGACGTTTGTTACTGTGATGTAAAGTCTTCAATATAACTTGGGATATATGTTGAGTCCCCAGACGTTTGTTACTGTGATGTAAAGTCCTCAATATAACTTGGGATATATGATGAGTCCCCAGACGTTTGTTACTGTGATGTAAAGTCCTCAATATAACTTGGGATATATGTTGAGTCCCCAGACGTTTGTAATGTGATGTAAATTCTTCAATATAACTTGGGATATATGTTGAGTCCCCAGACGTTTGTTACTGTGATGTAAAGTCCTCAATATAACTTGGGATATATGATGAGTCCCCAGACGTTTGTTACTGTGATGTAAAGTCCTCAATATAACTTGGGATACATGATGAGTCCCCAGACGTTTGTTACTGTGATGTAAAGTCCTCAATATAACTTGGGATACATGATGAGTCCCCAGACGTTAGTTACTGTGATGTAAAGTCCTCAATATAACTTGGGATAATGATGAGTCCCCAGACGTTTGTTACTGTGATGTAAAGTCCCAATATAATTAAACCAATTGGGATATATGATGAGTCCCCAGACGTTTGTTACTGTGATGTAAAGTCCTCAATATAACTTGGGATATATGATGAGTTATATGCACAATGCCAGGAATATCGCCATTCTACTAAGCATAATTCTGTGGAAACTTTATCTGGAATGATCGACTGTCTTGTATTACTATATTAGCGAGATTTACCATGTGTGACTCATATCTCACTACAACGGTTTGACATAGCGAGGCAAGTTTCTTAGTTGTATACCTCGGTTTGTATATCAACATTGAAACTAACCATTATTTCAGTCCAAAACCAAACCAAGCAGTAGCCCTAACGCTAACCCTATCACTAACTCTTACCCTGATCCAAACACCAAAATGTACAAACCGAGGTACAATATATCTACCTCACAACGTAAGGAATACAAAAGAGCGCGCGCGTGCACACA
>CM037795.1:36740876-36790876 GCA_021229015.1 Solen grandis | reverse complement strand
GTTGGATTTGTAGACAAGTACATAACCTGCTCACTTCCCAGTAGTAATGAAAACTTGAAAGGACTTGTACTCTCCCGACAGACTCATCATCATACAAGGACATGCAAAAAGAAGAGGGGTGTGAACTGTAGATTCCATTTCCCGAAACCACCATCAGAAACAACTATAGTTGCTCGACATCCAGGAGGTGAATGGCAAAGGTCGAGATCGCCAGAGCAAGGCAGGTTCTCACTTCTGTGATGGAAACGCTAGAACAAACCGGCACATACATTACACTGACTGAGCTTCTTAATGCAGCCAATGTCCCTCAAGCAGTCAAGTCATCAATGAAAAAGACTGCCATTATTTTGAAAAGAACACCAGCAGAGAGTTATGTTAATCCATACAATCCAGTGCTCCTTACAGCATTAAGGGCCAATATGGACATCCAGTATATCACAGATGTGTGGGCCTGTGTTGCTTACATTACCTCGTACATGTGTAAACCTGAACACACTATGTCAGACCTTATGCGAAATGCTTGCAAAGAAGCCAATACAGTCAAGGACAAGCTGAAAAATATAGGCAACATATTCCTGAAGAGCAGAAATGTTTCACAGCACGAAGCAGTAGCACGTCTACTAGGCCTGCCCCTCAGAGAAACAAATGTACCTGTCGCTTTTGTACCTACAGGATACAGCCACCAACGAACAAGAATGTTGAAACCACCTCAGGTTTTGGAGAAAATGAGTGCTGATGACACTGATATTTATCAACCAAATATTATTGATAAATATGCTGCTCTCCCAGATAATCTGGAGAATGCATGTTTGGCAGAGTTTGCAGTCAATTACTTGACAGGTGCCCGAACAGCTCTAATAGAAGAAACGCTGGATGAGATAGACACTCATGAGGATGATACAAGCAGCAGAACTATCAAGCTGAAGAATGGGCTGGGAAAGATGACAAAACGCAAGAAACCAATAGTCTTGAGAGGTTATCCTGTATCCTCCGGGAAGGATTCTGAAAAGTACTTCCACAGATTGCTTCTGTTATACATGCCCTGGAGACAGGAAGAAGAGTTAAAGACTGAAGGTACCTTTGAAGAAAAGTTCTCTCTTGTCCGCGACACAATCCAGAAAACAATAGAGCAATATGAACCTTTCTTGGATGAAGTGCAGGTTGCCTCAACTATGTTAGATACTGACAATTGTGATGAAGAAATATGGGATAATATTGCTCCTCAGGCAGAGCAGTGCCGAGATGAAGAAGTAGTAGAAAGTCCAGAGTTTTCAGTACTGGAAACGGACAATTTAACGCCAGAACAAATTGAAAATGGTACTGATATAGCAGACATTGCTCAGCCACATTACAGCCTATCAAGTCATCGATATATAGAACCACAAAATCGGTATCTTTCAATGGTCCGTAGCCTTAATGAAAGACAAAGACTATTTCATGACCACATATTCCAGTGGTGTAGGCAGATGAATCTAGCCACATCGAAAGAGGAGGAACCAGAACCATTTCACATATTCCTGAGTGGGCCAGCTGGTGTAGGGAAGAGCCACGTCATATACACTGTTTATCAGACTGCTGTCCCTACTCTCCGAAAGGCTGGAAACACGCCAGACTCACCTACAGTGTTGTTAACTGCTCCTACGGGAAAAGCTGCAGTAAATATTGGAGGTACAACCCTACATACTGGATTCCATTTACCAGTTATGCGACCTGGATCTCGTCAGAGTTACACAAGGCCATCTCCAACTTATTTGAATTCAATGAGAGCTACTTACTGCAACTTAAAGATCCTGATAATTGATGAAATTTCAATGGTGTCATATAAAACATTTTCGCATTTAGACCTTACACTTCAAGAGATATTTGAAAACAGCAAATTGTTTGGCGGTGTATCCGTAATGACTGTTGGTGATCTACTCCAGCTTCAGCCTGTTGGTGAAAAACCCGTATTCAGCAAGGGAGGTCATGGCTATGAAGCCCTTGCTCCTGCACCATGGGATTATTTCGCATTATATGAGCTCATTGACATCATTCGACAAAAAGGTGACCCTGAATTTGCCAGCCTATTGTCATGGATCAGGATTCGAAAACATACAGAAGCTGACATAGAAACACTCCAAGGTCTGGGTAATACTGAAGTGTCAGAAGACTGTGTGTCATTGTTCTTTACAAATCCATTGAAAGATGCATACAATATTGAGCAGTTAATGAAGTTAAAGTCGCATGTTTATACTATAAATGCTATTGACACAAAGAAAGACCTCCATACTGGACCTCCATACTGGTAGAATTCCTGTTACAGTGACAACCACAAACATCCATCAGACTGGTGGGTTGGCAGCAGAAATTAAAATGGCAGTAAATGCTAGGTATATGCAAACAAAAAACACTGACTTAACAGAAGGACTTGTGAATGGAGCTACAGGAACAATCAAGAAAATTGAAATACCAGCTCAGAAGCCATTATCAGGAACTCTTTATGTCAAATTTGATGACCAAAATATTGGAAAACAGCTAAAACAAACATCTAAATACGAGCCAGTTTCATCAGTGTTCAGTGTGATCGAAAATTTAGTGTCTGTCCAAGTGGAAAGAACTCAATTTCCTGGAACACTGGCTTGGGGCATAACTGTTCACAAAGCACAGGGGAGCACATACACAGAGATGATAGCAGACATGACTTTCTCTGAAAAACAGAAAAACACCATGCCTGGCCAAGTATATACAATGTTAAGTAGAGCCAAATCCATGGATAGATTGAAATTGGTTGCCTTCAAGCCCAATAGAATTAGTGTAAACAATGCTGCTGTTGAAGAGATGGGGCACTTGAAAACCAAATCTTTGGATATTGAAGACACAGTAACACAACAGCCTGCAGCTGAATGTCTTTGTGTGAGTTACCTCAATGTAAGATCTCGGAAGAAACATCATGAGGATGTGATCTGTGACCAGACACTTATGAACTCTCACATTATTTGTATTTCGGAAACCAAAGTAACCAACTGTGCAAAGTATCAGATAAAGGAAATGGATTGTCAGTCAGCCAGCACAAAGCATGGGTTAGCTGTATACTACAACTCTTTCTTGCATGCTACACAGATAGAGTTGCCAGGTGAGTTTGGCCTGATGGAGGTTATTGCCATGAAGTCCGGCAGCCAACACGTAAACTTGGATCTGTGCTCGATGTTGCATTCACCAACTATCCCGCTGAAGGCTGCAGTGTTATCAACACCCCAGTATGTTACACGGACCATCACCTCATCTCTCTGCAGCTGAAACAGTAAAGTATGTGTGTGTTATTATGCTATGGTGTAATTATATGACTTATTATAACTTTATTAAGATTGCTGAAAACTTGCTTTAAATAAATATCACTGAACATTTAGATTACTGTTGTCCTTTATTTATGAAATTACGGTTGCTATGGTAGCAGATACAAATCATTGATCTTTCAATAACTTTATTCAAGTCATTTGAGTCAAATTTAAGAAATTTTGTTGCATTACATTTCTTATGTCTGAAGATTATTTTGAAGACTTGTTCATCAATTCATAAATGTATTATTGATTACAATATTGAGTCAAGGTGGAGCCGGTAGGGGACTTCATGTGTTGCATACAACACCAGTTACTTGTTTATCCTGTATTCTTATTTATCCTGTATTCTTAGAGATAAATTACCCTAAAGTCTCCAGTAATTTGATAATTAAAGGGGAAATATATGTACATGTATATGATAATTAGATAATGAAGTTAATACTTCAATATAAACTTAGTCCCCCCCCCCCCCCTATATGTACATATAAATTTAATGTACTTATTCAATTATACACTATATATAGTGTATACTAAGGGGGTTTGAGGGGCTAAGTTAGATGTCCTGAGTGGGCTAAGCTCAAACAGGAATGAAAGAGTACAAGTTTATTTTGGAGTATAAAGTGTTATATGTTGGTTTGCTCCAACAGTATGGCAGGCATGGTTTATTATTTACATATATACAAATTAATATATAAGAATAAATATATGGCCCCCAAAGAATAAATGTAGAAAAAAACCTTGGGGGTAAGTATGGAAGTCTATGGTAATGGCGATCAATACAACCCATCTATATAAAACATAGTTATATTTAAAATGTGTCACCCCACAGTCAATCGATCCCTTGGAACAACAACATGTTGCCCCAGGGTTTGAAAATAAGTTAAGACATTGGTTTAATGAAGCTGTGAGAGGAGAAAACACGCCCCTGGAGGACAATTCAATCCTCCTGAAGAGGCTATATAAAAATTTGCTAAAAATTCCGATATCACCCCAGATCAGATCTGATTGACTATGAGGTGTCAAGGGGAGATGATTCCCTATTAAAAGTTAAAACTTTAATAATATAACAATGTTTACACATTATGATGGATGGGGTGTAGAACCCTATTTTATCCCCACACCAGGCCTAATAATTAAGAAATAACTTTTTAAAAAAATATCCACTTCTATGCAAACAAAACGGCCCCATAGGGAATAAAAACTATATATAAAGGCATAGATAACAAAATATGTACAAAAAGTACATTATTTACAATAAAACTTTAGCCTCGGTGCCGGATAAAAAGGGTTCCCATACATAGTATATATGTTTGATCGCCATTTGCCTAAAGGGTGACCCTCCTCATAAGTGTACTGATGCCCAGTCTATGCAATCAGCTAGGAGCTCGTATCACAGTATATTTTTAGCTCACCTGAGCACAACGTGCTCATGGTGAGCTTTTGTGATCGCCTTTTGTCCGGCGTCCGTCCGTGCGTGCGTGCGTCTTGCGTCAACTTTTCCTCTAAACAACTTCTCCTAAACCTCTGGATGGATTTTGACCAAACTTCACAGGAATCATCCTTATCATGACATCTAAGTCTCTCAAAGTTGTTCAAATTATTTTGATTGGGTAAATAAGTAGGTCACAAGAGCTAAAAATAGATTTTTAAAATGCAATATTAGAAAATCTTCTCCTGCAAAACTGTAAGGCCTAGAGCTTTAATAATTGGTATGTAGAATTGTCTTATGGACATCTACAAAAGTTGTTCAGATCATGACCCTGGGGTCAAAATTGGCCCCGCCCCAGGGGTCATTTTATTTTTCATAGGTTTAAATAGTGAAAAACTTTAAAATCTTCTATGAAACAATAAGGCCTAGATCTAAGATATTTGGCGTGTAGCATTGTCTAGTGAATCTCTACAAAAGTTGTTCAAATTATGACCATGGGGTTAGAATTGGCCCTGTCCCGGGGGTCACTTGTTTTACATAGACTTATATAGGAAAAACTTTAAAAATCTTCTCCTATGAAACCATAAGGCCTAGAGCTAAGATATTTGTGGTGTAGCATCATCTAATAGTTCATTACCAAGATTGTTCAAATCATAGCCCTATGGTGATAAATGACCCCGCACCAGGGGTTACTTGTTTAACAGAGTTATATAGGAAAATCTTAAAAATCTTCTTTTATTGAATCCATAAGGCCTAGAGCTTAGGTAATAAGCTCACCTGAGCACAACGTGCTCATGGTGAGCTTTTATGATTGCCTTTTGTCCGGCGTGTGTCGTCCGTCCATCTGTCCGTGCGTGCGTGCGTCTTGCGTCAACTTTTTCTATTAAACAACATCTCCTCCTAATCTGAAGGGATTTTGACAAAATTTCACAGGAATCATCCTTATGATGTCCTCTAACAAAATTGTACAAATTATTATGTTTGGTTGAAAAAGTAGGTCACATGAGCTAAAAATAGACTTTAAAATACAATCTTAGAAAATCTTCTCCTGAAATACTGCAAGGCTTAGAGCTTGGATATTTGGTATGTAGAATTGTCTTGTGAACTACTACAAAAGTTGTTAAAATAATGACCTTACCAAAGTTTGTTTTTAATCATGGCCCTGTGTCAAAATTGGTCCCACTTTAAGTATGTTCATATTATAAATCACTGAAAGCAATATTTCTTAGGTGAGCGATTAAGGGCCCTCTTGTTAAATCTTGTCTGTCATCTGGCAGTCTAATAGATAGACAGCCAGGGCTTGATATACAGACTTGCTGTGGGCTTTACTGGGATTTAGGACATTCTCAAGGGAAATAGACAACCCCGCTGTTTTTAATGTGGATATAAGTTTTGATCTGTGTGATCTAAAGACTTGACATTCCAATAAAAAATGTAGCGTAGTATTTTTGGCTTTGCATTTTTCGCACATAGATTGTAGATTAAGAATATATTTTCCTCTATTACCCGATAAAAGAGTTGTGCCTAGACGGAGTCGGGTAATACATTTATCTAAATTGATTGATTTGGAATAAATACTTGGTCGATTAAAACTAGCAATAGATCTATTAAAGGTATCATGATATGTTTTTTGTTTAATAAATTAGACCATTTATTTTTGACAGTGAATACACTTCTGATTTAGCTAATGGACAGGGATTGGTTATATTTGTAAATAAAAGACCTTCCTTTGCCGCCCTGTCTGGTTCCTCATTTCCCTTAATACCAACATGAGCTGGACACCAGATCAAATGGACATTTAAACTTTTTGATAAGCATTTATGATATATAATATAAATTTCTTTAATTAATTCAGGTCTGGAATTACTGTTATTGTTTTTGATAGAGATTAAAGCAGCTAATGAATCTGAAAAGTATAACCGTCTAAGGTGGTTGATATTCAACAATCCAGGTAAGTGCTTGAATGAAAGCATATAACTCTGCTGTATAAATCGATAGATTATTATTAAGTCTGTCAGTATACTGGATCTGTAAATGAGGAATTGTGTAAGCTGCATTAATAAAATAGCCCGTTCCTGTTGGAGCATTTATTACGGGGTTGTCTTCCCTCCTTGAATCTGAACGCGCTCAATATTTAAGGCAATGTTCCTCTCTTCTCAAGCCCAGAGGGGGGCGGGGATACCGGCTTCAGACGATAATAAATGTACAGGGGTGGAAGGGAGGGCACGAAGTGCAATTCTTAAAGCCTTGTTTTGGAGTTTATCTAATTTGTCTAATACTGATTTTTGGGCACAAGAATAAATAGATGCTCCATATTCAATTTTTGGTCTAATCAGAGATTTGTACAATAATAACAGACTATGTTTGTCTGACCCAAAGTCCGTTCCTGACAACATTTTTATAAGATTGATATCTTTTTCGCATTAATTTAAATATAATTTATATGTATATGTTCTGAAAATGTAAATTTTTGATCAAGCCACATGCCTAAAAATGAAACCTTTTTTTTTCAAATTTGATTTGGGTTCCCCCTAATGTAAGATCTACTTTATTTATATTTTTAATACCAAATATATTACCTAAAGTTTTTTGTTTACTCAGTTTAAATCCCCATTCTTTGGCCCAGTCCCATACTTTGTTTAATCCTAATTGAGTCTTTCGTTTTAAAAATGCTATATTTGGACCAGACGTCCAAGCCCCTAAGTCATCAGCGAATTGACTGGTAGTCATGCCTGTTTCTTTTAATTTTTCTGGTAAGTCATTGACTAAAATAGAAAATAAAAGGAGAGATAAAATTGCTCCTTGAGGGGTACCTCTATTTATATCTTTTATTTCTGAAGTAGTATTACCAACTTTAACTTGAATTTTCCTATTTTGTAAAAAGGATTTAATGTAATTGAAGCAATTTCCTGTAATTCCGTATTTTCTTAGTTTATATAAAACTCCTGAATGCCAAGTTAAGTCAAAGGCTGCTTCAATATCAATAGATTTGGTCAGGATGTTTGTCTATATGTTTTCTTGGATGGGTTCGAAATAGGTCATATGGGGTCAAAAACTAGGTCACCAGGTCAAATCTTAGAAAAACCTTGTGAACACTCTACAGGCCTACATTTTTGTCCCAGTCTTCATTAAACTTGATATGAATGATGACTGCATGAATTCCCAGTTGAGTGCAAATTCAGGTAGGATCAATGTGTAGGTCACTTAGTCAAATGTTAGAAAAACACTTTAGATGCCAGATGTTTTGTCATTATGCCTAACACAGCCATCTTATTCAGGTGAGCGACACAGGGCCATCTTGGCCCTCTTGTTTGTCATTAAGCCTAACACAGCCATCTTACTCAGGTGAGCGACACAGGGCCATCTTGGCCCTCTTGTTAATACTGTTTCCGTTGGTACTTTGATCGCTTTTATTAAAGACGTTGGTATATATAACAAGCTTTGATTTTACTTTCGTGATATACGTATTCTTCTTCTGTGCGAGATTTACCTGTGTATAGTTTTGTGACTTATCGTAATTTTAAACGTCTTTAGACACCGTATGACGTCTTTCGACTGTTGGGGTGTCTTTAAATCAATATTCTATTCTATTCTATTCCAATTAAGTGCAAATTTAGGTAGGATCAAAATCTAGATCACTTAGTCAAAGGAATTTCAGAAACACAAAAAGGAAGCGGAAAAGCAAAAATTATTTTTTTCTTCATCTAATGAAGCTTATAATAACCGTTCTTTGTCTGAACTTCAGGACGCCTTAAAAAAATCTCATGACACCGCTGCAGGCCCTGATGACATTCCATATCAATTACATGTACTTCGAAATCTTCCACACTCTTCATAGGATTTTGATTAAGCGTGTTTAGACACCGTATGACACCGTATGACGTCATTCGACTGTTGAGGTGCCTTTAAATCAATATTCTACTCTATTCAAATCGTTTCGATTCTTCTATGAGACCTTTTTAGCTCACCTGAGCACAACGTGCTGATGGTGAGCTTTTGTGATCGTCGTCAACAATTTACTTTAAACGACATCTCCTCTGAAACCGCTGGAAAGAATTTAATGAAACTTGGCAGGGATGATCCTTGAGTCAACCTTCACAAAAGTTGCTAAAATAAACTTGATCCATGTAGAACTCTGGTTGCCATGGCAACAAAAAGAAATAAAAATATGAAAACTACTTCAAAACTACTGGCCAGATTTTAAAATAAATTGGTACAGATGTTCCTTGGGTCAACCTATTTATCTCAGGTGAGCGATTTAGGGCCATCATGGGCCTGTTGTTGGTATGTAGCATGATCTTATGACTCCCTACCAAGATTGTTCAAATTATGACCCTGGGTCAAAATTGGCCCCGCCCCAGGGGTCACATGACTTAACATAAGCTAATATAGGAAAAACTTGAAAAATATTCTTCTCCGAAACCACAAGGCCTAGCTTTTTGTTTTTAGCTCACCTGAGCACAACGTGCTAATGGTGAGCTTTTGTGATCGCCTTTTGTCCGGCGTCCTTCCTTCCGTGCGTGCGTGCGTGCGTCTTGCGTCAACTTTACCTTTAAACAACTTCTCCTAAACCACTGGATGGATTTTGACCAAACTTCACAGGAATCATCCTTATCATTACCTCTATCAAAGTTGTTCAAATAATTTTGATTGGGTGAATAAGTAGGTCACAGGAGCTAAAAATAGATTTTTAAAATGCAATCTTAGAAAATCTTCTCCGACAAAACTGCAAGGCCTAGAGCTTTAATAATTGGTATGTAGAATTGTCTTATGAACGTCTACAAAAGTTGTTCAGATCATAACCCTGGGGTCAAAATTGGCCCCGCCAAAGGGGTCATTTTATTTTTCATATGTTTATTTAGTGAAAAACTTTAAAAATCTTCTTCTATGAAACAATAAGGCCTAGAGCTAAGATATTTGGCCTGTAGCATTGTCTAGTGAATCACTACACAAGTTGTTCAAATTATGACCCTGGGTTAGAATTGGCCTTGCCCCGAGGGTCACTTGTTTTACATAGACTTATATAGGAAAAACTTTTAAAATCTTCTCCTATGAAACCATAAGGCCTAGAGCTAAGATATTTGGTATGTAGCATCATCTAATGGTTCATTACCAAGATTGTACAAATCATAGCCCTATGGTGATAAATGACCCCGCACCAGGGGTTACTTGTTTATCATAGAATTATATAGGAAAATCTTAAAAATCTTCTTTTATGAATCCATAAGGCACAACGTGCTCATGGTGAGCTTTTATGATTGCCTTTTGTCCGGCGTCTGTCGTCCGTCAATCTGTCCGTGTGTGCGTGCGTCTTGCGTCAACTTTTTCCATTAAACATCTCATCCTAATCCGCTGAAGGGATTTTGACAAAATTTCACAGGAATCATCCTTATGATGTCCTCTAACAACATTGTACAAATTATTATGATTGGTTGAAAAAGTAGGTCACAGGAGCTAAAAATAGATTTTAAAATGCAATCTTAGAAAATCTTCTCCTGCAAATCTGTAAGGCCTACAGCGTGTAGAATTGTCTTTTAAACCTTTACAAAAATTGTTCAAATCATGACCCTGGGGTCAAAATTGGCCCCGCCCCAGGGGTCACTTGATTTAACTTAGGCTAATTTAACTTCTCAGAAACCACAAGGCCTGGGGTTTAGATAGTTTGTGTGCAGCATTGTCTAGTAGATCACAACCAAGTTTGTTCAAATCATGGCCCTGGGGTCAAATTTGGCCCCGCCTAGGTGTCACCTGAATTTACATAGGCTAATATAGAAAAAAGAAAAATCTAAGAAACCACAAGACCTGGAGTTTAGGTATTTGGTTTGTAGCATGATCTTATGACTCTCTACCAAGATTGTTCAATTTTGACCCTGGGGTCAAAATTTGCCTAGCACCAGGCGTGCTGGGCGTCACTTGATAAAACATAGGCTAATATAGAAAAAAACTTGTAAAATCTTCTTCTCAGAAACGATAAGGCCTGGGGTTTAGATATTTGGTGTGCAGCATTGCCTAGTAGATCACTACAAAGTTTGTTCAAATCATGGCCCTGGGGTCAAAATTGGCACAGCACCATCGGTCACCTGAATAAATATAGGCTAATATAGAAAAAAAATTAAAAAATCTTCTTCTCAGAAACCGCAGGGCCTGGAGTTTAGATATTTGGTATGTAGCATTGTCTACCACGTTTTTACAAATCATTATCATTGGGTCAAATTTGGCCCCACCCCAGGGATCACTTGATTTAACATAGACTAATAAAGGAGAAACCTGAAAAAAATCTTCTTCTCAGAAATCACAAAGCCTGGAGTTTAGATATTTGGTAAGTAACATGAGCTAATAGACCTCTACCAAGTTTGTTCAAATAATGAATCATGCATTGTCTAGTGGATCTATACTTAGTTTGTTAAAAATCATGGCCCTGGGGTCAAATTTGGCCCCGTCATAGGGGTTATCTGATTTACATAGGCTAATATAGAAATAACTTAAAAATTCTTCTTTTTTTTTTTAGAAAACTAGAAAACACATGGCCTGGGGTTAAGATATTTGGTGAAAATTAGCCCCGCTCCAGGGATCACTTGATTTTACGTAGACTTATTTTGGAAAAAACTAGAAAAATCTTCTTCTCAAAAAACCACAAGGTCTGGAGTTTAGATATTTGGTATGTAACATGGGCTAATAGACCTCTACCAAGTTTGTTCAAATCATGACCCTGGGGTCAAAATTGGCTCTGCCCCAGGGGTCACTTGATTTTATATAGCCTAATGATACCAGGTGAGCTATCAAGGGCCATCATGGCCCTCTTGTGGAAGAAGAAGAGGAGGCTTGTAATTAAGTTTGGATGATTTAACCCCCCCCCCCCCCCCAATTAGCTAAAGCTGATTGTCAGATGATTTTCTTTCTGGATGCAGTTATATGAAACACATAGCAGAAGCTGCCTGGTATTGTTGTTTGGTGTATTGCACTAGTGGTGCCTTTGTCATCAGGAACACAAACAACAATAATCTGTAAAACATCAATTACTGTAACCTTTATATAGGTTGTAAAACAGTGGAAGGCTCGGTCTGACTGAAACCATATTGTAATATTCCAAAGTGAGTTTTAACGGCCCATTTTTCTTCCAAAAGCAGTGTATATTCTTCAGACAGAAAGGCAATGTGTGTGCAACAGATCTGTTACCACAAGCAGTCTGTACATACTCATTGTTGACACTGTTTCTACAATGCATAAGATATAATCTATTACTTAAGATCATTCAAATGTTTATAAAAAAAATAACTAATTTGCATATTCTGTATGTCTTTGTCAATTTTTTCCACAGACCTTCCATTCACTTCTGGTAATGAATCAGGAGTGCAACAAGAGGCCAATGATGGCCCTAAATCGCTCACCTGAGATAAATAGGTTGACCCAAGGAACATCTGTACCAATTTATTTTAAAATCTGGCCAGTAATTTTGAAGAAGATGATTTTTAAAGTTTTCATATTTTTTTATTTTTTTCAATTTTTTTTTCTTTTTGTTGCCATGGCAACCAGAGTTCTACATGGATCAAGTTTATTTTAGCAACTTTTGTGAAGGTTGACCCAAGGATCATCCCTGCCAAGTTTAATCAAATTCTGTCCATGTAGTGAAGTTTTTTCAAGGAAAGCTGTGATGTTTTTAGAGGTTTTGCAACTTATCAAGATTAAAATTTATACAGGTTTGAAAATAAGTTCCGCTCCCTGAGCACTGATCAGTTTTTATTTGTCGACGGTTGCACGTAAGGTGACCCGCCACTAATTTATTTAAATCTGTCCAGTGTTTTGAGAAGATGTTTTTAAAGTTTCTTTATCTTATTAAGGCCATAGCACGCCATGGTTCTATACGGATCGGAATATTTTTAGCAACTTTGTAGAGGTTGACCCAAGGATCATCCTGTACCAATTTATTTTAAATTGCCATAATTTAGTCAGTGTATTTTAAATGTTTTAATGTTTCTCTTTTTTGCATGGCCACGCAAGTTTTTCATCAATTAATTTTAGCAACTTTGTAGAGGTTGACCAAGGAACATCTGTACCAAGTTTATTAAATCTGTCCAGTAGTTTGATAGAGATGATTTTAAATTTTCAATTTGTTTGCACTTATTTGTTGCATGGCAACAATTCTTCATGTAAACTTTATTTTAAGTTTTGAACCTAAATCCAAGGCATTTCCAAGTTCATTAAATTCGTCACTTCAATTCATTGGTTTTGCAGCACGAGTCCAAGGCATCCAACTTGGTGTAACAAAATTTCATAAAGAAAATGTGCCAGTTTCAAATTTTGAATTCATTTAATCTTTGGGAAATTTGCTGATAGAATTGGGAAATAATAAGGCTTTTTTGAATTGGGAAGTCACCGAATATCGGCCTCAGTTATATAAGGTAAAAAAGCCCTGTTAAACATTAAGCGGTTAAGCGGTCCTGATATGGTAATCCTCTAAAACCCGGAATCTTCTCTTTATCGTGCATTTTACCGGTCTGGAGAATGTCAGGATCATGCAGTTTCCACTGTGTGTATGAAGATCTAATCACATTACCGTCAGACGAATAATAAATAGCTGCCAGTATTATCCCAGAAACGACTGGCGGAGTTGTTTGGGAGTCTAATCTGCTATGTATGGACTTAATTCATTAAAACAGTCATAGAAATATATAAACTTAGGAAGCATCACTATGAAACTACAATTCAAGAGTCCTAGACTAAGGAGGATGCTGAGCTACGGCGATTTAGTAAATACATGGTATTTTCTAATATGAGTTATGTGCGGTTTCTAATGTTTTTGACTACATGATTTGTTATTGTGAGAGCCCGTATCAAACGATAGGATGGCTTCAAAATCCTTGGTTCTATACCCTAAGATATTAAATAGATGTTCGGTCCAGATACTAAAACATGTAGCTCCCTATCACTACGTGACGATTTTATCAAACGCGATGTCTCTGCACTAGTATTTTGGCCAATGCCTCATTACTTAGTCTCTTTAAAAGACTACGAATACGAACTCGCCGTACAACACGCACTCATGTGTGCTCTGAACTTTTAAGACTCTCAACCACTATAGTCCCATACAGAAGGGATCAAATGATCCTGTCAAGGTTTCCAATACGTTTGGCACCTTGGATGACGATGAAGGGATGGAATGCTCGGACAGCGGGCAACCTCCCTCAGTTAATCAGAAACAAAAGCAGAGATCAGTTAAAGCACAAAAGTAGAACAATGTTAAAGTGATTATCATTCTCTCCGTTTAAACCATGCAAAATTCTATATTACAGTGGAACTGTAGAGGACTTAAAGCCAATTTTAATGAAATCCAACTAATCCAACTATTAGTAATTTCTCTCCAGCTGTAGTTTGCTTACAAGAAACATTTTAAAAATCAAATGATAAAGTCTCCTTTTAAACCTATTCATCCTATGATTTTACTTTTGATAATCGTGAAAGGGCCGCTGGCGGCTCTTCAATTTTAGTCATGAATAATATCCCACACAGCAAAATTCCTTCAAAATCTAATTTACAAGTTGTTGCACTAAGTGTGACATTACATAGAATTGTTCCAGTTCCGTTTATATACCATCCAATTACAATTTACGTCCCGATGAATTAGACGATCTTACCAATCAACTTCCAGAACCATATCTTTTTTTAGGCGACTTAAACGCCCACAACACGCTTTGGGGATGTAAAAATCTTAAAAAATAAAGGCAAGATACTGGAAGATTTTATTAACAAAACAGATCTTTTGTCTTTTTAATAACAAATCTGATACTTACTTACACCCAGCATCAGGTCATTTCTCAGCCCTTGATCGGTCAATTTGTCACCCCACATTCCTTTTAGAATACGATTGGAGAGAACATGATGATTTGTGTGGAAGCAATCACTTTCGTGTTATTCTTAAAAAACTTAGGCACAAGCTTTGATGATCTCTCCTCGTTGGAATTTTAAAAAGGAAGATTGGGGTAGGTTTCAACTTCAATGTAATGAAGTTTTGAGATCTATAAATATTTTGAATACTGATGACACAATAGCTCCCTTTTCCTCTAATCTCCATTCTATAGCAGAAATCTGTGTTCCTAAATCAAAAGTTACAAATAAAAATCGACCATGGTTTAACGACAAATGCAAAAAAGTAATCCGTAAGCGCAGATCAGCTATTAAAAAGTTAACTGTTAGACCAACTAAGGAAAATCATGATGAAATCAGAATACTTAATGCAAAAGCTCTCATGACCATAAAACAAGCCAAGAAAAATTCCCTGGCGTGAATATGTTTCAAAATTGAATTCTAAAACTCCGATGAAAAAGGTATGGAAAATGATTAAAAAGATATCTTTCAAAATCTCTCGACATTAAAAAAAAAAGAATTTAAAAATGAAAAGCAAAAAAGCATAAATTTAATTTTAATTCTCCAATGATGAATCATATAATAAACCGTTTTCTTTAAATGAGCTTGATGATTCTTTAAAAAATCACATGCTACTGCTGCAGGCCCTGATGACATCCCATACCAATTACTACGGAACTTATCACATTCTTCTTTGAAACTCCTATTAGAAAATCTTAGAACCATGTTGACATGGCCATCCCCCGTCGAACTCTTGCTCTTTAGAAGATGTGTTGGAGAGTTGAATATTTCATTTCTAAAAGAATATTTTTTGGTAATGAAGAATGATGTTTAAAGTGATTATAGATATGAAACCCATGTGAAGACCTACTAATTCCTCTATTTTGAGGTCTACAGGTAAACTGTGATAAAAATTAAGCCTGAAAAATAACAAAGGGCAATAACCAAAACATTATAAAAGGTAGAGTTATCATTCATGTGCACTGCACTCCTCCTCCATAAGATCTATCCACCTTTGAAGTTTCGAGTTATCTCAAATACTTTTGAGTTTTACTCCGGACAAAATGTAAGCCTGAAAAATAACAAAGGGCAATAACTTAGAAATTATGAAAGGTAGAGTTATTATATTTGTGCACTGAACTCCTCATCAATGATATCTATTCACCTATGAAGTATCAAGTTGATACCTCAAATACTTTTCAAGTTATGCTCTGGTCTGAAAAATAACAAAGGGCAATAACTCAAAATTATGAAAGGTAGTTATCATTCTTCTGCACTGCACTCCTCCTCAATGAGATCTCTCCACCTATAAAGTTCCAAGTTGATACCTCAAATTCTTTTTAAACTTATAGTCTTAAATAACAGTCTAAAATAACTAAAAAATTATGAAAGGTAGAGTTATCATTCTTGTGCACTGCACTTCTCAATGAGATCTTTCTACCTATGAAAAATCAAGTTGATACCTCAAATACTTTCGAGTTATTCTCCGGACAAAAATTAAGTCTGAAAAATAACAAAGGGCAATAACTCAAAAATTATAAAAGGAGTTATCATTTTTGTGCACTGCACTCCTCCTCAATGAGATCTATCCTTGATCCAAATTTTTTAAAATTCTTGTGCACTGCACTCCTCCTCAATGAGATCTATCCACCTATGAAGTATCAAGTTGATACCACAAATACTTTTCGAATTATGCTCCGGACAAAAATGTCGGACGGACGGCCGGACAGACGGACGGAGACTTTTACCGAAAGGCGGCGGGGGATAAAAAAATCAACCCCTGATCCAATTTAATTTTAATCAAAGTTCAATGAAATCAGGTCTACTTATGGAGACCATCTACTTATGGAGACCGTTATGACCTATATACTGATGGCTCTAAAAATGGAAATACAACCACATGTGCAGTCATAAGCTACTTTTACACAAAATTAAATCGTTTACCGGATGGCGCTTCGATTTTCTCTGCAGAAGCATAAGCTGTTGAGTTAGCTTTAAATGCAATATCTTCTATTCGGTCCGATACATTTCTCATATTTTCTGATTCCTTGTCTGCTCAATTTGAACTTTGAGGAAGCCTTCCTGCTGGCTTGCGGTAGGTCGGTGGTTCTACCCGGGTACCTCTGTGTACTGGGGGTCTTCCTCCACCTGTAATTAGCTGGACGTCGCTATATGATTGAAATACTATCGCAGCGACGGTAAACTCCAATATAACAACAACAATATGAACTATTCGAATCCATTAATGCATTATAATAAAACATCATAACCTGTCTTTTTCGAAACAAATAATATTCATATGGGAATTCGTGCATTCGTGGTAATGAGAAAGCTGATCGTGCTGCTAAAGCAGCCTCCGATTTAGACGAAGTTGATATTAAAATTCCATTTACAAATTTGAAATCTTCCATAAATAGATTGATCCTTTCAAAATGGCAATCTAGTTGGGACAATATTCAATTTAATAAGTTACATTCTATTCAACCATCCTTAGGTTTTTGGTATTCATCTTCCCGCGCTGTGCGTAGAGAAGAACGTGTTTTTAATCGTTGTCGCATAGGACATACTTGTTTGACTCACTTTTATATCGAGAACAACCTGTATGCATTCCTTGCCAGGAGCAGTATACTATCAAACACATTTTAGTCGACTGTATTGATTCGACTGTATTGATTTAAATCTTATTAGAACTAATTATTTTAATGTGACATCTATGTTAGACCTTTTTAATACTGTTTCTGTTGATACATTGATCGCTTTTATTAAAGACGTCGGTATATATAACAAGCTATGATTTTACATTCGTGATATATTATATGTGTTTACTGCTCTGTGGGATTCACTTTTGTATAGTTTTGTGACTTATCGTAATTTTAAGCGTTTTTAGACACCGTATGTCGTCTTTCGACTGTTGAGGTGTCTTTGAATCATCAATATTTTATTCTATGCTCAATTATTGTGTGTATCCCTATTTCGTTATGTAAACACTATTATGTTTTGCGTACAGAGATTTCGTTTCGTGCATACTTTCATCACACTATGTGCATCGTCATTATGCCGAACGTTATTACAACGGGACACTTTGTTCGAGTAATTTTTAATTACGACAACAACAACATGGCGTATAAACAATAGGGCGAGGGCATCCTTGTCCTAAAGACATAATATAAACGTTAAATTTTGAGAACATTAAATGTTGAGTATGTGATTATGAACGTTTTGCTTACGAGAATAATGAGAAAAAATTTGTGAAATAAACAGTATTTTTGGATATGCACGAAAATAAGCAGTTCTAATTCAATCACCTCTTCGAGATATGACTACATTATTCACAAAGACCAGATCACATTTACGGTCTTGGTTTCCATTACTTCATTTATACATGCACATGAAGCTGGTCAGGAACGTTTCACAGTTAATGTCTATTGTGGACGTTTCGACATCTCTTTTTCCAACAAATACAATCACTAATAAAGGTAATAAAGGTATATTTTTAGCAATGGCATACCGTACCCAGTGTTACAAATCGCGTACAAGCTGATTGGTTCCCATAACTGTTAATCCTGTCGATATGTCCGATTATACGCAAACCTTTTCTTACGCTGTATCTGCATGTGACGTCAAACCAAGCATTTCCGGGCAGAGTTTCCACAGTAACAGACATCGTAACTTCATTTCCTTGATTGTCATTATCCAAAGCATATTTTCCTTGTCTTCCATTATGCAGTATTTTTGCTGATAAAACTTTTGAAAGTGTCATAATTTTACAGTTCTCGTCGATAGATACAAGGTTGTTGAGAAATCTAACTATTTCTATCCCGATGGTATACAGTATTTTGCTATTATTTATCTGTATTGGTGTCGATTCGTAACATGCGCAGTATTCCTCAGGTATGTATGATTCTGCGCATGACCTATCTTCAGGTATAGCAGTCAGTAAACTTTTGCCACGGCTCCATGAAACCGTATTCCCAGCATAATTGCTGCTCAGAATGTCAAGCACTGTTCGATGGACATCAAAGGGCGTTGTTAATCTTTTAGAATTAATTGTCATATATCTATGTATTTCTGGATAGTTCTTTTTAATGTGATCAGGTAATACGATACTGAGGAAAGGCATTCTTGATTCGTATCGCCCAACCCAAGAGTTCCTTATAGAATCGTAACGAGGGCCGTGATCGCTGAAGACAATTAGAACTGCGTTGTCAAGGAAACCTTCATCTCTCATCCACGAAAACAAGTTAGCGTAGTCTTCATCTGCATAATTCAGGTATTTCAGATATCTGTGTGACAACTCTGTCATGAAAGACCAGACAAATTTCCTTTCATGACGGTACCGTTTCAGGAACCTCTTAAAATAGTTGATGTTCTCAACATGCTTTGGAGTATTCAGATTACAGAACTTTGGACTCTTGAACTTAGCTCTATGCTTAGGCGGCACATGTCTGAAAGTATTAACACATCGCTATCATAACTTAAAAAGAACTCTTGTCAACATCTAAGTGTCCTAGCTCCAATTCAACCAACGACTTCTTAATATGACTTCTTAAATTAAGAATTTGCACATAAATAAGTTCGTAAGTAATCTGTATTCCACTAACATCATTGTTGATAATCTTGTACATGTAATTCGCAAAGTAGTGGCATTAATATATATATAAACTATTGCAGAAAGAAATATCTTTACAAAGAATATTTAGCGTAAGAGACAAGAGATCTGAAAGTTTAAGAAGTGTTACGATATATTTAATATGATAATGATGGTCCGTGACTTTTAAATAATACAAGAAAACATATTTGTTGCTTGTCGCTAAATTTAGGAAATGCAATATACTAGCAATTAAAAAAAGAGAAGAAACTTTTCAACATGGTGGTTTTAACGTTTGAATTTTTCAACTAGATGTTTTTCATATTCAAATAGGTGGATTAAATATTATTTGCCAATTGACAATCATGCAGAAACATATGCACCCTGAAACTCCAATTTTATTATGGAATATCCTAAACAAGAGGGCCAAGATGGCCCTGTGTCGCTCACCTGAGTAAGATGGCTGTGTTAGGCATAATGACAAAAATCTTGCATCTAAAGTGTTTTCCTAACATTTGACTAAGTGACCTAAATTTTGATGCTACCTGAATTTTCACTCAACTCAACTTCATGCAGTCATCATTCATATCATTTTAATGAAGACTGGGACAAAAATGTAGGCCTCTAGAGTGTTCACAAGATTTTTAAAATTTGCCATGGTGACCTACTTTTTGACCCTATGTTGCCCAGTTTTGAATTCACCCGAGATTTGATGTAAACAAACATGCTGACCAAGTTACATTAAGGTTAGTCTTAAACTGTGGCTCTAAGTGTTCACAAGGTTTTTCTTTGATTTGACCTCGTTTTTCACCCTAAGTGACACAATTTCAAACTCACCTAAGATATCATGTAGACGAACATCCTGACCAAATTTCATGAAGACCGGGCGCTGGGCCAAAACTGTTGCCTCTAGAGTGCTAACAAGGTTTTTCTAAGATTTGACCTAGTGGCCTAGTTTTTTGACCCAACATGACCCAATTTCAAACTCATCCGACATAGCATAAAGACAAACATCCTGGCAAAGTTTCATTAAGATTGAGCCAAAAATGTGGCATCAAGCATGTTCACAATATTTTTCTAAGATTTGACCTTGTGACCTAGTTTTTGACCCCACGTGACTCATTTTCGAACTCATCCAATATATCATTTAGTCGAGCATCCTGACCAAAACTATTGAATAATGGGCTAAAACTGTGGTCTCTAGAGATTTCACAAGGTTTTTCTTAGATTTGACCCGGTGACCTAGTTTTTTAAACCCACATGACCCAATTTCAAACTCCTTCAAGATATCATGTAGACAAACACCCTGAACAGCTTTCATGAAAATTGGGCGAAAACTGTGGCCTCTAGAGTGTTCACAAGGTTTTTCTAAGATTTGACCTGGTGACCTAGTTTTTGACCCCACATGACCCATTTTCAAACCCATCGAAGATAACATGTAGAGAAACATCCTGGCCAAGTTTCATGAAGATATGACCAAAACTGTGGCCTGTAGAGTGTTCACAAGGTTTTTCTAAGATTTGATCTGGTGACATAGTTTGTGACCCCACGTGACCCAATTTCGAACTCATTCGAGATATCATGTAGACAAACATCCTGACCAAGTTTTATGCAGATTGGGCTAAAACTGTGGCCTGTAGACCTGGTGACCTAGTTTTTGACCCCACATAACCCAATTTCGAACTCATCCGAGATCTCATGTAGACAAACATCCTGACAAAGTTTCATGAAGATTGGGCCAAACCTGTGGCCTCTTGAGTGCTCACAAGCAGTTGTTGACGACAGCCAAATGGCGATCACAAAACTCACCCGAGCAAAAGTGCTCTGGTGAGCTAAACATTAATGCAAACCAATAAAACGAGTGTTATTTCGAACTCTTTGGATTTTAACCAAGATTGGTTCTAGAAATAGGTAAAGATCCTTTTAACACAGCTTACGCCGAAAACAATGAAACTTGGTATGCAATCACCGTCACAATTCTATGTATAACAAGAGGGCCATATGGTCCTAGATCGCTCACCAGGGAATATAAAATTTTTAATCGAACAGAACAGGTCGCATATACACATTTTCATCGATATTAAACATGTATATAGCCCATCATCGCGTAGGTTCGAGTCCCGGTAGGGTCATTTGGATTTTCACGTGAGGAAGACTTCCAGCTTGCTTGCGTTAGGCCGGTGGTTCTATCCATATACCGCAGTGCATTCGGGTTCTTCTCCACCTGTAATTAGCTGGACTTCGCTTTATAACTGAAATACTGCTGCAGATAAGATTGGTTCGAAAAATAGGTCAAAATGGTCGAAATACTTTTATACAGCTTACGTCGAAAATAAAAACAATGAATCTTGGTTAGCAATCACCATTACAATTTTTTGTTTAACAAGAGGGCCAAATGGCCCTCGATCGCTCACCAGGGAATATAACATTTTTAATCGAGCAGAACAGGTCGCATATAAAACTATTCATCGAGATTAAACGTGTATATAGCCCCTCACCGCGTGGGTTCGAGTCCCTGCAGGGTCATTTGGATTTTCATGTGAGGAAGCCTTACAGCTTGCTGGTGTCTTACCGTATATCATCGTGCATTCGGGACCTTTCTGCACCTGTAATTAGCTTGAAGTCGCTTTATGACTGAAATACGGCCGTAATGCCGTAAACTCAAACAAGATGGCCATAGAGGCCCTAGATGGCTCATCTGAGTTTAGGGTTACCCAAGAAACATTTCTACTAAAACAAGAGGGCCATGATGGCCCTGAATCACTCACTTGCTTAGAAATGAGCAACATATGTTGGATTTTTCATACAGACCTATTTTTGGACCCCACATGACAAAACTTCGAACTTGACCAAGATATTATGAAAACAGACATTCTGAGCAAATTTCATGAAACTGGGCCAAAAATATCGCCTCTAGAGTGTTAAGGCTTTACTAAGATTTGACCCCGTGACCTACTTTTTAACCCCACATGACCCAAAAATCGAACTTTTTCAAGATTTTATTCAAACAAACATTTTGACTATGCTTCATAAAGTTTTGGCAAGATTGGGCCAAAAAATGTGGCCTCTAGAGTGTTAAAAAGGTTACCCAAGGAACATTTTTCCTGAAATATTTTGAAATCTGTCCAGTAGTTTTGGAGGAGATGACTTTTCTATCCGATTCCATGGCAACCAGAGTTCTACATGGATCAAGTTTATTTTAGCAACTTTTGCAAAAGTCCACCCAAGGATCATCCCTGCAAAGTATAATCAAATTCAGTCCAGCGGGTTAATTCTGTCCAGCGAGTTCTAAATAGATCAAGTTTATTTAAGCAACTTTTGTGGAAGGTCATCCGAGCATCTTTTCTACTAAGTTTGATCTAATTCTGTCTAGTGGTTTTAGAGAGAATGATCTTTAAAGATTTCGCTATATACATAAAAGGGAAAATTAGCCCCGCGCCCTGGCGGCCATGTTCTTTTTACTGGATCGGAATTATTTTAGCAATCTTGGTAAAGGGTTACCCAAGGAACATCTGTACTTAAACATTTTGAAATTTGGCCAGTAGTTTCGAAGGAAGTGATGTTTTAAGATTTCCTAATTGTTTTCTTTCCGATGCCATGGCATCCAGAGTTCTTCATGGATCAAGTTTATTTTAGCAACTTTTGCAAAGGTCCACCCAATGATCATCTCTGCAAAGGATAATCAAATCAAGTTCTGTCCAGCGGGTTAATTCTGTCCAGCGGGTGCAAAGGAAATGCTTAAAGCAAATTGATGATGACGCACGCTGCACGACGACAGGTGATCAGAAAACCTCACCTCACCTTCAGGTGAGCGATTTCCGGTCATCTTCGAACCCTTGTCTTTTTAAGTTAGAATCTGTTGGTACTCTCGCGAGCGTTATAATATTAAAAGGGTTATAACTCCTGACCATGTTGGCAAATATCAGCAATAGTCCGCCGAGAGATAACGGCACTAAACATTGTCATTAAGTTGGAAATTATGACTTAAGAAATATAAAGATGCAAACAATCTAATTGTGGACGACGGACGCTGAACATCCAGCGACCCTAAAAGCTCATCCTGAGCACATGTCCTGAGCACATGTGCTCAGGTGAGCTAAGAATATGTATATAACTCTACATAAATATTATATAATAGATATATTCCTTAGCGTGAAGGTGTCAATAGCAAGAGCGTCATGATAACCCTAAATTGTTCACCTGAATTCACATGCCAAAGAGAAAATTCTTAAGGATAAAATTGCTCATATTATATGGATAAAATTGCTCATACTATATTGCAGTTAAGAAGCAAAGGGTCAAAACTCTGTAACAAATGAGTTGGTATTCTGTAACAAATGAGTTGGTATTGGCAACTAGACTTGATACTGATACATCGCGTTCTATTGAGTTTACCAGTGGTTAAAGCGATGTCATTTAAAGTTCTGTTTTAAGCTCTGGCGACCAAGATTGTTTTGGCTTTTTTCGTTCAGTACCACACACTGACCATTTTTACTGAGTTTCATCAAAATCTAAGCGGTTAGATGTCTGTAACATAATTTTCTATTTTAGCTCTGGCAGCCATTTTGGTTGGCGGACCACAATTTTACCTATTATTGTTTTTTTACCACATAGGAATCACTCCTGTAAAGATGTCGTTTAAAGCAAAAGTTAACAACGCTCGGCGGCAGATAATATATTTGGTTATTAAAATGTAAAAAGCCTCACCTCTCCAATATTTCATTCATATAAACATCCTCTAGGCTCAACCAGAACGGGCGCATGTAGGCCTTTGCTGGCTTAGCCAGAAACCCTTTTTTCTTTTCGTCATTAAAAGGCGATTTCAAAGGTGTGTCTTCCGAAAAATATTTTGCGCACCGCACTGCGTTTTTGTCGTTCCAAATAAAAGGATACCCATCTAAGTAATCTGTATAGAATGTCGGGAACTCTTCCTTAAAATACCCCGTCGTCAGGGCAACAATGTTTGGAAACGTGTTGTCTCCGACCTTCATGTATCCTTTTAAATCATATGCTCCAAGATCGTGTAATATCTGTCTAGTTCTTGGAAGACTTCGAAATGTCGACCTTGACACGGTGTCTAATCCGAACATTATGACACTTAGATGCTCAGCATCCTCCGACTCGTATATCTCCATCTCTGTTAAATGTGGACCGTCGTATCTTTTATGACCAGCTACAACTTTATGGAAAATAGGAGTTCCATCTTGGACTTTACACAATATCACCTGGAAGTCTGTCGTGATGCTGACTGGAAGCGACACATTACGTGTTTCCGAAAAAGTCAGTTCGTGGTCAGTTTTTCTTTCAATATCACTGATATAACAGCTTACCTGGGTTATGTTGATGTCTAATGTTTCTAGTGCACTTGTATTCATTTGCAGGATATCGTTTTCGTCAACAAACACAAGATTTGGAATATCACTGCATGTAAGAGGCCTTTGTTTCCAACCATATTTCCTGACAGATGCATCAAATGGGTCCATTGATGGAAAAATGCATGGGGTATTGTGGAAGTTCTGTTTAACATTTTCTCTCCGTATCACAAATATTCCAAGTACAAATAAAATAAAAGATAATTTAGTTCGGTGAATTGCAAGAAGAATGACGATCCGTTTAAGTTTTTGAAACATTGTGTCACCCACAACTAACTGTTATAATATAACATTTGCCGTCTTTTATGCTCAACTCTTTCTAAATAACCTTTACCTCTCGAACTGGGATTCTGAACACTATTGATCTGGTTTATTTGTGTTACATACGCTCGCCTTATGACCAAATACGCCAACCTTTTCTCGAACTGGGATTCTGAACACTATTGATCTGGTTTATTTGTGTTACATACGCTCGCGCCTTACTTATAGCAACCTATTGCGTGTTGATAATGACCAAATACGCCAATAGCTCTGCCATTGTGGGTTAGTTTATCAAATAAAAATGATGGAATTTTGCTAATTTAAAACAGACCGCAACATAAAACTGAATATTTATTGTAGTTCATTAGTGTATTACAGGAAGTTTTGTTGGATTTTACGTCCAATCGACAGTACTTCAGTCAGGGGCAGCCGTGGCCTAGCGGTTACAGTCGTGGACTACAAATCTCTCAGCCCCTCACCGCTGTGGGTTCGAATCCTGGTAGGGACTTCGGATTTTTCATGTGAGGAAGCCTTCCAGCTGCCTTGCGGTAGGTCGGTTGTTCTACCCGGGTACCTCTGTGTACTCGGGGTCTTCCTCCACCTGTAATTAGCTTGACGTTGCTATATGATTGAAATACTATCGCAGCGACGGTAAACCCAAATACAACTTCAGTCATTTCAGTCTTGAGACAAAGCTGCAACACTGCACGAGCACAGCGTAGGCATGTGGCAAGGTACCACACCCAGTCACAATATCCTTCAACCGGTTCTTAAACTAATCTTATTTGCTGAACGCCAATCAAGGATTTTAAACCAGTACCATTCCAGTACCATTTTTACGACTATGGAATATCGTGGCCTGTAATCGAACCTAAGACCCCCGCTCCCGAGGCGTACGTTTCTCTACAAGCCATCTTCATACTCTCGAAGACAAAAGCATAGTAAATCATATAACCCAAGTCCCGACGATCCGGTCTTCAATATTGTGTTTGATACGAATTATAAATCGGTTAGTGGTTAGTGTTAACTTAAAAACAAGAGGGTCATTATGGCCTTGAATCGCTCACTTGATTATAAATGAGCAACATATGTTGGATTTTTCATATTGACCTACTTTTTGACCCCTCATGACCCACGTTTGAACTTGTCCAAAATTTTATGGAAAAACATTCTGACAAGTTTATAAGATTGCAAAAATGTGCTCTAGGTGTTATCAAGGTTTTTCTAAATTTGACTCATGACCTACTTTTGACCCCACATACCAATTCAAATTGTCCAAGATTTATGGAACAAACATTCTGACAAGTTTAGTGTTATCAAGGTTTTTCTAAGATTTGACCTCATGACCTACATTTTGACCCCCCACATGACCTTAATTCAAACTTGTCCAAGAGTTTATGGAGACAAACATTCTGACCAAGTTTCATGAAGATTGGGTTAAAAATGTGGCCTCTAGAGTGTTAACAAGGTTTTTCTTAGATTTGACTTCGTGACCTACTCTTTGACCCCACCTGACCCAATTTCGAACTTGTCCAAGATTTTATGGAGACAAACATTCTGAGCAAGTTTCATGTAGATCTGGCCAAAAATGTGGCCTCTAGAGTGTTAACAAGGTTTTTTTTATTAGACTTTACCCCGTAACCTACTTTTTGACCCCACCTGACCCAATTTCGAACTTGTCCAAGATTTTATGGAGACAAACATTCTGAGCAAGTTTCATGAAGATTGGCCAAAAAATATGGCCTCTAGTGTGTTATCAAGCCAATGTTCACGACGGACGCCGGGCGATCACAAAAGCTCACCCTTGAGCACGTTGTGCTCAGGTGAGCTAAAAACCGTTACTTGGATAACATTCTAAATTTTTTTGTCAATCATACATATTGAAGTGTTTGAAAGCATAACAAATCCATGTTTGTGTGTATATTCCAGTGTTGACAATTAAGAAACCTGTAGAAAGCCTTCGGGTTCTTAATTCTAAGAAATCAAACTGATCAATCATGTAGTTTTCCAGTGTCAAGTTGTTAGCATATTTCAACTAGGTACTTAAATTGATGTATATTTAAGGACTGATGTGATGTTGCTTTGGGCCCTGCGATTGGTTATTTGGCAATGTTTTGCTAGGTGAAAATCAGTCCATCTAAGAATACACAAGAGAGGAATGTATAATAATATTTTTGTGCAACCGTATATTAACCATACCTTTATACATGTTAAAATGAAACTACAGATTTACTGATAATACACTATTTGACTGATAATACACTATGTAGATGATCAAGAGGGCTATAGAGGCCCTAAATCGCTCTGGTGAGTATAGGGTTACCCAAGAAACATCTATACTAAAACATTTTGAAATCTGGCCAGTAGTTTTTATTTTTTACCCTGGGCCATCATTTGAACAAAATTGGTAGGGGTCTACTAAGCTATGTTACACGACAAATATCTTAACTCTAGGCCTTGGGGTTTCTATCAGAAGATTTTTTTCCAGTTTTCCAATATATGCTAAATCAAGGTACCCCTGGGGAGGGGTCAATTTTGCCCCCCCCCCCCCCCCCCCCCCCCGGCTATGATTTAAACAAACTTGGTAGAGGTCAAATAGGCCATATAACACATCAAATATCTAAACTCTAGGCATTGTGGTTTCTGACTTGATTTTTCTAGTTTTTCCTATAAAAGTTTATGTAAAATCAAGTGACCCCTGGGGCGGGGCCAATTTCGACCCCATGGTCATTATTTGAACAAACTGTTAAAGGTTCATAAGACAATGCCACACATCAAATATCTAATCTCTCAAGTTCTTAAACATCAAGGGTCAATTTGAGTTTAACAAGAGGGCCTGATGATCCTGAATCGCTCGCCTGAGAAACATTGCGCTCAATGCCAATTATTGTATTACGAGTCATAGTGAAAACATTATCTATGCATTACAGCAAGATCATCTAAGCACAAAAACTGTACCTAACATCCAAACTTTGAAGGTCATAGCTCTAATAAGGCTCTAATAAGTATATTAGTAGTGAAGGGTGGCAGTATGGTACCCTCGGTACCATAAATTATTTTTTTTATGGTACCGAGGTACCATACTGCCACCACGGTACCGAAATCGAAAATTTATGGTACTATATACAAAAAAAGATTTATGGTACCGTATGTTGCATGTAATAAAAAACATGTCCTACCTGTTAAATCTAACTAAGATGACTTAAGATCGGATAGAGAGAAAGAGTATACCAAACATTCGAATGACGCAATATTGTCATTTTGACGTCATGTTTTATTTCTTAGTTAAAGGAGGACCACTTCTTAACGTTATGTAAGTTAAAGGGGATTGACAATTGTAAAATGTCCTTTCAGACATTTGGGTTGGCCCTGAAAAGGGCCGTTTTGTTTCTTATTAATTGTGGTCCATACCACACGTTGTACAGTCCCATCCCATCACATATCTCTTCATCCATCCTGCAAGGAGATGCAAATGACAATGGGTTAGATCCTTGTCACCTATGAAGTTCAGGCTGTCTCCCGATCCCTGTAGTAGGGTAGATGGTACATCTTCAAAGGTAACTGACAGGTAGTTAGGGAGATCTCCCCTTTTTAAAAGAGTGAGATATTGATCACACACCTCAACTCGGTCGTGATAGCTGTCTGGGTCGCACTCTTGTTCCTCATAGCTGGGATTGTCGAGGAACAATTTTAGCAAGTCTGGGGTGCACATTCGTGTGTACGGTCTCATGTTTCAATCATGAATAATAGAGTATGTGCACTGTTTTATAGTACCGGATTGACCTACTTTCTTGTGTTGGCGCACACCAATCAGAGAACGTTATTTTTCATCCAATAAAAAAATGATGTGTTCGACCTTGACCTGAGTTGGATAGCATTGCCTTTGGCCTTGACCTGAAGTGGATTGACCTACTAACCTACTTTTTCTTGACTATAAATTGTGTAATGCTGTGTATGTATTCATTCTTCACCATGAAGTTCCTTCGTAAGTTATTCCGACGTGCAAGGAAGGCGTTACGAAAGGAGAAGAAAGTAGAAGTCAAGGAAGAGGGTGTCAACTTGTACCCGAGTTTACCCCCTTTGCCATTGTACCCGGATTTGTCAGGGTTTTACCTGGCATATCCAGAAGCCAGCAGGCATTACTGGCGGTATTTGTATTTGAGTGAGTGCTAGACACTTCTCAATAAATAACGGTCCTTTTCAGGACCATTACAATGATGTAGAAAGGATAACTAATACAATTGTCATATGATTTTTATTGTGTTTAACAACAAACATGTGTCATACAGCAACAATGAATTAAACTTGGGTCATACAGCAAACAATGAACGTAACACAACTTTGTTTTCGAGTCTAGTGTTCAAATGTCACATTTTTCGCTTCTTAGCTGGTCGGTTACACTCTGTACTGCTTGTTGATGGGTGAGCCTCAGGACACACGATGCATGTGTTGACGCTTCTCTTGCGTTTCTTGGGTTTTACGGTAGGTTTCTCCAACTCAGAGACAGCCTCTAGTAACTCAACATCACTGTCCGTCTGTGGCACTGTCTCAACTACGTCCATTTTCTGCATTTCACTGTCCGCCTGTGCATTTACTGTAGGTACAGTACTATTCATTCCTTTCTTAGGACAAGCGGATGCAAAGTGGCCTTGTTCGTGACAGCTGTAGCACACTGCAGGTTTTGGGCAATTAGAAACAAAATGTCCCGGTTCATGACAACGGTAGCACACCCGTACTGTTTGAGGTGTTGAAGCTTTCTTCGTACATGCCGATGCATAATGCCCCTTTTCCTGACAGCGGTAGCATGTCACTTGTCTTTCTGTTTCTAGTCTGATCAGCTTGTCACTGATAGCTTGTAGTTGTCCTTTCACCCAGAACTCAAATGTATTTCAGGTCATTCTGAAGAGAGCAGTCTGAATCAGGTTTGAGAGTGATGAAGTGGACGGGTCACACCGCACTTTATAGGCCTGAGATCAGGTGGGCGGAGCTTAGATGTATAAAAAAGCTTTCCTCACTTACTTATAATCACAACGATGTCGAGTAGTGAAGAAAGCAGCGATGATGAGCCACCTGCAAAAAAGATATACGGGAATATTATTCCATACAGCCACGGTCACAGAGAACTTCAAGAAAGTTTATAACGAATGGCCACGTGTATGATGTTACTTTTGAAAGATATAAAAAACCGTTTGAATTTACACATCAACTTTTCAATGACATGGTGAAACAGTTATACAGAGAAGCACGGGTCAATGACAACGATCAAATTCGTATCTCCATAAATCATCCTGACCTAGCATTTGGTATCCACATTCCGTTCGGGAATGCAACACACATTTCAGGAGATACGCTGTTGAACGAAAGAGAAAGCATCACAAAGCAACCACAAGTTTGAGATTCATGACGGGCATCTCCAGTTAGAAATGACACATGTCATTATGCCTGAGGGAGGTGGTGAAAGAAGAAAGAGAACGTTTGGATCGCACATGAGCATTGAGAATATGACCAAAGTCAAACGAAGTATGGTAAAGATAGACAATGTTCACGACAGTATGTTTTTGGCACGATCAGTTGTGGTAGGGATATGTAAACTCAATAAAACGGACGATACAGCCTGGAATAAGCGATGGAATTTGATGAGACAATCTGCAAAATTACTTCAAAGCCAAGAAGCCAAGACATTGTTAGATAGTGTGGGCATTAGTCCAAATCAACCTTGTGGTATAGAAGAATACAAGAAGATTCAAGCCCACCTTTATCCAGACTATGTGATCAAAGTGTGGCCACAATTTGAGAAAATGGACGTGTTGTTCAATCACCCACCTCTGACAGACAAAAGCAAAGTGATTCACATTTATCATCATGATAAACATTATGATTGCATTACATCAATCACTGGTTTCCTGGGATGCAGCTACTTCTGTGAACACTGTAACTACGGTTATAATAACAGAGAAGCTCACTTGTGCAAGAACATTTGTCTGTGTTACGCCTCGACACTATGCCCAAAAGAAGGATTCTTTCCATGTGGTCACTGTGGTAGAACATTTCATAGTCAGAAATGTTTTGATCAGCACAAAGCGAAACCAGGAAAATCTACAAAAAACATGTGAAAGTGTATGGAATTGCAAGACCTGTGGTCAAATGGTTGTGGGCACAAAGAAGAATCATCTCTGTCCTGGCACTAAGAAATGCAGGTATTGCAAGTCAGTTGTGGATGCAGAACATAAGTGTTATATCCCCACGTACAAAGAACCAGAGAACATGAAGTCACCGACTGTACCTTTCATCTTCTTTGACTTTGAGTGCCGATTTGATTTGGGTGAACATATACCAAACTTTTGTGTTGCTCAGCGTGCTTGTGGAGACTGTATGTGTCAATCCATGAAAAGCCCGTGTCAGAAATGCGAAGCTGTGGATGAGCCTAAAGAAAAAATATTTCGTGGTAACAACACTTTGTCAGAATTTTGTGCATGGCTGTTTCAACCCAGTCACAAAGGTACCACAGTGATTGCTCACAACTCACAAGGATACGATGCACAGTTTATTTTGAGGCACTTACTGACACATGATACAGTCAAACCAGAATTGATCATGAATGGAAGCAAAATTCTAATGATGAAAGCCCATCAAGTGAGATTCATCGACTCACTGAGTTTTCTCAACATGCCTTTGTCCGATTTCCCCGACACGTTTGGATTGACTGAGATGGCAAAAGGATGGTTTCCATTTTATGCCAACACGGATGAATACCACGACTACATTGGAGACTATCTCCCCGTACATTTTTACAGACCCAACAGCATGAAACCTGACAAGAGAGAAGCGTTTCTGAAATGGTACAATGCAAAAGTGGCACAAAAGGCTGTGTTTCACTTTCAGTTAGAAATGCAAAAGTACTGCAAATCAGATGTGGACATCTTGAGACGAGGTTGTGGAGAGTTTAGGGGAAAGAACTGTTGGCCAGTGACTAAATTGATCCGTTCCTGGAAGCGACCACTCTAGCTCAAGTGTGCAACAAAGCTTGGCGTAAAAATTCAATGCCTCCAAAGACCTTGGCTGTAATCTCTGATGACGGGTATCCAAACAAAACTCGATACTCAATCAAAGGGAATCGTTGGATAGAAACAACTGCTTCCATTGAGAATAAGCACATTCGCCATGCATTAAATGGAGGTGAAGTACAAATTGGACCCTATTACGTTGACGGATTCCACAAAGAGACGAACACCGTATACGAATTCTTGGGGTGCTGGACACACGGATGTCCAAAATGTTACCCAAGGAGAGACAGTGTGAACGGTTACACACTTCAAACTATGGAGCAGTTATACAATGCCATAAAATTTTGGTTGAAAGACTTGGCACAACAAGGTTACAACACAGTTGTAATGTGGGAATGTGACTTTGATCAGAAATGCAAGATTGAACCAGAATACGGAGATACTGTGAACCGTTTCTTTCCCTTCCAAGAACCTATTATACCTCGGGATGCTTTGTTTGGTGGACGAACCAATGCCGTTCAATTGTACCATGAAGTGGATACAGCCACCAAGGAAGAAATCAAGTATGCTGACATTTGCTCACTGTATCCATTCGTGAACAAGTACAAAGAGCAAATTTTCTAAAGCAAGAAGCTCAGGAGAGGGTGCAAGTGAAATAAAGAAAGATTCACTGACAGTGGTTACTATTGATCCCGAATCAATAAGTGCTTTACAGCAATGACCATTTACTGAAACTTCTGACTGGTTGGAATCACCAACAAGAGAAACAATGAAAGAGCCTGTATAAGTTCCCTGACCTCCTACTGGCCCTTGGTTGGAGGTCTTGGACGGTTTAAATCATCCTTAGAGGAAGTTGTGGAAGAAGAACTACACTCAGACTTCCGAACATCCTGACCTTTACTGGATTGAGGCCCACTATAATACCGACCACGATCAGACCGACCACTATTGTTCCAAGATGAAGAACCAGACATTCCCTTTTTGAGTTGTGACAGCTCCTTCTCCACTGCTCCAACTCGAGTATTTAGAGCTTTAACCTGTGCAGTCAGTCCTAACTGGTGTAGGATCTTATTTTCCACCGCAGTCATGTTTACAGAGCAAGGAGTTTTTGAAACAGTAGAACTTGATGTGATTGGGGCAGAAGAAGAAGAGACAGAAGGGGAAGGGTTAGGTGCTGACATGGGTGCAGAAGATGATTTGTGGGCTTTGAAGTCTTCCTCTATCTGTCGTAGTTCCCTACGAAGGATATTGAAGTCTGAAATGGACTCAAATTTATACCGATTGGCATTCCGTAAATCGCTGTCAAGAAGACCTGACCACAGCCGATTCCTCAACATGTCATTTTTGGTATAACGGTCTATGCCTAAATTGGCATTGGTGAGGAGTCTCTTCAATCTAAGGCTGTACTCAGCAACAGATTCATGAGACTGTTGCTTTGCACTATAAAACTCCTCTTTAAGCCCCTCTGAAGTAGCAACATTACCATAGATGGCTTCCAGTTCAACAATGATATCAGAAATTGAAGCCCATTCCCCTAAATGAAAAAGAACAGTGCGGGCTTTCCCCTTCAAACTAGTCCGAATGGCCTCCAATAAAATGTGATTTGGATATAAACCACCACGTAAAAGACAATTAAGGTCATATTTCCAGACTTCGAATTCACATTCTCCAGGCTTACCTTCCCCTGTAAACTGCGGTAATTTAGGAATACGTGCATGGGTTGCAGTAAATGAGGATTCAAACTGAGATGTATATGCTGCAGGGAGAAAGGGAGGGGGTGGTCTTGGTGGAGGAACAGGTTCTGTATTAGGAACTAAATTCTGTCTCTCATACTCCCTAACAGGTGTAGGAGTGTCATGTACAAAACGCCTGGCACCATAGTTGGACATGGGTGTACTTGTAGGGTATGGGGTTACACTATACCTACCAGATCTCTGTACTTGTTCTACAAAGTACTGCAACTCTGCTTCCTGGATAGCATGGAGATCAGTTGTATCTGCCTGAGCCATATTTACTCAAAGTGACATGAACACACTCTCAAAGAAATTCAAGAGTGAAATTCAAAACAAAATCAGAATGTATTTTTAAAACATGAATCTGGCAAACATGGTACTCCATACACAAAATACATTCATTTGAGTAAAATATGCTAAGTGTTTAAAAGAATAAGCACCTATGGAAACAGACACAAATGTAAAATTAAAGGGAGCACCACCTTATCACTTCAAACTTATAAAGCAAATTCTCAGCCTTACTCAATTGAAATAAAGGTCACACAATCTAAATTTGGAGGGGGTATATGTAGCCGGGTACAGGTATTTGGTGATTAATCAATAGGCTCAGTCGGTAGAGTGCAGGAACGGTTTTTCTGAGGCCCTGGGTTCGAGTCCCGGTCGAGTCATTGATTCTTTCACCACCTGTTACATTTGGCGCCCAACGTAAATAACCTACTGTTTGATATGGCTACTGCTTCGGCACCTCAAGAACGTTTCACAATGTTCTTTGTCTCTAAGAATTCGGGACGAATTCTAAAATGGAGGGGGATAATGTCACAGTACCGTTAACTCACAATAGGGGAGAATCATATGTAAGAGGCCGGGTAGCTCAGTCGGTAGAGCATTCGCCCTGTAAGCGAAAGGCCCCGGGTTCGAGTCCCGGTCAGGCTGCATATTTTTCTCACCCTGTGACATTTGGCGCCCCACGTTTGACGCCAGTTGTCGCAGCCAACCTATATAGGTAATGTAGGTTCTGCTTCGGGGTTCGTGACTCGGGAAAAGATGTTCAAAATTTGCAAAACAGGCTGTCAAGTGATCCTACTTTTCCTGCTTTTTCCTACTTTTTTGGCCTTAGTCCTATTTTTCCTTCAAAATTCCTACTTTTTCCTACTTTTTCGTTTTGCTTTGCAATGCGTAATTTCATTTGCTGTAAATTATGCTTGTGTTATTATAAAATTTAACTATTGTGGGCAATTAGGGGCATAATGCAATCTCAACATAAAAATAATTTAAAGGGTTACTCTCTCAGTAGTTGTATGCTATCAAAAGTAAAAACATGAATGAAATGCATATTGTACAAGGACTCATGGAAGTTGCAAACAAAAGAATGGAAGCTGCACGGAAGAAACTGGAAAAGTGTAGAAAGGAAAAGGATGTTATTGATGCTAAAAAGACTAAGGTGATGGATCGCCTAGTTTCACCTGTGCTTACAAAGAGTAAGTAAAGTGATTCTAGCATAATATGTTATTATTGGAAATCATCTGTCAGTGTCAGATTATGATGATCACTGTTTGTTTCTTAACATGCACAGCCAAGCCTTGTTTGTGTATGGTGCTTGGCTGTAATGTTTGGGATCATTTATTCTAACCTGTGAGGCCAAAATATGAGTAACAGTACTGATGATGGTTATAATATACCCATAAAAATTGTTTATGCTTCTCTTGTATTGATTTTTTTTTAATAAAGTTGGTGCAATGATGTTCTTTCTCTGTTAGTGAATCATATTAACAGAGCAAATATTAATAAGTACCTGCTTAATTATCATACATGTATATTGGAAGTTGTAAGTTTCTTGATTTCTGGTCTTCCTAAAACTTTGGTCATACATGCAGTGTCTTTGCTGGTGATCAATAGTTAAGTCATTTTGACATGTTCAGTTTGATGTTAGATCACATTATGTAATGTTAAGAGTTCATGTATTGAGTGTGGGGTGCCTGAAAAGTAAATTTATGTTGATGCCAGTTTTCAAATCTGGCATGATTATAACTAGTGAATTGTTCAATGTTGCTTCTTTATGATGCTTTAAATACTCAATAGCTAAGATTTTCCCTAATTATCAATATTATGATGTGTAATATTACTTACAAAACCTTGTTAATCTGTTTCTATGCACTACAAGATAAAATGTACATCAGCATTACATGCTTTACATTATAATGATTAATACAGTGTACAACAAGTTCAAATAACTGTATAATGTGACTGTTTTAATAGATTTAAGTAATTTTGGATTTATAACAAACGTGCAGGGCAAATGTACAATATACATTTTTATAATACAGACGTCAGTTAATGGCACTGACAAGATATTTGCAATATTTTATGTGTATGGTGAAAAATTTGTACAATTTTTTTTTTATAAAAATGTTCTGTTTCAGTCCTACTTTTGTCCTACTTTTTTTCTTCTATTTTCCTACTTTTGTCCTACTTTTTCTATATTTCCAATCCTACTTTTGTCCTACTTTTTCATAAAGGTGTGCTTGACAGCCTGGCAAAACACGACAGTGCGCAGTTCTAATAATTTTAATCAGCGAAAAGAATTCAGGCTCGCGCCATGTAAATCTCTCATAACGAAGTGCAGAACACAAATGCATGTAAATGATGAATGGGAAAATGCAAACAAATATGTATGACATCGATACTATCACTCAGTATTACCTGCAAAACATGACAGTGCGCAGTTCTAATAATTTTAATCAGCGGAAAATTGGTGAGAAGAACTATTAATAGATCGAGGCCCCGCCGGTTGAATGAATGAATGAGCATATGGATGAGCGAATAAATGACTGAATGAGCAAATAATTAATGAGGATGATTATGATCGTGTGTAGACAGGACAGACACAATAGACAATCTATAAATAGACATTACAAATTACTGTACTACAAAGGACTAAACGAGACATAAATGTGATGGAAATAATATGTAAATATGACACTGCGACATATATAAATTTGCAAAAGGATCGGACCACAAGTCATATCAACGTAAGCCCTCTCTTAAAATATTTACTTGAATTTGAAAAAAAAACAGAAACAAAACGCTTATACCGATTCCCCAGAACATTGGTATTTTACGGAGCGGAACAGGAGATATTCACTATCACATGTTCACCCCAATATTAAAATGTATGTAACTATGTGAATTTAACTGCCTGCATTTCGGTCTATTTCCCACCGGAACCATGTTGCTTGGGCTAGGCTAGGAGAACCAAAGTACACGTCATTGATTTACCCTGTATTGTATTCCAATAACCTTTGTCATTATTCTACAAAATATGTAACTCAAGTGGTACTCCCTCTTTGCCTCTAGCAAAAATGCATTATGAATGAATTCTACATATAAACGAGTTTATACGTTCGTCGTGCACATTACAAGTTGGAAAAGATCCTGTAGAATAGGAAACAATATGTTTTGAACATTCAACGAATGTTAACATTCATTCCGTTATGTAAAATACCGATTCCTCAAGAGCGAGGAACTGTACTTTACGGGACGGACGGGAACTAGAAAACTTGTACAAGTAAGTTACACCAGTCATTGTGAATGTTATGATATTGGAATTCATATTGGAATTATAGTTTTACCTTCAAAAAAATACTGTTTATGTTTGCTAGAGTGTTGGGTTTAACGTCCCACCGACAATATTTCTGTCATTTGGAGACGATGTCTACTGTTTAAATGTATGCACATATACAATTTTTAAAACCGAAAATCCATCGTTGATTTCATTCCGTTCCGGAGGATTCCATTGGCACACGTCTATATTATTGTCGAGCCCGCTTGCGGTGAGCGACTTAGTTGTCACAATGGCGGTTCAGTGTATGTATGTGCGTGCGTCCGTCCGGATTTGGTCTTGTTCGGGCTATAACTTCATAATGGATGGAAGGATTTTCAAATAATTTGGCAAATATGTCAAGCTCAGATGGAATGTCATGTACCAGATTCGTAGCTCTAAGTTCAAGGTCACAGATGGAGGTCAAAGGTCAAAAATGTACTTTTTTGCTTGTCCGGGTTGTAACTTTATCATGGCTGGAAGGATTTCAAATAATTTGACACAAATATCAAGCTCAGTGAGACGGAGTGTCATGCACAAGAACCAGATTCATAGCTCAAAGGTCAAGGTCATAGATGGAGGTCAAAGTTCAAAAACATGATCTTTTTTGCTTGTCTGGGCTGTAACTTCGTCATGGAAGGATTTCAAATAATTTGGCACAAATGTAAAGTTCAGTATGACAGAGTGTCATGCACAAGAACCAGATTCGTAGCTCAAAGGTCAAGGTCACTCTTAAAAGTCAAATGTAAAAAATTGTCTAAAATAGCTTATCCCAACCATTACACTTTCATATTTTTCGGGGACACAAATGTTAAACTAAGTAAAATGTAGTGTCATACATAAGAACCAGAATCGTAGTTCAAAGTTCAGGGTCATTCTTTGAGGTCAAAGGTCAAACGTGAGTTCATTTTTGCATGTCCGTGCTGATACTTCCCCGTGGATTTAGGGGTTCTCAAATAATATGACGCAAATGCCAAGCTAAGTGAGACAGTGTGTCGTGCACAACGTGCAAGTTAAACATAGAGATCAGAGGTCATGGAGTTGGATTTGCTTGTCAAAGTTGTAACTTAGACATGGATTGCAGCATCTTCAAACAGCTTGGTAGTTATGTTAACCTCAGTGAAGCGTAGTGTGGTGCAGGAGATTTTGGTCCCTAGCTCAAAGGTCTAGGTCACACTATGAGGTCAAATGTCGTGGAGTTGGATTTGCTTTTCTGGGCTGTAACTTAGACGTGGATCACAGGGTTTTCAAATAACTTTGTAGTTATGTTAATCTCAATTAGATCTAGATTTAGGCACAAGAGTTTTGCCCCTAGCTCAAAGGTCAAGGTCACACCTAGAAGTAAGATGTCATGAGGTTGAATTTGCTCGTCTGGGCTGTAAGTTGGACATTGATTTTTAAGAAACTTGACTCGACTATTTGAGTTTACAGTCGCTTCATCAGTATTTCAGTCATATAGCGACGTCCAGCTAATTACAGGTGGAGCAAGACCCCGAATGCACGGAGGCATCGACATGTTGCCCTTGGGCATCAAGTATACATTAACTCGTTATATGCGTTCATTCAATATATTGGAGAAACTATACATAAACAAGAGGGCCAAAGAGGCTCTGATCGCTCACCTAAGTATAGGGTTACCCAAGAAACATCATTCTGTACTAAAACATTTTGAAATCTGGCCAGTAGTTTTGAAGATGATTTTAAAGGTTTTTATTTTTATGTTGCAATAGAACTACAGTTCTACATGGATCAAGTTTATTTTAGCAACTTTTGTGAAGGTTCACCCAAGGACCATCCCCGCCAAATTTAATCAAACTCTATCAAGCGGTTTCAGAGGAGATAATGTTTAAAGTTTTCACTATATACATTTAAGGCAAACTAGCCTCGCCCCTGGTAGGAACATCTGCACTAAAACGTTTAGAAATCTGGCCAGTAGTTTTGAAGGAGATGATTTTTAAAGCTTTCATATTTTTAGCTGACCTGAGAACAACGAGCTCATGATGACCTATTGTGATCGCCTTTTGTCCGGCGTCAATAATTTTCTTTAAACGTCATCTCCTCCTTAACCACTAAGCCAATTTTGATTAAACTTTACAAGAATGTTCCTTGTGTGAAGCTCTACCAACGTTGTTCAAATGTTTCAGGTCCAATGCATATCTAGGTCACATGAGGTAAAAATAGATTTTTAAGTGAAATAATCTTCTCCGAAACTGCAGTGCCTAGAGCTTAGATACTTGGTGTCTGGCATTGTCCTAAGGACTTCTATCATGGCCCTGGGGTCCAAATTGGGGTCACTTGATTTTACATAGACTTACATAGGAAAAACTAGAAAAAAAATTCATGTCAGAAACCACAAGGCCTGGAGTTTAGATATTTGATGTGTAACATGGCCTAGAAGACTTCTACTAAGTTTGTTCAAATCATGGTCATTGGGTTAAAATTACCCCCGTCTTAGAGGTCACTTGATTTACACAGACTTAATTATATGAAAAACTAGAACAGAAACCACTAGGCCTAGAGTTTAGATATTTGGTCTGTAACATTGCCTAGTGAACCTCTACGATGTTTGTTCAAATTATGGCCCAAGGGTCAAAATTGGCATGCCTTAATTGAAAACCCTCAAGAGATCTTCTCAGAAACACCAAGGACTGGAGTTAAGATGCTTAATAGTGAACCTCACTCAAGTCCGTTCAAATCATGGCCCTGGTATCAAAAGCCCTGGTATCAAAAGAGCTATGACCTTCAAAATTTTGATGGAAGGTAGAGTTTTTGTGTGGACATTAGATGATCTTGCTGTAATTCTGCATGGATTATTTATTCAGTATGACTCATAATACTATAATATGCAATGAAGGCAATGTTTCTCAGGTGAGCGATTCAGGGCTATCTTGCTGTTTTTTTCTTCCCGTTGCCGTGGTATCCAAAGTTCTACATGGATCATGTTTATTTTAGCAACTTTTGAGAATGTTCACGCAAGTTTCATCCCTGCCAAAATTTAATCAAATTCTGTACAGCGGTTTCAGAGAAGATGTTTAAAGCAAATGTTTGACGACACTGAACGCAGGGTGTGCTCAGGTGAGCTAAAAATATTAACTTCATCTACAACAAGAGGGCCATGAGAGGGTCACCTAATTATAAATGAGTAACATATGTTGGATTTTTCATATTGATCTACTTTTTTACCCACATGCCCATTTTGAATTGTCCAAGATTTTATGGAAACAACTTCTGACCAAGTTTCATAAGATGGCCAAAAATGTGGCCTTAGTGTTAACAAGGTTTTCTAAGATTTGACTCATGACCTCTTTTTGAACCCACATGGCCCAAATTCGAATTTGTCCAAGATTTTATGGAAACAAACGTTCTGACCAAGTTTCATAAGGATTGGGCCAAAAATGTGGCCTCTAGTGTTAACAAGGTTTCTCTAAGATTTGATCTCATGACCTACTTTTTGACCCCACATGACCCAATTTTGAACTTGTCCAAGATTCCAAGATTTTATGGAAACAAACATTCTGACCAAGTTTCATAATGATTAGGCCAAACATGTGGCCTCTATAGTGTTAACAAGGTTTTTCTAAGATTTGACCTCATGACCTACTTTTTTGTCCCAACAGACCAAATTTCGAACTTGTCGAAGATTTTATGGAAACAAACATTCTGACAAGTTTCATAAAGATTGGGCCAAAAATGTGGCCTCTATAGTGTTAACAAGGTTTTTCTAAGATTTGACCTCATGACCTACTTTTTTGCCCCACATGCCCAATCAACTTGTCCAAGATTTTATGAGAAAACATTTGTTTCAAAAATTTTTCTATTTGACCTTGTCCTTTTTCCCCAAACATTCTGACTAAGTTTCATGAAGATTGGGCCAAAAATGTGGCCTCTAGTGTTAATAAGGTTTTTATAAGACTTAACCTCGTGACCTACTTTTTGACCCCTCATGACCCAATTTCGAACTTGTCCAAGATTTTATGGAGACAAACATTCTGAGCAAGTTTAATGAAGATATGGCCTCTAGAGTGTTAACAAGCCATATTGTTGACACACGACGGACGAAGGGCCATCACAAAAGCTCACCCTTGAGCACGTTGTGCTCAGGTGAGCTAAAATGCAATGAGCGGAATTGAGAAAAAACTTAAATAACTTTTTAAATGGATTGTTTTGTGAAGAAAAGCGACGGATATTTATATCATGGTAATTGAAATTAAGGACGTTTGTTGACTGTACGGCGTAAAAGACAATCATTTGTTTGTAAGCTACGATCAATTAATTTGTTTGTGTGTGTGTGTGCGGTATAACAATCATTTGTTGTGTGAATGTGTAGACAGACCAGACTCTGGAATGTCCGCCAACTGCCATGATGAATTATAAAGGATTATTAATTGTTGTTTTTCGTTAATATAACAGTAGTACTGACAAAAACCGACGTCAAGCTATTAACAGGTGGGCGAGGACACCAAGTGCACAAAGGTTTCCGGGTAGAACTTCCGACTTTCCGCAAGCCAGTTGGATGGCTTCCTCACAGAAATAATCCAAGTGACACTGATAAGACTCAAACCCACAGCGGTAAGGGGCTATCTGGAAGTGAGAGACTGTAACCACTCGGTCATAGGTGCCCTAGAATCATGCCAAGCACCCATAGTAATAATAACAATTTAAATGTCTAAGTCTGGGGCAATAGAGCAAAATACCAATTTAGGATAGCCGAGATCAGAAATTGATTAATTTTGCAGAAAGTATTGGCTCAAGGTTTGACCTCAGGCTCACTCTGAGATATCATATACAAGTTCCATTTTAACCTTATGACAAAATTTAAAGGATATTGTTATAAAATGATTTCCAATATCAGTTGTTTTTTTACCAGGACATTCAACTGTATACCAAGTAGCAGACATTTTCAATCAAATATGTAAAGCATTCGTCGGAAAAGTCTACCTGTATGGTTTTCTGCGATAATTCAAAAGAGCTTTGCGTAAAGGTTTATTTTATAAATTAAAACAGGAAAATTCTATTGTGGATTAACAACTATTTAATTAATAGAAATCAAAGTTTTCATTAGTTCGCGATTTATTACTATTTCAAATTTATGTAAGTGACATACCGGATTCATTAATTAGTACAACCAGGTTATTTGCTGATGAAAGCTCACTTTCAGTTTCCTCAGATAACATTTCTCTAATGGGATCAACCCTTAAAATCTTAAACTGGGCTAAACAATGGTTGATTAAATTCGTTCATTCCAAAACTGATGTTGTTGTTTTTTTGTTTGTTTTTTACTTAGTAATTTTATTAAACAATCTTTGTTATTTGATGACACCCCTCTACAGTATGTGGAACATCACAAGCATCTAGGTTTAAACAAAGACCTAAACCCAAAGATAAGCAACTCATATAAGCGTGTGAAGGAAATCTCGTATACCCTCGGCGCCACCGCGATATTGTGAGAAAAAGCCGGTGTGCTTGTACTTTCAGTAACTACTGCACGGAGTTGTGTTCCGACGCCATTCGAAGGCATACGATGATCATGTACAGCATAAGGTGCACGTGAAGAACAAGGTATATGGTCCTAAGACAACATAAGCTGACTGTAACTGGTTGCGAACGGTGGATACATTAAGTAAAATAATGACTGTTTAAATCCGAAAGTAATCAATATAAGGTCTTAATGATTGATAAAGGATTGGAAGGGACATATTATAGAAAAGAAATAGTTCAATTAATGAAAAAAGATAATCAGTTAAATTAATGAAAAAAAAAATCTTTGCTAATATTTCGACAAATATTTCCTTTATGACGAAAAAGTGAATAATGCTTTAACGTTTAGGTTTGTACTGCCGCAATTTTTAAATGTTTTTAGCTCACCTGAGCACAACGTGCTCAAGGTGAGCTTTTGTGATGGCCCTTCGTCCGGCGCCCGTCGTCAACAATTTGGCTTGTTACACTATAGAGGCCATATTTTTGGCCCAATCTTCATGAAACTTAATCAGAATGTTTGTCTCCATGAAATCTTGGACATGTTCGAAATTGGATCATGTGGGGTCAAAAAGAAGGTCACAAAGTCAAATCTTACAAAAAAACAAGAGGGCCATGATGGCCCTGAATCGCTCACCTGAGTACCATTGCTTCAACTGATGTCAAGGTTTTTAAACAGACAAGGATTCTGATATAACTTAATCTAAAACATTTTACCCCTGACAATACTACACACCAAATATCTAAGCAATGGGCCATATGGTTTCAGAGAAGACTTGGGTGCAGGGTCATTTATCACCGTAGGGCCAAGACTTTGAAAATCTTGGTAGTGGCCCATAAGATGATGCTTCATACCAAATATCTAAGCTCTAGGCCTTATGCATTAATGGAAGAAGATTTTTTAAGATTTTCCTATATAACTCTATATAAAACAAGTGACCTCTAGTGTGGGGTCATTTATCACCATAGGGCTATGATTTGTACAATCTTGGTAGTGGCCCATAAGATGATGCTACATACCAAATATCTAAGCTCTAGGCCTTATGGATTCATAGAAGAAGATTTTTTAAGATTTTTCTATATAACTCTATGTAAAACAAGTGACCCCTGGTGCGGGGTCATTTATCACCATAGGGCTATGATTTGTACAATCTTGGTAGTGGCCCATAAGATGATGCTACATACCAAATATCTAAGCTCTAGGCCTAATGGATTCATAGAAGAAGATTTTTTAAGATTTTTCCATAACTCTATGTAAAACAAGTGACCCCTGGTGCGGGGTCATTTATCACCATAGGGCTATGATTTATACAATCTTGGTAGTGGCCCATAAGATGATGCTACATACCAAATATCTAAGCTCTAGGCCTTGCAGTTTTGCAGAAGAAGATTTTCAAAGTTTGCATTTTTAAAATCTATTTTTAGCTCCTGTGACCTAATTATGCAATGGACCAGAACCATTTATACAACTTTAGTAGAGCTTCATCCAAGGAACATTCCTGCAAAATATTTTTCAAATTGGCCAAGCGGTTTAGGAGGAGATGTTGTTTGAAGCAATTGTTGACGCCGGACGCACGCACGGACGCACGCACGGACGCACGCACGCACGCACGCACGCACGGACGCACGCACGGACGACGGACGCCGGACAAAAGGCGATCAGAAAAGCTCACCTTGAGCACGTTGTGCTCATGTGAGCTAGAAAAAAACTGTTAACACTCTAGATGCCACACTTTTGGCCCAATCTTCATGAAACATGGTCAGAATATTTGTCTCCATCAAATCTTGGACAAGTTCGAATTTAGGTCATGTAGGGACAAAAAATAGGTCATGAGGTCAAATCTTAGAAAACCTTGTTAACACTCTAGAGGCCACATTTTTGGTCCAAACCTTAATGAAACTTGGTCAGAATTTTTGTCCCCATAAAATCTTGGACAATTCAAATTGGTCATGTGGGGTCAAAAGAGGTCAGAGTAAATCTTGTTAACACTCAGAGGCCACATTTTTGGCCAACTTATAAACTTGGTCAGAATTTTGTCCCCATAAATCTTGGACAATTTCAAATTTGGTTCATGTGGGGTCAAAAAGTAGGTGAATATAAAAAATCCAACATATGTTGCTCATATATTATCAGGTGAACGATTCAGGGCCATCATGGCCCTCTTGTTTTCCTTTTCATAAAGGCAATAAATTTTGTAGGGAGTAACTCCCTACTTTATTTATTTACTAGTATTTAAGTGGTTAGAGCGTCCGCCCTGGCATCGACAAGTCGTGGGTTCGATTCCCGCCCGCAAAATACCAAAGTCGTAAAAAAATGCTTGACGTTCATCCTATAAAGATATTTCCAGGAATGGTTTACCCGGTGTCAGAATAATGTGACTAGGTGTCTACGGCGTGATGCTGCGGTGTGACAACACTGCATCTGTCTCAAGCAGACATAGTCTCGTCGGTGGGACGTAAGACATAACAAACACACTAGCATATATTTAATTTTATGGGATTATTTTCTAAAAGAAACAAAAGATTTCTAAGTCATTATCGCATAGACGGGACAATGCCTGCAATGCTAGTACATGTATAATCTAATACGAAATTTGGCATTATTGTGGATTATTTTTTTGTAACGAACACTACGTTCGAATGAATCTCTCCCTTTTCCCCTGGTTTTACAGTGTTGGTGTGTCTAGTTTTTTATTTATTTTTTTTTAATTTTTTTTTTAACAGGATGTCCATTTAAGTTTTTAAATTTGACAATTTGACTGGATTTTGATGACCTATACAATTGCCAACTCTAGTTTAAATCATTTTTATGCTTCTCGAAGAGAGAGCATATAGTTGCCGCTTTGTCTGTCCGTCCGTCCGGAGCATGACACAAAAACTATAAGAGGTGTCAACATGAAACCTCTTAGGTAGATAGGTCTCAGTAAGGGGGAGTGCAGTGTACAAGAACCGCGATTCTGTTTTGCATAATTTTGAAGTTATTGCCCTTTGTTATTTTCTATACTTAAATTTTGTCAGGAGCATAGCACAAAAAGTATAAGAGAGGTATCAACATGAAACTTCATAAGGTAGATAGATCTCAATGAGAAGAAGTGCAGTGTACAAGAACCACAACTCTGTTTTACATAATTTTGGAGTTATTGCCCTTTGTTATTAAGCATTTATTCAGGGTGCATCTATCGGTTCTACCGATTCTCTTGTTTTCTTTTTTGCAATGTTTTCGACGTTGTAATTATTAGCTGTTTACAAATGCAATCATTAAGTACTTTATAACTTTAACTATTATTTTATTTCAGCAACGATTTTACCTATGTTAGTAACGGTATTTTTTCTATCACAATGATTATCTTTATATTTTGAACAAGCGCTACGTTCGAAGGCTCCGCAAGGGCCTTAAACTTAAGGGACAAGGTCATTTGATGAAGGTCAGGGTACCTGGCTGATTGAGCTTATCTAGGTGCATGCACCTGTAAAGCTTGATGGCTGTAGGTGGAAGGACTTCCGTGATATGATCAATGTTATGTTTTGTGACAGACAGACGCCAGACAGACCAAAACATTTTGCACCGATCTATCGGTGCGGTGGCATAAAATAAATGTTAAAGGGACCAAAGGATAGGACAAAAACATAATAATTAAGTTAAATGTTATACAACCTGACAAAAGTAATGAATCGTTGTATTAACCAGTGTCTTGCTATCGCTTAGTAACACAGAACTGGATTTTCCGCGGAATACACCTGCCCCACTCTTGTTCTAGCACGAGAATATACGGTATTTCGCCGATTTTCTTATCTTTGGGTTAAGGTCATTAGTTTAAATTTAACTCCTGATGGAAGGTTTAAATCTAACTCATGATGGAACATGGCATCAACACATAGTCGATATCTCAAAGTCAGCATCTAAAATTTTAGGAAATAGGAAACGGAAAGAGGAAACTATTTAAGTTAAATTAAAACGTAATACTTTAAATCAAAGGATTAAGTTCACTAAGTGGTGAAAATTGTCTATTATTTTCGATAAAATTAAAATGAATTTCATAAATCTTCTTCAATCTTTTACATAAACAACTAACCTTAAATCATCGAAAACGGAAATAATCAGTATTTATTATTTGTCAGCCTGAACGAAATATTTGCTGAAATCCGTTGAACCGAAATTTACACAAATTTTGTACGAATACTGGCTGATGTTAGCATTTGATACGATAAATTCAGTGTGGCCGCATGCTTCGACAGACAATACACTTACCATATGTATATCTAAATAATTAACCTTTCTTCTCTGAAAATATCTTGTCTATCGATGCATGCGGCCAAAATAGATTTTAACAAAATATCAACAGAGACGTGTAATGGCTCAGTGCTTCATAACTTGACCGGTTTATAGCAAAGATGATACAAATGTATTTTAACAATTTTATTTTCGCCCATTTTTTTTCTATTTTGAAAACATTGTGATTGTATTTTGAAGGTTTTTTTAAAGGTTTTTCTTAACACTTCGATAGATATAACGTATGTAAGATCATTGAAACATGGTGATTGATGACAAAACGGTCGGAAAGGCTTCATTGTGTGTGAAATATATGTATAGATGTGTTGATTTTCGTAGTTTACATGGCGGTTACATCGTGTTGCATTTATTAAAATGACAATACACCCTTTCTTAAACTATGGGTAACATCAATCAGAGGAATAGGAACACAAGAAACAAATTAACACCTCATTCCTCTGATTATTTCAAAAAGAATATAGTTTGAAACTCTTAGAAAACTATTAAAACAAACACAAAACTTCTGCTTTGCGCCTGGAATGATAAACGGCACTATATGTAGATCTACCTGACCAAAATCGTAGACAAAAAAATAATAATAATGTAAACTCTCCTTACTTAGTATGACAATAGTAGAAGGTTGAAAAATGTATATGCACCCTGAATATTACACACTGTTCTTCTCTGAATAGTGTAGATTCTTTTCTTTTAAATTGTGAGGTTCAACCTTTCTGTATTCCTTGTCAGGAACCTTATAATATAAAAGATATTTTACTTTAATTGACTGTGTTGATTTAAGTCTTATTAGAACAAATTATTTTAATGCAACAACTATGGTAAGAGCTTTTCAATACCGTTTCTACTGATACTTTAATAGCTTTTATTAAAGAAATTGGTGTATATAACAATATAACTTAAAGACGATTTCTAGATTTTCTTCCCTCCCATAGACTTTTTTCATTTTTTAATATTTTGTAGAAATAGGTTTGAGAAATTCAAAAATGCAAAGAAAAAGAGGGGTCACCGAACTCGTTTTTGAGATATAGCTCAATTTCATAGATAGGTGTAGATGTCATATCTGGAACTGATTCAGCATCAAATACAGTACATACTGATATGTACTAAATGTTGGATAAAAAGACAAAACATAACTGAGTGCATTTTTCACCAAAATTTAATTTATTTCTTGATATAAATGCTTATACAGTGTCTGATAGTATCTAGAATCAAAACTACATTTTATAGTGGCGGGCTAGTGTGAAAAATAGTCCCACAATTTCATCAAAATACAAAAACTTTTCACACTAAATCTTCAATTACAAAAAAAAAATGTTCCATAGAAATTTCCCAAATTTATATACATCATAGAAAAAATTTAATTACAAATTATAAAACAATAATAGTGAAAATCATTTTTAAAAAGATGTACTAGATCTATAAATACCAAAGGATCACAAAATGAGATGCTCTCTGTGTCCTTGACCTTGTTTTTAAAGCTCACCCCGTGACATTTGGAAAAATGTCAATTTTTGCAAATTTTGACACATTATAGTTAATATCTGTCTCATAAAAAAAAAACCATACAATTTACAAACATTACGTTCACAGGTAAGGTATAAAGGATTTTATACTGCAGTACAGTAACCAATCGCATTTTACACAATTACTGGACCCGGAATATAGATCGCTCGGAAGATCAAAAATATATTGTGTACACATAGTTTTGATAAAATTTCAGTATTATTTGTAAATACAAACAATTATAACCTTATATCTCATGATTTATGGGTAAGATTTTGGAAGATTTGGGTAAGATTTGGGTAGATTTGGGTATTTCGTGCTGCCGGTGGGTGGGGTAATAAGCGTTTTTAGTTTCCTTTTTATCTACGGACTGAACACGCTTGCCACTGGAGTTTAAACTTGACGACTGACATCCAACATTAACTCTCTTCGTTCTTTCAACGGCCGATTTCTTTGCAAACTTGCCGCGAAGACGAAAAAAATGTGATATTTTGCAGTTTGAATTTACTGATTTGTGTTTTGATTTTCTGTGCAACCACCTCCTATTAGGAGAGTCGATTATCTCCCTTGTGCGCATTTTGGTTGCGCATAACTAAATCCCGAAATCGTCTTTAAGGCTCTGGAACTGTAATGATCTTCGGCAAACACCGACACTCGGAAATGTCCGTGTTTGCCGAATGATCCGTAATCGTTAATTATCGTCGATTTCCGGTTTATTCTATTTTTAGTAATTTCCTATCATTTGGTGGGGTTTTCCGATACGTAGTTGGGTAATAAAAATGGCTGAAACTGGTGTTCAGCGACGCGACTTGCGAGGTCGTTTCAGCAAAGCTTGCGCTGTAAAGGCCAAGAAGTGTAAAATTGAAGTCGAACATAATTATTGTGTTGGAACTGTGTGTACAGGAAAGGACTGTAATGTCTCATCTTGTTGCGCACAGAGGTATTTGTTTACACAGCCTATATGCCCGCCCTCTGACTTACCCCATATTTATAACCAGAGGTTTCCTTCAGAAAAACTGATTAAAATCAGTAATGGTTAACAAACTATCAACAGAAGGACATGTGCTATCTGTAAGCAACACTTTATAAACAGTTGACGTAGGTATGAATGGAAATGTCAAAGTAACAAAATAATGAGAGTAATGCAAAACAAAAACAAAAAAAACTCTGGAGCAGACACAAATGTACCTTTAAAGGGAGGTAATAATAAATACAAATTAAACTGAGATGAAAAATATGGAGACTTTAGAAAGCCTTCACATGGCCCTTTACACCATTTGTAGTAAATGTGATATTCATGTATGTTATTTACAGACACATCTTGGACCATTGGACCTGCAGGCAGAGCTTATGATATTACATGTATATACTGAATGTTCAGCTCCGTTGCATTCATATATTGTTCAAAAGAACAAGGTTAACCATGTATTCTGTGATATATTTGTGTTTTTGAAGTTTAAAACTCATTTTTGTATCATTTATAGATGATTTTTTTATTTAAAGATTTACTACTTAATTAATATTGACTATTTTGACGTCATTTTTCGCTTGGAGTTTCATTATAGTCACCT
>CM037795.1:36716667-36740776 GCA_021229015.1 Solen grandis | reverse complement strand
TAAAACATTAGTAAAAAAAAATCTAATATATGTTATAACAATTGAAGTTATAAAAATTTAAACTACTTGGTGAAAATAATTTGGAATATATTTTTCTCTTAAATCTTTATTAGTGGAAAAAAAACGCAACAGAATGGTGCTCGCCTTCTTGATCATTTAGTAAAAAATCAAGGATCAATTAGATTGCAGTTTTTATTACATAATTTAGCACCTGGTGTACTGGATACGTGCCTTAAGCGTGCGTTTTCAAGGAACACAATACCAGTAACATTAACCCCGCAGGGGAAACGCGAGCTGTGATGTCCTTTTAAAGTTGTAAATGCTGATGATTATGACTAGATTGAAAAAAAAGTATGATGATGCATATTTAATGTACTCGCACTCATGGTTTATTTAATTAATCCATATTTTTTATACTGGATGTTAATATGAACTTAGGAAAGAAAAACAACATTAGTAGTATGTAATTTTTCCTTTCCCACGGTTTATTTCATCTTGGTCGGGGTAAATTTGACGTTTTTTCTGAAGCCGCCCAAATCTCATTGACATCCGTGCACTCTGTGAGCGTGTGATTATGAAACGATGGGTAAGTGATGAAAGTTTGATGTAATGTTTTTTTTGATTTTTTTTATATTTAACTTTACATTTCCCAAACCCATAGTATAACACGAAAGTAAGCATATCCTCCACAATATTTTTCATATGTTGCTTTTCCCAAATCCATCCACCCATCAAAAAAAAATAGAAAAATAAAATTGTAAATTAAAAATAATAAATACTTTTATGTGAACATACGTATGTTTACAGAGCTACCATCTTCTTTTGCGGAGATACTGTTCGTGCGCAAATCTTTCAGTGGTGCCAGCTCAGTCGAAAACGATTGACGCTGGAACCTCGATGCCTTCAGCGTAAATAGTCTTTTGCATGAAATGGCAAAACAGCGTTCATGGCTCGTATACTTGCCCGCCCAGATTTCCATACATTGTTTGGTAATTTTAATCCCCCGCCGCGAAGCGGGAGGGGGTTTAGGAATGCCCTTCTTTTTTTTTCCGTCCGTCCGTCAGTCCGTCAGTGTGTCCGAAACATTTTCGTGTCCGCTCCATATCTCATGAAACGCTTAGACACATTTTCTTCAAACTTGGCTAAAGGGTTAACCTCTTTGAGCTGATGTGCAGAAGGCATGTGGCGGTCACGCGGGCTCAAGGTCAAGGTCATACTTGAAGGTCAAATGTTATTTTCGTGTCCGCTCCATATCTCATGAACGCTTGGAACATTTTCTTCAAATTCGACTAAAGTTTTAACCTCATTGAGCTGATGTGCAGAAGGCATGAGGCGGTCACGCTGGCTCAAGGTCAAAGTCATAACTTGAAGGTCAAATGTTATTTTCGTGTCCGCTCCATATCTCATGAACGCTTGGACACATTTTCTTCAAACTCGGCTAAATGTTAACCTCATTAAGCTGATGTGCAGAAGGCATGAGGCAGTCATGCTGGCTCAAGGTCAAGGTCATACTTGAAGGTCAAATGTTATTTTCGTGTCCGCTCCATATCTCATGAACGCTTGGACACATTTTCTTCAACTCGGCTAAAATGTTAACCTACATTGAGCTGATGTGCAGAAGGCATGAGGCGGTCACGCTGGCTCAAGGTCAGGTCATACTTGAAGGTCAAATGTTATTATTCGTGTCCGCTCCATATCTCATGAACGCTTGGACACATTTTCTTCAAACTCGGCTAAAATGTTAACCTAATTGAGCTGATGTGCAGAAGGCATGAGGTGGTCACGTTGGCTCAAGGTCAAGGTCATACTTGAAGGTCAAATGTTATTTTCGTGTCAGCTCCATATCTCATGAACGCTTGGACACATTTTCTTCAAACTCGGCTAAAATGTTAACCTCATTGAGCTGATGTGCAGAAGGCATGAGGCGGTCACGCTGGCTCAAGGTGAAGGTCATAGTTGCAGGTCAAATGTTATTTTCGTGTCCACTCCATTTCTCATGAACGCTTGGACACATTTTCTTCAAACTCGGCTAAAATGTTAACCTCATTGAGCTGATGTTCAGAAGGCATGAGGCGGTCACGCTGGCTCAAGGTCAAGGCCACAGTGATTTATTGTACTCGGTAAATAATGTGTGTCATGTTCACAATCATACAAATTATGTCATGATATATAAAGTTTTTAATTGAGTTTCACATGTATTTTGTGGTTACCTAACACATCCTATACTTCATTGATGTTCACTTTTTGTACTGTTTTCCCATGTAAAACTTGTCAGTAAACTTTTAATATATGTGCCTCCGAATTCTGAGATTCATACATAACTCCGGAAAGTTAAATTGTCTTAAACTGATCTTCTATGTCTGCTACAACCATGCCAGGTTAAGGTGAACATAATCCTATGACCAAACAAATTCTAATATTTGGCCAGCGGCGGGGGATATAGCTGTCCTTTGGACTGCCTTGTTTTTTATTGTATTATTAAAATTTATTTTCCATAACCTGTATTCATTAAAGTGCAGTGTTGGCATTTGCTGGTCTTTTTATCTGTATTAAAAAAATATTTAATATTATTCTGTTAATCATAACATGGGAAATGGGAAAAAGTCTACTGAATTGCTAATCTGACAATTTGCTATATCTGCATGTCTTAGAGTGAAGGAAACAACACTCTAAGTGCAAAACTGTGTGTATTGAATATCTGTTCAAAATCAAGAATTAAGTAACTGTAATAAATTTTTCAGGGCAGCATAGATGACACTCCCTATGTCTGGATGGGGAAATTCTCTCCGAGGTCAGAAATGGAGAGGTTCATTGAAGGACCGACATCTCTGCAGCCACTGACAGACTTTCTAGATGAGGCCATTCTTTGTCTTGGAGAAGAGGTCTTTGGAGTGGCATGCATGGCTTGGTCTGCCATGTATGGCCTCAACATGTACTGTTGGCAGATTGAATGTCTCAGACACTTTAATCTTCCAGTACTTTTTGGCGACCCAATGGTGGGGAAGACCCTGATTGCTTTCTGTGGAGCTTGGCTAAATGGGTGCCCAAGGACGGCAGTTGCGTCACGGTATGTATTTACAGTTTTATTTGCTGTTTATGTTCCCAGGAGATTAGTTAAGAATAACGAAATATCCATTCTGTAATCATGTTACACTTCCTTCCAAAAGTAAATTAATAATGTATATGGAAAGGCATTTTGTATTGTCCTGGCTCTTAGTCTGTCTTCTAAACTCTCTGGCTGAAAACATTCAAAATATTTGGCATCTAACCGCCTACAATAGGATCTAGAATATGCTTGGAGAGTGTCAAAAATTTATGTTTTTATGTTTGTTTTTTATTGCTATACACTCATTTTGAATATTGAAATTTCTCAGGTGCACATTGCCATATGTGACAGCGATGGTCACTGGATCATCAATGCCATTTGTTTGGGATGACCCAAGCACTCCGGATGAGGTGTCACAACTTGCAGTTGATCTGGGTAACTCTGCAGTGAGGGGGGAAAATAGATGTGGAGACTAGAATGCCAATCACAGGATGCCTTGTCACCGCAAATTTCAATCTAAGTGACATGATGAAGTAAGTGATTTTTTTGCTAATCACCATAATGAGAAACCCCAACAATTGTCACCACCAAAAATATTACAGCTTACAATATATTTATGAAATCACACAGAAAAGAAAGGGAACAAAAATTACCTCTTTATGACTTTGGTATGTTGCTGCTCGGAATGAAACCATGCCCTTCCAATTCTTGAGCAAACAATCTAAAAACTCAGTAGCCAAGACTGGTTCACACAAATAACATTATTTATAAATGCTATGGAACACATCAAATTAAAACTGGTTTCAGTGAATGCAGAATTCCTTAAAAATTACTATGACTCAGAGCTTATGTGCAACTTTTTATTGGGCAAAAAGCCATTTAACCTCACATCATTATTTGAATGTTTATATAATGCAAGATAAACTTATACGTAATCTACCTTTATTACTGCATCATGACTAAGAATTACTATGTTGCACAGGTACTTCAGCCGGATAGTTCTCCTGTATGTGAAAAGTTCAAGAAGAAGAAGGAGCTGGAGGTGCCAGGAAGCTAGAAGAGAAGGCCAAGGCTGCATCAGCATCTTTCCCAGCAGTAATGCAGCAACTGCTGAAGTTAGACGCGGATGAAGTTTTTGAGGAGGTGAAGACCTTAAAGTTAGATGAAGACATTCGGATTCTTGAGGGATTGCCTTCAATTTGCTCATCTGCAGACAGGTACATATCTTATTGTTAACACAAGCAAAAAAATGTTTACTTTAAGTGATAAGATTAATTATTGTTATGAAGTTCGAATCAGTTCTTATTCATGATGTAAAAAAGCGGGATAAGGTTATACACTCACGGTAGATGTTTATGCTTACTGGACTAGGTGTATAATGCCTTATTTTCTATGAAGGCAAACAATGATTATTAAAACTAGTCATGATAATTTATAGAAAGTTACACTAGAAACAGATTGAGGGTCTAATTTTGAATTATCTGCCCCTGGAAGTGAGTTTTTGCCCTTTTTGTCATTATCAAGAGCAGATAAATTCTTGAAGCCACTAATACCTTATTTGCTTTCATTCAGAGTCATTATGAGAAAGTTAAAACTGTTCAATAGAATTTTCGCTTTGCTTCAGCAAATAATCATTATGTGCTTTTCTTGAAAAACCATCTGCAACTTCAGTATAAAACTGCATAGAACTTGTACACAGTGACAGAGAATACAGTACAGTACACTACAGCTAGGTGAAACTGCAAGAAGCATTGCACTGCTAGCCCAAAATATTGAGTTATCTGCTCTTGAAAATGACAGAATATTTCAGCTGTTACATTACAAAGTAATTACACATAATTTGGTTTCTTTCAGGTCCTGACCCTGGCAGACAGGCCAGACTACATGCTGCATGTAACTGGCTACCTAGACAGTGTCATTGGCCCATACTACAGAAGTATCTTGAGTAGTAGGACAGAAACAGTCCCAGCAGTAGTAGAAGACAGGAGTTCATTTCTAAGAAATGTGCGAATGGACGTAAGTGATTATTTATTGACTTACGGGTTTTTGCAACCAACTGAAATCCTGAACTGCCATTCAGACAGCTAGAATGTCCCAAAGTATATAGCATATTTTTCAGCTAGTTGGTTGCTTGAACAAAGAATGTTCTTTGTCTGTTTGTTTCTCCATATGTTACAGTCATTTGTCTTTTTGCATAAACATCTTAAAATGGGGAAGCCAGCTTGTATCACACATGCAATGATAATCAATGAAAGACAAATGGAGATGGATGTATATAATACACACTAAATTTATCATTTCAGAAAGTCTCAAGTGAATCAATGTTTATCATTAAGAGTGGCACAGTTCTGGCCATCAGTCCTGACCTGTTCAAAACAACCCTACATATGTGCAGAAGAATAAGGCAACCAAGGTTAGGGGGAAGGCAAGAAAGATGTGTCATGTCAGAGTTGATGACATTGACAAAGACTCCTGGACAGGTAAGATATCGACACTTTGATAAAATAGATACACTACTATAAAAAAAGAGCTACACATTTGAAGTATTTTAGTAAAAACAAATGAAATTAAATGGTAAACAATGAAAGCAATGAATGTTTTCTGAGAATTTTATAAATAATAATACAATTTTGAGTGAAGCAACTCAAGAGCAATTTAGATTTCTTAATACATATAGATGTATGTTCTGATTAATTTATTATCCATTATTGACCAACTCAAATTCAATTTCTCTTTATTTTCAGAACTCATGAGACTTCTCTCAGAGAACACACCTGAAGCTGAAACCCTGGTATTTCTCTGGCAAATGCTACATCTGCAGCCCTCATCACGCTGACTGAGGAGGCCTCTACCCCATCTGCAGAGGAGGTTCTTATCTCGACTGAGGAGGTCTCCACCCCATCTGCAGAAGAGATCCTAACCCACCAACTGAGGAAGTCCTAATGACGGAGGAGGGCTGCAGAGAAGGGCTCTACCCAACCAGCGGAGGAGGTCATCTTACCAACTAAGGAGGTCAGTCCACATGCAGTAGAAACAGACATCAACTCATCAGCAAAACGACGGAGAGTGACTGAGAGGGAATTGAACGACATGGCGAAGTTTTCTACAGCAAAAGCAGGTACTAAATGTATACTTGATCAAGCAATATAAATATCAAAAAGAGTACCAGAATTGCATAAGAAAAAGAGTGTGATGACAGTACTTCTGTAATCATTATTTAATTTTTTACTAATTGTAAAAGGCATAACAAGAATGTTTGACTTGTATTTAACAAATTACCATAATCACAAGTTTTTGGGATGGAATGGGCTCAGGTGGGAGGGGTCTGTACATGTACCATTAATTGGCAATCAAGGACAACATGCAGATGATAACAAATGACATATTGGTCCAAACAGCAGATGAATAAGGGTTCTGAGCAGTAATAATGACGTTAGAATAAACAATTCTTGTTGCACTTTTCTGGAACAATCCGGAAGAAATGTAAATAAAACTTACTATGTCATACAATGTGCTTAATGAAAAATAAATAAGATTTTAGTTTAGCCACAAATAAATCTTTATTATTATCAAAAAGAAACGTATAGTATATGGATTAATAGGTATGTGAATGATGTTTACTAACACACAAGAAAACTGATAGTATCCTGGACTAGGAAAAAAAATCGATGTGTTTTGGGATGTTTATGACTCAAAATAAACATTAATGATTGAGTTGTTATGGTACTGATAATATAAGATTTATTTTTATCAGTTTTTTTTATCTGTTTCAGAATCTAAAAATGTGGCAATCCATCTACAGACACTGCAGCAAACAGAAAAGGATTCTAGGGAGGAATGTGGAGTTTGTTTTAAGACAGGGAGGAAAACCCAGACATGGGTTGAATGCGAAGTGTGCAAGCAATGGTTTCATTGTGCATGCAAGAAAGTGAGTAGGAGTGAGTATGTGAGAATTGAAAGGGGAGATGAGAATTGGAAGTGTAGCGAGAACTGTAAGAAAGTGTGAAGTAAGATAGTTTGATACTAAAATGGAAATAAAAAAAAATTGCTTGAATATGTCTCGGGAAACCATTTTCAATGAAATAGATGTAAATATTGTATGCAAGTTTTTACAAGCGAAAGAATTCCTGTTGAAAGTTCTTTTTCCAAATGCCTAGTAATCATTATTAATTTTTGTACACATACATTTATACTTCGTAATATGTATTCAAAATTTTGCAACATTATCCTTTCATGGAATTGTTTAAACTGACTCATATGACTAAAAGTATGTATGGTTCATCCGACTGGCTTGGGGCCTGTCATCAACTTAGATGCATATACATCAAATATAAATGTACATGAACAGTTTTTTGCAATGTAACAATTTGAAAAAGGAAGTTCTTTGTATAAGCTGTTGTAATACTTGCTTACTCATTTGTTTGCAGATGTTGGAAATATCAGTTGTATATATGTAGTTATCTCTTGTATGTTATTTTGTATGTTACTGTAAACACATGATCCATGAAATTTTTATATTGCATTGCGTCAAATTATGTACACGTGATTTTATTCTATATGGCCTTGACAGAGACTACTGGTGGTATTTGTAGGAATACCTATTATTTACTTTATTAATGACAGGTTGTCGACACAATGTGCTATATATTATATAAAAGGGTTTTCCTTAAGGATCAGAGTAATAGGCTAATTTGATACTGAAGGATACAGGGGTCCTACGTTTTCTATTCATTTTCTCACATTTCTTCCCACTTTTTAAAAAGGTGACAAATTTTAGCAGGCCAAGTAAAAAATTTTACAATTAAATCTGCCTCTTAAAGAAAATCCTGTGTATATTTAGTAATATTCTACTGTTTAAAAATATTGAAAATTAAATGATATGACTGTACTCTTTGCCCTTTATTACTCTTTGTCCCGTTCTCACTGTTATACACCCATCCCATGATCATCACGAAAAACATAACAATTCCAGCAACACCCACCATGTTGACCAGTGTCTGAGACTCTAGCATTCAAATATATGTCCATATTCAAGTTTTTTGCCAACATCTCTTTACATCTCTTCACTTGATTTAAGAAAGATATCTAACTATTTAAATACAAAACATATCCATGTTTCAGTTTATTATTTAAACTATTAAGCATGATATAGTGAAGGATAATACTTTGATCCTTAGGTTATCTTATTCCAAGATAAGCCTGTATTCAACAGTTTCTTTTAAGCATTTGATCCAAACACATCTCTATCAAGCATAATAGAAAAGGCATGTTTTCTTACAAATGACAAAGAATGATTACCAGTAACCTCGGAGATGCCCTATCTTTTTTTCATACTTCTGGTTACAAACAACAAAGATGGGTAATAATCGATTGGCCGAGAAGTCCCTGACTTAAGATTCACTCAGTCCTTATCACGTGGGTTCAAAACCGACAGGGTTTTCCATCCTATCCTTTTGTACTTACAAACTATGTATCTAATCTTAGGTAACCTGGAGTAACCTAGGGTTACCTCTGGTTACCAAAGACAAAGAAGGGTTACCAGTAACCTGGAATATAACCTATCTTTTTTCATATTTAAAAACTATGTATATAATCTTAGGTAACCTGGAGTAACTTGAGGTTACCTCTGGTTACCAAAGACTAAGAAGGGTTACCAGTAACCTGGGAGATGCCCTATCTTTTTTCATACTTAAAAACTATGTATACAAGGCAGTCCAAAGGACAGCTATATCCCCGCCGCTGACCAAATATTAGAATTTGTATGGTCATAGGATTATGTTCACCTTAACCTGGCATGGTTGTAGCAGACATAGAAGATCAGTTTAAGACAATTTAACTTTCCGGAGTTATGTATGAATCTCAGAATTCGGAGGCACATATATTAAAAGTTTACTGACAAGTTTTACATGGGAAACAGTACAAACAGTGAACATCAATGAAGTATAGGATGTGTTAGGTAACCACAAAATACATGTGTAACTCAATTAAAAACTTTATATATCATGACATAATTTGTATGATTGTGAACATGACATACTATTATTTACGAATACAATAAATCACGAGATATCGAGATGACATGAAAAAGTGGAGGCTTAAACATTTGACCTTCAAGGATGACCTTGACCTTAAGCCAGCGTGACCGCCTCATGCCTCCTGCACATCAGCTCAATGAGGTTAACATTTTAGCCGAGTTTGAAGAAACTGTATCCAAGCGTTCATGAGATATGGAGCGTGCACGAAAATAACATTTGACCTTCAAGGATGACCTTGACCTTGAGCCAGCGCGACCGCCTCATGCCTTCTGCACATCAGCTCTATGAGGTTAACATTTTAGCTGAGTTTGAAGAAAATGTGTCCAAGCGTTCATGAGATATGGAGAGGACACGAAAATAACTTCAAGTATGACCTTGACCTTGAGCCAGCATGACCGCCTCATACCTTCTGCACATCAGCTCAATGAGGTTAACATTTAGCCGAGTTTGAAGAAATGCAAGCGTTCATGAGATATGGAGCGGACACGAAAATAACATTTGACCTTCAAGTATGACCTTGACCTTGAGCCAGCGTGACCGCCTCATGCCTTCTGCACATCAGCTCAATGAGGTTAACATTTTAGCCGAGTTTGAAGAAAATGTGTCCCAAAGCGTTCATGAGATATGGAGCGGACACGAAAAAACATTTGACCTTCAAGTATGACCTGACCTTGAGCCAGCGTGACCGCCTCATGCCTTCTGCACATCAGCTCAATGAGGTTAACATTTTAGCTGAGTTTGAAGAAAATGTGTCCAAGCGTTCATGAGATATGGAGCGGACCAAAAAACATTTGACCTTCAAGTATGACCTTGACCTTGAGCCAGCGTGACCGCTCATGCCTTCTGCACATCAGCTCAATGAGGTTAACATTTTAGTCGAGTTTGAAGAAAAGTGTCCAAGCGTTCATGAGATATGGAGCGGACACGAAAATAACATTTGACCTTCAAGTATGACCTGACCTTGAGCCAGCGTGACCGCCTCATGCCTTCTGCACATCAGCTCAATGAGGTTAACACTTTAGCTGAGTTGAAGAAAATGTATCCAGCGTTCATGAGATATGGAGCGGACACGAAAATGTTTCGGACACACTGACGGACTGACGGACGGACTGACGGACGGACGAAGGGCACTCCTATAACCCCCTCCCGCTTCGCGGCGGGGGATTAATAATCTAAGGTAACTGGAGTAACCTGAGGTTACCTCTGGTTACCAAAGACAAAGAAGGGTTACCAGTAACCTGGAAAATGCACTACCTTTTTTTTCATACTTAAAAACTATGTATATAATCTTAGGTAACCTGGAGTAACCTGAGGTTACTCTGGTTACCAAAGACAAAGAAGGGTTACCAGTAACCTGGGAGATGCCCTATCATTTTTCATACTTAAAAACTATGTATATAATCTTAGGTAACCTGGAGTAACCTGAGGTTACCTCTGGTTACCAAAGACAAAGAAGGGTTACCAGTAACCTGGGAGATGCCCTATCTTTTTTCATACTTAAAAACTATGTATATAATCTTAGGTAACCTGGAGTAACCTGAGGTTACCTCTGGTTACCAAAGACATAGAAGGGTTACCAGTAACCTGGAAAATGCACTACCTTTTTTTCATACTTAAAAACTATGTATATAATTTAGGTAACTGGGGTAACCTGAGGTTACCTCTGGTTACCAAAGACAAATAAGGGTTACCAGTAACCTGGAAAATGCACTACCTTTTTTCATACTTAAAATTATGTATATAATCTAGGTAACTGGGGTAACCTGAGGTTACCTCTGGTTACCAAAGACAAATAAGGGTTACCAGTAACCTAGAAAATGCACTACCTTTTTTTGATACTTAAAAACTATGTATATAATCTTAGGTAACCTGGAGTAACTTGAGGTTACCTCTGGTTACCAAAGACAAATAAGGGTTACCAGTAACCTGGAAAATGCACTACCTTTTTTTCATACTTAAAAACTATGTATATAATCTTAGGTAACCTGGGGTAACCTGAGGTTACCTCTGGTTACCAAAGACAAAGAAGGGTTACCAGTAACCTGGAAAATGCACTACCTTTTTTCATACTTAGAACTATGTATATAATCTTAGGTAACCTGGAGTAACTTCAGGTTACCTCTGGTTACCAAAGACAAAGAAGGGTTACCAGTAACCTAGAAAATGCACTACCTTTTTTTCATACTTAAAAACTATGTATATAATCTTAGGTAACCTGGAGTAACTTGAGGTTACCTCTGGTTACCAAAGACAAAGAAGGGTTACCAGTAACCTAGAAATGCACTACCTTTTTTTCATACTTAAAAACTATGTATATAATCTTAGGTAACCTGGAGTAACCTGAGGTTACCTCTGGTTACCAAAGACAAAGAAGGGTTACCAGTAACCTGGAAAATGAACTACCTTTTTTCATACTTAGAACTATGTATATAATCTTAGGTAACCTGGAGTAACCTGAGGTTACCTCTGGTTACCAAAGACATAGAAGGGTTACCAGTAACCTGGGAGATGCCCTATCTTTTTTCATACTAATAACTATGTATATATAATCTTAGGTAACCTGGAGTAAGCTGAGGTTACCTCTGGTTACCTCTGGTTACCAAAGACAAAGAAGGGTTACCAGTAACCTGGAAAATGCACTATCATTTTTTCATACTATGTATATAATCTTAGGTAACCTAGTACCCTAAGGTTACCTCTGGTTACCAAAGACAAATAAGGGTTACCGGTAACCTGCAACCTGTTTTTTACCTTCATTGGTAACCAAAAGATATGTCTTCATAAATTTTAGAGGTTACCAAAGACATATAGGAGTAACCACTGGTTACCAAACTCATATAGAGGTTACTTATGGACACCTTTGTGCAGAAGTGCACTTTTTGGGACATATCTATTTTGTGTGGGTTACTGCTTACAACAGTATTTCAGTCATAATGTCTACGTGAGACCACAGGACCTGATATTCAGACCAAAAAGTGTCCTTTAAGAAAATCGACCTCTCTATAAAGAATTTTTTTTTTTTTACTGAAGATCAGGGTCCTGTGATGAGACAGACGAAACTTGATGTCTTATGGTGATATCATGCACAAACATGTACCATGATTGATACTACACCAAGCATCGAAAACCCACGAGGGATTTATCTGTTGCCCTCCATACATAGCTGTCATGAAGTAAAATTAAATAGGCAGCCGTGAGTATCCGACGACGGGCCAAACATTGAACTACACTTACATGATGAGCAACATGCTGAGCATCTGACAAATGCAATACACCAGTACTAGTGGTCCATGTGGCCTAGCAGGTGTAGTCGGTGACTTAATACCAATCAGGCTTTAAAGGCTGCTGGTTTGGAATCCAGTCAGAGTCAAGTGGATTATTACATGTGAGGAAACCTTCCAGCTGATTTATGGTTGGTCTGTGGTTTTATTCCGGTGCTGTTGTGTGATTGAGATCTTCCTGAACATGTAAGAGCTAGATGTCGCTATATGATTGAAATACGGTTGCAGTGAGGTAAATTCAAAACAACACCAATAAAAACAAGACAGTCCAAAGGACAGCTATATCCCCCCGCCGCTGACAGAGGAGACATGTTTTTCCTCTAATGGAAATTGCCCTGCTTCTGCCAACATTTTAATGTAGTTGACTTATGAAAAACTTTCCGTTGTTCAGAAAATATAGCATGGAAACAAAAATATCCAGAAATGAACACTGAACCATCAAATGTGACATGAACTTGAGCCATCATGACTGTCACCTGTGTTTTCACATCGTCTCAATTTGGTTTATAATTGAGGCAAGTTTCATTAAAATCCTTCGAGGAGTATAGGAGTTATGGAGCGGACACAAAATTGTAAATTTAAATTGAAGGTTCAAACACTTGACTTTCAAGTGTGACCTTGACCTTGAGCCGACACAGCTGCAACTGTGTTCTGCACATCATCTCAATTATATTTATTTTTTGAGGCAAGTTTCATTAAAATCCTTCAAGGGGTATAGGAGATATGGAGCGAACATGAAATTGTAAGGAAATAGAAGGATCAAACACATGACCCTCAAGTGTGACCTTGACCTTGAGTCGACATGACTGCAACTTTTGTTCTGCACATCGTCTCAATTAGATACATATTTGAGGCAAGATTCATGAAAAACTAAAAGGGGTATAGGAGATATGGAGTGGACACAAATTGAAGGTTCAAACACATAAACCTTCTAGTGTGATCTTAACCCTGCATGGCTGCCACCTGTGTTCTGCACATCGTCTCAACTAGGTTTACATTTGAGGCAAGTTTCATTAAAATCCTTCGAGGGGTATAGCAGATATGGAGCGGACATGAAATTGTAAGGTTCAAACACATGACCCTCAAGTGTGACCTTGACCTTGAGTCGACATGACTGCAACCTATGTTCTGCACATCGTCTCAATTAGATATATATTTGAGGCAAGATTCATGAAAAAACTAAAAGGGCTATTGGAGATATGGAGTGGACACAAAATTGAAGGTTCAAACACATAACCTTCTAGTGTGACCCTGACCCTAAATGGCTGCAACCTGTGTTCTGCACATCGTCTCAACTAGGTTTACATTTGAGGCAAGTTTCATTAAAATTCTTCAAGGGGTATAGGAGATATGGAGCGGATATGAAATTGTAAGGAAATAGAAGGTTCAAACACATGACCCTCAAGTGTGACCTTGACCTTAAGCCAACATGACTGCAGCCTAAGTTCTGCACATCGTCTCAATTAGATATATATTTTAGGCAAGATTCATGAAACAAGAGGGCCAAGATGGCCCTTGATCGCTCACCAGGAAAGATGATTGCTTTAGAAATAAAGATGCTAGAGTGTTAAAGTGAAATCTGGCTTTTTTATGGTGAAAAGGGCATAACTCCTAAATTTACTAGTCAATATCAGTTATAATTGAACCCGATCGAGACATTATGGTCATAAACATTGTCATAAAGTTTGAAGATGATTGCTCAAAAGATGAATATACTAGAGTGTAAAAAACATGAAATATGGCATTTTTTTTAATATTAAAAGGGGCATAACTCCTGACCTAAGTGACGGATCTCAGCCATAATCAGACTCAATCGAGACATTATGGTCATAAGCATTACCATAAAGTTTGAAGATGATTGCTCAAAAGATGAAGATGCTAGAGTGTAAACAAAGTGAAATCTGGCATTTTTTGAATATTAAAAGGGGCTTAACTCCTGACCTAAATGACGCATCTCAGCCATAATCGAACTCAATCGAGACATTATGGTCATAAACATTGTCATAAAGTTTGAAGATGATTGCTCAAAAGATGAATATACTAGAGTGTAAAAAAAGTGAAATATGGCATTTTTTGAATATTTAAAGAGGCATAACTCCTTACCTAATTGACGGATCTCAGCCATAATCGAACTCAATCAAGACCTTATGGTCATAAACATTGTCATAAAGTTTGAAGATGATTGCTCAAAAGATGAAGATGCTAGAGTGTAAACAAAGTGAAATCTGGCATTTTTTTATAGGGGCTTTACTCCTGACCTAATCGACTGATCTCAGCCATAATCAAACTCAATCGAGACATTATGGCCATAAGCATTGCCATAAAGTTTGAAGATGATTGCTCAAAAGATGAAGATGCTAGAGTGTAAACAAAGTGAAATCTGGCATTTTTGGAATATTAAAAGGGGCATAACTCCTGACCTAATTGACGGATCTCAGCCATAATCGAACTCAATCGAGACATTATGGCCATAAACATTGTCATTAAGTTTGAAGATGATTGCTCAAAAGATGAAGATGCTAGAGTGTAAACAACATGAAATCTGGCATTTTTTAATATTAAAACGGGCATAACTTCAGACCTAATCGTCTGATCTCAGCCATAATCAAACTCAATCGAGACATAATGGTCATAAGCATTGCATAAAGTTTGAGATGATTGCTCAAAAGATGAAGATGCTAGAGTGTAAACAAAGTGAAATCTGTCATTTTTTATACGCCCATCTTAAGATGGGGCGTATTATGTGATCACTCATGGCGGGCGGTGCGGGCGGACGGTGGGCGCTGCGTGGAACATTTAGTTGTCGGGCTCTAACTTCAATACCGTTTGCCCAATCCTTTTCAAACTTTCCACACATGTGCATGGCCATAATATCTCGGATGAGTTCGATATCCAGCATTAACGCGTGAATGACTTAGAAGTTATGGCCCTTCACGTACACAAAATACTTGAAATTGTGATTGTCCGGGCTTTAACTCCAATACCGTTAGTCCAATCCTTTTCAAACTTTCCACACATGTGCATGGCCATAATATCTCGGATGAGTTCGATATCCAGCATTATCGCGTGAATGACTTAGAAGTTATGGCCCTTGACGTACACAAAATACTTGAAATTGTGATGTCCGGGCTCTAACTTCAATACCGTTAGTCCAATCCTTTTCAATCTTTTCTCACATGTGCATGGCCATAATATTGCGGATGAGTTAGATATCCAGCATTATCGCGTGAATGACTTAGAAGTTATGGCCTTGACGTACACAAAATACTTGAAATTGTGATTGTCCGGGCTCTAACTTCAATACCGTTAGCCCAATCCTTTTCAAACTTTTCACACATGTGCATGGCCATAAAATCACGGATGAGTTCGATTCCAGCATTATCGCGTGAATGACTTAGAAGTTATGGCCCTTGACGTACACATAATACTTGAAATTGTGATTGTCCGGGCTCTAACTTCAATACCGTTAGCCCAATCCTTTTCAAACTTTTCACACATGTGCATGGCCATAATATCACGGATGAGTTCGATATCCAGCATTATTGCGTGAAAGACTTAAAAGTTATGGCTCTTGACGTACACAAAATACTTGAAATTGTGATTGTCCAGGCTCTAACTTCAATACAGTTTGCCCATTTCTTTTCAAAGTTTTCACACATGTGCATGGCCATAATATCGCGGATGAGTTCAATATCCAGCATTATTGCGTGAAAGACTTAAATTATGGCCCTTGACGTACACAAAATACTTGAAATTGTGATTGTTGGGCTCTAACTTCAATACAAGTTTGCCCATTTCTTTTCAAACTTTCCACAATGTGCATGGCCATAAAATCGCGGATGAGTTCAATATTCAGCATTATCGCGTGAATGACTTAGAAGTTATGGCCCTTGAACACTTGAATAAGTCAAAAGAGACATTTTCCTTCAAATTAATGGAAATGTTTCAACATGATTGTTTTAATAAGTAACATTCATTAACTAATGGGATTAAGGAGACAATAGCTTGTTTCTCTGAGCTATTTCTGATAGTCCCCAAACTGTGATGGGCGTATTTTGTGGCAGTCCTGACCCTTGTTGAATATTAAAAGGGGCATAACTCCTGACCTAATTGACTGATCTCAGCCATAATCGAACTCAATCGAGACATTATGGTCATAAACATTGTCATAAAGTTTGAAGATGATTGCTCAAAAGATGAATATACTAGAGTGTAAAAAACATGAAATCTGGCATTTTTTTAATATTAAAAGGGGCTTTACTCCTGACCTAATCGACTGATCTCAGCCATAATCAGACTCAATCGAGACATTATGGTCATAAGCATTGCCATTAAGTTTGAAGATGATTGCTCAAAAGATAAGATGCTAGAGTGTAAACAAAGTGAAATATGGCATTTTTTTAATATTAAAAGGGGCATAACTCCAAAATCGAACATAATCGAGATCTTATGGTCATAAGCATTGCCATAAAGTTTGAAGATGATTGCTCAAAAGATGAAGATGCTAGAGTGTAAACAAAGTGAAATATGGCATTTTTTTAATATTAAAAGGGGCATAACTCTGACCTAATTGACGGATCTCAGCAATAATCGAACTCGATCGAGACATTATGGACATAAACATTGTCATTAAGTTTGAAGATGATTGCTCAAAAGATGAAGATGCTAGAGTGTAAACAACATGAAATCTGGCATTTTTTGAATATTAAAAACGGGCATAACTTCTGACCTAATTGATGATCTCAGCCATAATCAAACTCAATCGGACCTTATGGTCATAAGCATTGCCATAAAGTTTGAAGATGATTACTCAAAAGATGAAGATGCTAGAGTGTAAACAAAGTGAAATCTGGCATTTTTGGAGTATTTAAAGGGGCATAACTCCTGTCCTAATTGACGCATCTCAGCCATAATCAAACTCAATCAAGACATTATGGTCATAAACATTGCCATAAAGTTTGAAGATAATTGCTTCAGAAATAAAGATGAAGATGCTAGAGTGTAAAAAACGTGAAATATGGCATATTTTGAATATTAAAAGGGGCATAACTCCTGACCTAATTGACGGATCTCAGCCATAATCGATCTCAATCGAGACATTATGGTCATAAACATTGTCTTAATGTTTGAAGATAATTGCTTCAGAAATAAAGGTGATAGAGTGTAATCACTAAAAATTGTTGAGCCGCACGACGGACACTCACGGGATCACAATAGCTCACCCTGAGCTTTGCTCAGGTGAGCTAAAAACTAAAAGGGGTATAAGAGGTATGGAGCGGACACAAAATTGAAGGTTCAAACACATTATCTTCTAGTGTGACCTTGACCTTGAGCCTACATGGCTGCCACCTGTGTTCTGCACATCGTCTTAACTAGGTTTACATTTGAGGCAAATTTCACAAAAATCCTTCAAGCGGTATAGGAGATATGGAGTGGACATGAAAACGTTTTGGACAGACAGACAGACGAGGTCATTCCTATAACCCCCTCCCGCTTCGCGGTGGGGGATTAAATAAAGGTAGGGAAATATTTGAATAATGCTGCTTAATTCATTGATATTTATGATTATGATACCAAGAAAAAATCCAGTACAGTTGAATTTGAATTTGTCTGTCCACACATAACACTATAAAAGGCAGCATACTTAAATATAACTGAAGTGTACACCTGTTTTCTAAGCATCAGATTATGGGCAGGAACTTAACAGTCTCATTTATTTTTTCATACAACTATGGGCATGGTTGATGTTTTCCTGCATACTAGTATATTATATTTTTCAAATATTCATATCAGTTTGTTAAACAAAGATTTGAGTGAATATTTATGCCCCCCCGTTTATAGTATATGCATATGAAATTGTGAAAATACCGAATATGACAATAATAAGTTGTCATTTCATATCAACTTTTTTTAAAGGAGGTTTATAATAACTATGACTAAGTGAGTATATAAAACCTTCTGTTATCAAAAAGACGTGTAGCACATATCAACAAAACTCTTTGAGTAAGAGTACTGGTTCGAAAGTCAATGGGTCTGACTTTGCAGTTTGTGGCACTCAGATTTTTCTAATTTGATGAGACTTCATAGACACATCACTTTAATTATATCCCTACCAACCCGGCGCTCTATTTTTTCTGGCTGAAGACCAGAAACGGAACTATTCTCTCTCTTTTTTTTTTTTTTTGGCCTGAGAATCTATGTTAGAGATGTTGTTGAAATCAAAATTATGGTCATATATGTATTCATTCGTACAGGTAACAAATTAACAAATCAGCTAAAGAGATTAATTCAGATGGACAAGCTTTTGTAGACATTTTGAAAAAGGAGATCTCACTGCTAAATATGTAATTTATCTTTAAAAGCCAGCAACAAATTGCAAAGTAATTTTGCACACAAAAAAACATTTCACATATTTTGAACACTATGACTTTGGGAATCTTGAAGTATCCACCATTTCTTTTAAGTGACAAACTGTCACATCATATTGAATAAATACACCGATTTCTGTTAAAATCTGAAAACTCGTGACTAAACTATCAACCGGAAAATCAGAATTTTACATATTTTTGACAATTTTGACATTCACTGGTGACCTTGACATTGAATAACCCATCAGTTTTTATTTGACATACTTTCACATCATAGCGAACATTTTTACCAATTTCTGCTAAAATCTGGTAACTCATGAGAACCCATGGCTAAGCTAAACTGTCACCGGAAAATCAGAATTTTACATATTTTTGACCATTATGACCTTCATGGCCTTGAACCCTTTTTACTTTCATATCATAGTGAAAAGTTTTACCAATTTATGTTAAAATTAGGTAACATATGAGTAACCCTTAATTAAATTTTCAGCGGAAAGTCTGATTTTTGCATATTTTTGACAATCATGACCTTCATTGGTGACCTTGACCCTGAATAACCCATAGGTTTATTTACATGACACACTTTTAAACCATAGTGAACATTTTTACAAATTTATGTTAAAATCTGACCACCCAAAACAATATTACAACTCTGAAAACTTCGGCAAACGTAACCAAAACATTACTACAACCCTTGTTGCCATGGTGACAAAAGAATATTTTATGTGAATGAAATCATTATTTTAAATATCAGTCAAGTGTTGTTTCTTATTTGTCCAAAAATCATTAAGTTCTAAGCATAGGCTATTTTTACCACTTAGTGAACATAGTCCTTTTTTGAAGTTTTCACATTTTTCCATTTTGGCATGGAGTTTAGTTCTTTGAACAACTTTGAAAGAGGACCATGCAACCAAGGAACATTACTCTTTATGTTGATGAAAATCAGCCCAGTAGTTTAGGAGGAGATGTTGTTTAAGTTTAATGCTAACAACATGACGGACACCGAACATTCATTGGTCACAATAGCTCACCTTGAGCATGTTGTGTGTTCAGGTGAGCTAAAAACAATTCTAGCATTGACAATTATACTACTCAAAGTTTGCTAAGCACCATCAGCTATTTTCCCGTAGCGTTGCATGCTTAGACAAGCGACTTTAAAGGCATGCTACATTAAATTTTACATAAAAACAAATCTTGCTTTTATGCAGAAGTATTGTTTATGTACCAAACTTACTACCAGTTACAAGAAATAAGCCTTTCGGATCCTCAATACTGGGAATTAATCATAATTAGAAAATGCGAATTTTGAGAAAACACCTTAAAATTTAAAGTCAGCTAAATTCAGAACTTTGATCTTCAAATATTTCTGTATTCTAAATATAATACTTTTAAGGATATTTGTGATGATATAGGCCTGTTCATGTTCATTTTTTCTGTATTGATCACAAGATTTAACTTCCATTTATAAAATGCCATTTCTTGCAAAAAAACACACTTTTGTGAATTTTGCAAATAATGACAGGAATTGGCTAAATCGTTGTAACTCATTTTTGAGTCTCTTTTCTATCATTCTGACAAAAACTATGCGTAAAATTGATTGTCAGCTAACGCTTTCCTTTCAGGTACATAGCATTACATTCAGCATGTGTTTTCATGTGACTCTATGGGAAAATAGCGGGTGGTGCTTAGCAAACTTTGAGAAGTATATTAGTCAATTCATGTTGCACATTTGTAATTATACTTACCCGGCACTAGTAAATACTGACTGATCAATGGAAAACGAAATGTGTGAAAGTCTAGTCACTTTTATTATTACCTTATTATTCAATGTATGAAAATTAAAGATAACCATTATACTATAATCGCAACAAAAATTTAACATAGTAAACATACAATGATACCACGATGATCAAAATGTGTTATAGTCAATGAATAATATTGTTATAATAGGCTATTTGTTTACTTCCTGTATCAAGCACATTGAAATTTACAATGAATACAAGTCAGTAAAATATGTTTAACTAGAACTGCCATTGTAATGGCGCAAATACCCCTGCATGTTGCTTTATCACAGGGATTTTAATACAAATAACATGTAGGTCAGAGACATGTAAATGTATTGGCTCAACAAGGAAAATAAATAATATTAACACATACATTAATTTATTCTGATGAAAGCCCACTAAGTATTGTTCAGCTCCATTATTACCAATAATTCCTAAATTACGCGACAGAGAGTTATACTCTGCACGCCCCCTCAATGAGATCTATCCACATATGAAGTTTCATCTTGATATCTTTTATACTTTTTGAGTTATGGACCGGACAAAAATTAAGTATGAAAATTTACAAAGGACAATAACTCCAAAATTATGTGACAGAGAGTTATGGTTCTTGATCACCGGGGGGGTGGGGGGTGGGGTATAATAACACTTATCAATTAAAAGCTCCTTTTACAGCAAAACATGTATGAATTTAACCCATAGTCCTAAATAGCATTGTCATTATATAACTATCTATGGCGTTAACATCAGTGATTTGATTTCTCTGGCGGTTCAGGGAAGGATGGGAAAAGAGAAAAAAATAAGTTCCCATATTTTGTGCACACCCCCTCCCTACTTTTAGATTATTAATTTGGGAAAAGATATGTGCACTTGCTATGGTTTTCCACTAAATATGATCATGATGATACAAATATGCTGCATTTCAAAATACTATTTGTCTATAAAACAGATTAAGCCATTATAAATTAATTAATTGCTAGATTATCATCCAATTTGGACTAGTTATGGAAGAGAAGTTTTTTCAATAATTCTCTGTATAGTTCTTTATAAAAATATGGGCGTGGCCCATTGTGACCCCAGGGGCAAAAGTTTTGCACTGATGTTGATCGAGGCATGATGAGCTGATGCTATGTACCAAATATCAAATCTGTAGGTCTTTATATTTCTGAGAAAAGGCATTTTACAGATTTTATCTTTTAAAAATAAGTAGATTTTGTTATTTTTCTGCTACACTGGTTGAATTTAAATTTCAAAATTTTAATGAATTTTCAAAATTAATTTAACTGAAAATATTTTCTAGCAATAGAGAAATAATACTTTTACAAGTAAGTTATTTTTTCTCTGCGATTTTTCCATATATATCTTAGACAGTTTGCAAAATTCAGTAACCAGCCGCATAACAAAACAATATTTTCCTCTGTCTGTTACAGGAGATTCCTACCTTTGTTTAATAGGTCTTTGTTTTAACGGTAGAGGCGTGCAGTAGTAAGAGGGGACCTTATCGACCAACTCCTAGATGGAGATATCTGATCAGGGTCTGCTCTGTTTGCCAAAGCATCAAAACACTTCTATATGAGGTAAAGGGCTAAAGTCAATATGTAAAGCAAGAAACAAATTTCTTGAATAATGAAGGAGCAATAGAGTACACAAGATTGCTACAATGAGGACCAAAAAGGTGAGAATAGGCAGGTTGAATGATGGACAGAACAGCTGATTCTAGTATACCCCTCAACTTTGTTGCTTGGGTATACTGACAGATACTTCCTTGTGATAAAGAAATGATCATATTATGTAACATGCTAATACATTAACCTTAATTTTCAGAATCAGAATTCTACATCAAAGTCACAACAAAGAAGGTTTACATATAGTCATGTATATTGCACTTTGAACAGAAAAAAATGACATATACTGAAGAGATCTTACACAAAATATCATCCATGAGCCCCACACTATGTGACTGGTGTTTTCTGTTTGCAGCTTTCTGTATAAATCCATAAACAATGCAACCAAAATGAGCCCCCTATCCTCCCTCCTCTCCACACACAAACCCTCTCAAACACAATCCCTTTTCAAACCACACATTTGCACAAGTCTGGGTCAATCTGGTATTGAAAACTGTGTCAACAAAATGCTTAATTTTCCAAAACTCAGCATGGACCAACCATCAAGAGTAGGCTCTAAAAACTCTTACACCAGGCCATTAATATACCAAATAGATATGTCCAGCTTCAATACACAGTACAGTACAATCAACAACACAGGAAATAAATATGTGTATCTTAAAATATTAATGATATATCTGGAACAGTTTCAACATGACCAAATACTTTACAGTACCAGGCTATTACACAATATTACTCCCAGCTTGACTATCACAACTGAATGAAAAGTGAAGCTGAAATTCACAGACAAAAATGCAAGTCATGGCAAAAAAAAAGAAAAAAAAGAGAGAAGATTTTTGCATACTAAGTCGGAATGCATATTCTTATACTATATTTCTTGTTTAGTCATGAGTCAATGACATGGAGTAAATAATAAACAACTAACAAAAAATGACTGACAAACAGCCCCATAAGAAAGGGAAAACACTTGCTATGATATGCCATCTTTGTAGACATACAAAACATCTTCATCTGTTCCATAGCTCTTTCTTGCTATATCAAACTTGACCATTCTGCTACAGCACATGTCTGTAAGAAAATCATCATCAGCAAAATCAGCAAATCATAATCATCATCATCATCATCATCATCAAAATCAGCAAATCATAATCATCATCAAATCATAATCATCAAAATTATAATCCTAATCTTAACAAGAGGGCCATGTCGGCCCTAGATTGCTCACCTGAGTATACATCCTTTACAGAGTACATCTTATTGAAATGATTCAAGTCATTTGATTTTTCCCAGTTTCTTCCAGCAGCAGCCGGATTCAAGTAAAAAAGAATTCTTAATTTAGTCATCAATCATCTGTCATCTATTTTCAAGGAATTAAAATGCTAAAAATTAAGTATGAAACCTTGAGGTAATCATTGGTGCAAAACAAGAATTAATTCTGAACATTAGTTCCAGAAAAGAATTTTTTTTCAAATTTTTTATAATATATAAGGAAACTTAGCTGACCCCCTGCAAGGGGCCTCTTTTTTTCAAGGGATTAACTTTATTTTAGCAATTATGGTAGATATTCATGAGGTGACCATTTCTGTCAAATAAAATCGAATTATAACCATTGTTTTTTATTTCTTTTTTTTCTTTTTAATTTTATATATAGAGTATATATAAAGAAATAGTTGACCCCTAAAGGCCTCGTTTTTCAAGGGATCAATTTTATTTTAGCATTAATTATGGTAGACATTCATAAGGTGACCATTTCTGTCAAATGAATTCAAATTCTGACAATTGGTTTTACAGAGGAAGAATTTTAAAATTTTCCACATAGAGTATATAAGGAAACTAGCTAACATTCTCTCTATGGGCCTCATTTTTAAAGGGATCAACTTTTATTTTAGCAATTATGGTAGATATTCATGAGGTGACCATTTGTGCAAAATTAAATTAAATTCTGATCATTGGTTTTACAGAAGAGTATA